>CM034148.1:764364112-764964112 GCA_019776745.2 Taxus chinensis | reverse complement strand
CTTTTTCGCGTGCTACAAGTACTGAAACTACGCCCCAATGGCGCACCATCCGTCCATGTTGCATCCCTTTTCCATGCGCCCATGGCGCACCTAGCTTCCATGCAACACAAGCTTTATCTGCGCAAGTATGAAGCTATAAAGGCGCAGGCGCATCCCCGATTGCAATAACATCATGTTGTGTAAACTCTTCATGCGCCGTGCCATATTTCCTTTGGCGCACGAAAAGTCCATGTTACATGCTTTTCCCATGCGCTAAAGACGCACCCAATCCTAATGTAACATGCAAGGCCCATGTGCCTTTGGCGCATCCTGTTTCCATGCAACACACTGAATCTATCAACAACCTGCTGGCCTGTAGGGACTTCATCGGGTTCCTCATCGAGGCAGAGAAAGATTATTCTAAACTCCCAGAAAAGCTCATAAGCGAGCGGGAGACTTGCGAAGCAATCAGCGAATGGCACAAGGATTCATCACAGGATCAATTTGGGCCCATGATTAACAAGTTTTTGGAATACCGCGCTCAGTTCCACATATCATCTCCTAAGCAGCATCAGAAGCAGGCAACCCCCTTTCGGCCGCAGGATGACAATGACGAGTAGCTTCTTCTTCTTCTTCTTCTTCTTCCTCTCTCTATTCTCCGACTTTCTTGTTGAAATGTCTAAAGTGTGTTGGCACAAATGATGACATCATCCATGTTGCATCATGGGATGATGTCATCCATCAAGTTGTCAAAAGTCAACATGACTTTTAGATATTTTGTAAATATCTTTGTAAATAATTGTTGGCTCCTTTTTGCTTTTCTTCTCCTCTCTTCTATAAATACTGGAATACTTGTTGTATTCAGGGTGAACATTTTTTAGATGAAAATAGAAGTGAGGAGAGAAAGACTTTGAGCTTTCTTGTAACAGAAGAAAACAGTAATACAAATATTAAGACTTTGTGCTCAATAGCTATGTTATATATTAGATCTTCCTTACGTTAGATCTGTATGTGTTTAATCTGTTGGATTCATATCTACTTTTCTATCATTTTCTCATCAGTATTGCTTTGTTTATTTATGCAAGTAGGTTTGGCTCTGTTTACTACCAACCCAAAAACATAAATCTTCTGACCTTTCTGCTTTGGAATTCATTTCTTTTCTTCCTTCGGATCTGTTCTTTCCCTCTTTCATTCCTTTCTTTTCGCAGCCTGAAACACTCTGCTGGGATGAGATCCCAAACCCCCGAAGGCAGAATCTGTGAGACTTGCATAGGTTCCTGCTGGTAGAATAGCAATAAACCAGTTTCGCTTTGCTGACTCAAAGAGGGGCTAAGCCCTGCACACTGTTGGCTCGACTATCCATAGATCTGTCCAGGCGACAGATTTTCGGACCAACAAATGTGAGAGTCATATAGTTGACATTTAATTAAATTAAATAGGATGTGGAAGGTGAAATTTAATGTTATTGTCTTGGTTGAAAATGAAATATATTTATATATTTTATAACCATATGGTAATTAAATATATGGTTGTGTCTAAAATTTGTAATAAATAAATGGCATAGAAATAAATGCATTTTAAAGAGTGTGTAAGTTACCAAGTATGGGTTGTGTAAGTGAAGTGATAGATTGTGTAAGGTAGATTTTGGAGTGTAGAACACTCTATCCTCTTTGAAACTCGGATTTGGTCTTGGGAGCCTAAATTGGAGGCTTGTGGGACAAGTTAAGCTTGTCCCACACCTCTCAAAATCCTCCACCAACCATGTTTATTAATTTAGAGTCAAAATCAACTTATTTTATTGCATTTTGACATGATTTATTGTAAGATTTGTTTGCACTTATCTTACAAATTTTAAATGCATTCTTTTTTAGGATGTGCAAAAATGAAGTGTGTAAGCGGTTTGTCATTCACATTTATTGTGATTTTATTGTTTTGATGTTGATTACTTTTTGGATGAAGAAAAATTATGTGGCATCCCACTTGGAATCCACATCATCCTCTTCCACCCTCTCCCTTTAAAAATGGGAATTGCTTCCTCATTTGAGGTTGTTAAAAGTTTGTATTTGCTTCTTGGGGTGGAATTTTCTCTTACATTGGGAGCTTGTTCTTGTGGAAGGAGCTTGGACTATTTTACATGCTCTGCATTTGTTGTTTGGGACTGGTTTTTGTGCAACAAAGAACCTGCTGTTTTGGAAACAAGTCTCCATTATGGAGAGGTAGGCTCCCACTCTTTTAAAAAACTGCTGTATTTTCCTCTTTTAGCATGAATTTGAATGTGTTGTGTTTGTAATTTTTTTAGGGATGGGTAGAATGCTTAGGGCATGGTGTGGAGAGAATATTATGAGGTTATCAGAGGAGGGATAAGGGATTTTCCATTGTTATTTGTTCTTGGGAGGGAATGTTGGTTTGGGATCCACCTAGGAAAGGAAATTACTTGCATTTCCTACTTTGGGGGAGGTATAAGGGATAAATTTGGAGGAGGGATAAGGAGGGGTTGAGGAGGGATAAGGTTTATGGGATTGCTATGATCTTGGTGGTTTGCTCTTGGTGGATGCCCAAAATTCAACTTGGGAGGCATAAGGAGACCTCCATAGTTCTTGCTCTTGTTTGGCTTGCTTGTTCAAGCCTATGTGTTGTTTGAATAAATTCAAAAGCAATTGAGAACTGTTGTCTTGTTTTAAATTGTGATTTTAATTGTTGTTTTTGTAATGTGAAAAAATGTGGTTTGTTGTGAAAGAAGCCTTGTTGTCATGTGTTGGATTATCATGCTCCATTCCAATATGGTTGGGGCTCGGGGGCCTATGGGGAAAGATGGCTTCTATTTTCCCATTGGGTATCTTGGTTGGGTGGAGAGTGTTGCCTTTCCCCCTTCCTTGTGATTCAAGTTGCAAGAATGAAGAAATCAACATGCTGCTGTTTGGAGAAGAAAAAAAAAAATCACAGTTTGACAGTCATTCCTTTGAACAATTTTAATGTAACCCTTCCCACTTCGAGTGGATGAGTGTACATATATATATTGTAATGTGAAGTGATTGTATTTGCATTGAGGAATGTAGAGAAGAATCTTATCTCTCTGTTTACCTTGGAAAGAAAATGTGTAAGGAGTTTTACACTTGTATTTTGAAAGTTGGAAATCTAATACAAATTGGAAAGGAGTTTAGTTGTAAAGATTTCCTTGTTAGAATTCAATAAAAGGATTGTAACTATTTTGACTTACATGGTTGTAATGAAAAGATACTTTGCATTAGAAATGAAAGATTGAATCTCATTTGGGAAATGAAAAGAAATATTACTCATATTCTGTTTTGAAAATCACATGAAAGAATGAGACTCTGTTCTGAAAGAGAATAAATAAAAAGTGTTGTCATTAAATGTATTGCATTGTTGTATTAGAAATTTAATGATTGTTACATCTTATGAATTCTGTGTTGGAAAAGAGAATCCCGTATAAAGGAAATGACAGAAATTTAGATACTTTGAAATGAGTTTTAGAATTGAAATTCACTTTGCATATTGAATGTAAGGGTGTGTTGAATCAATTAGATGTCTGAGGAACGAAACTGATATGTTTTTCCACACTTGAATGTTGCACATTAAACTATAAACTCATGGAAGAAAGAACTCTCTTATAATTTATAACTCTGGCTTTTAAAAATAATGTAACTAATGTACAATTTAGTTTTATGGCTTAAATTGAGAAATGGAACAATGAAATTTAGGTTTAATAAGACTTAAGGAACCTCTTGAAAACTCAACAATGAAAATGGCTATTAAGATCTTTATTAAATCAAAATTACAGCTTGCATATCAGTTTTCATGTCAAAAGATGTAAAAATTAAAATGGAAAAAAAAACACCAATTTGAACCTTGAAAACAATCCTAAACTCACCCTAGACCAGTTCTCCATGTTCAATTTACATGCTCAGAAGAAGAAATATCAAAATTGAATCAAATCTTATAAGTTGGAAAAAACTGCCAGTTTTAAAATTATAAACCCTGCAGATCAATTTCTTAAAATTGACCCTCTAAAATTCACTAAATTCTAAAATTGATGATTTCTATGCAAATAGGAGTCCGAGAGCTTTCTGGAAAGTCCTCGTTTGCCTAAAATGGAGCTTCCTATCAAAAGTTATGGCCATTTGAAGTTTTACTTCAAAATGGCCATCCCAAACCAAAAATGAAATAATTTGACATTAGAAAAATTTAAACTTTGAACTTTGGAAAAATTTCCTAAAAATTTCCGCTGCCCCGCCAACCTCTCCTCCTATCAGAAGTTGCCATGTGGCACTTTGGAGGGGCAGACCCTTAATAAAAATAAATAAATAAAACTTAACTTTTTGAAAATTTTGCCTTGGGAAAATTTTCCCAAATTTCTCCGCAACCCCGCGGCCCCAACCAATCACGGGTTGACACGTGGCACGGAGGGCCCATGGATTTAGAAATGAAATCTTAACTCTTTGCCCTTTTGGAAAAAAAATCACTCTTTCCTCCGCTGGCCCGCGACCAATCACAAAGCACCACATGGCCATTTGAGCAAGTGCGGCGGCATGGAGGAAAATTTTCCTTTGGAAAATTGAGACTTGGGTTTTGGGAAAAAGTAAAAATTTTTCCCCACGACCCGCTCTCCTGCACCAATCATGTGATAACATGTGGCATTTGGGAAAATTTTCCCAATTTTCTCCCTATCCCCGCGGACCTCCAAGGAAAAATTTTCCCCTAAAACTTCGCCCGGCCATAACTTGAGTTTTACAAGGAGTTAGGAGGACTTCTTTATATGGTTGGAAATGTGAGGAAATTTCCTATCCAATGAGCCTAGTTTAGGAAATTTTTGATAACTATAAGTGTGTAAAAAATCTAGTTGAATTTCAGGGTGTGATAGAGAGTAGGTCTGGCGATAAATTTCTCCCTGAACCTTAGTAAAACTTGTAACCTCCAAATTGGAGCCTTGTAAACTTGTTATAAGATAAAAATGGAAATCTTGTGTTTGGTTAATCATAATTTGTTCTAGAACCTATTTAGTTTAAAACTAGTGTCTTGCAACTTGGTTATAGACTCTTCCTATATGAAAAAAAAAATTCCATAATTTTCCTAGTTTGTTTCTTGGTCTCAAGTGGTAGTTGAAGCAGGCATCACAATATTGTTGTAGCAAGAGACAAGAAGGTAAGAACAATGTATTTGTCTACCTATATTACCAATTCATTTTCTATGTTATCTACTTCAGATTCAGATGCAAGCATGTGGCATAATCAGCTAGGCCATATGAGTAAAAAGGGAATGCATATCTTAAAGGCAAAGGGTAAGGTTATCAGATCTGAAAGATGTAGATTTTGATTTCTGTGAACATTTTATTTTTGGAAAGCAAAAGAGATTGAGATTTCTCAAAGTTGGGGCTACAAAGAAGAAGCAGAAATTGGAGCTTGTGCACTCAGAGGTGTGGGGACCATCCTAGGTAGCTTCTCATGGAGGATCTCAATACTATGTTACTTTCATTGATGATGCTAGAAAGAAGGTATGGGTTTATTGTATTAAACTTAAATATGGTATTTTTGAGACTTTTAAAAGATGGAAAGACCTTGTTGAAAATGAAGCTAATTTAAAGTTAAAATACCTTATTTATGACAATGGTGGTGAGTACTGCAGCAAGGTTGTCAATGATTACTATTCAGCAAATGGAATACAAAAAGTAAAAATGGTTCGTTCCTAGAACACCACAGGAGAATGGTGTTGCTAAAATAATGAACAGAACTATCATGGAACATGTAAGAAGAATGAGGATACATGCATGATTACCCTTGTAGTTTTGAGCAGAAGTAGTAGACACGACAATGTATTTAATCAACCATGGGCCTTCAAGTGCACTTCATGGTGACATACCAAAAGAATCTTAGAATGGAAAAGAGATAGATCTTTCTTTTCTTAGAGTATTTGGTTCAAAAACTTTTGTGCATGTTGATAAATAAAATAGGAAGAATTCGGATAGTAAATCCAAGAGATGCACTTTTATTGGTTATGGATCTAGTGATTTTGGATTCCGTTTTTGGGATTTAGATGATTCTAATATTGTTAGGAGTCATAACATTGAATGGAATGAAAAGAGAATGTACAAGGATTAGGCTTTAATACCCAATGATGAACTAGGTGAAGAGTTTGTGGAAAAAATGCATTCTCGTATTTAAAACAAATTTCTACAGGTACCAACATCGGTCAAGGTGACTGGTGTCGGTAGACACATGACCGACGTCTGTAGCCAAAACCAATGTCAGTAGTAGAAGAGAAGAATCGACATTGGTTGGGTGAACCAACATTAGCTATAGGTGACCAATGTTAGTCAATATAAGAGGTAGATACAAATGTACAAGATGTACAAAATGAGCCTCCAATATTCCATATTTATGTAAGAAGATCACAAAGGGTAAGTAAACCTCTAGAAAGTTTTACACCTTCCTTATTTAACCTATTATTAACTAATAGTGGTGAACCAAATTTTTTTGAAGAAGTAATGCAGATGGATACCCATAAGAAGTGGGACCATGAAATGGATGAGGAGATGGATTCCTTGAAACAAAACTAGATATGGGATTCAGTTAAGTTGTCAATAGGTAAAAGAATATTACACATCAAATGGCTTTACAAATCAAGGAAGAAGATGATAGACAAAAAACATACAAGGCAGGGCTTGTGGTAAAAGGATTTGCACAGAAAACAAGTATCGATTTTGGTGAGATTTTTTCTCCTGTAGTAAAAATGACTTCCATATGTACTATATTGATTTTAGCTGTAGTAGAAGATTTACACTTAGAGAAACTTGATGTTAAGACGAATTTCCTTCATGGTGATTTGGAGGAAGAGATATATATACAGCAACCGCTTGAGTATGAATTCAAGGGTAATGAGAAACTTGTGTGTAGGTTGAAAAAGAGCTTGTATGGACTCAAAAAATCCCCAGGGAAATGGTATATGAAGTTTGATAGCTTTATGCATGAACATGGTTATATGAGATGTGAATCTGGTCATTGTGTTTATTTCAAGAAGTTTGAAAATGGAAGCTATATTATTTTGTTACTGTATGTGGATGATATGCTTATTGCAGGATCTAGTATGTAGGACATTGGTGAGCTTAAAGAAAAGTTATCTCACACACTTGCAATGAAGGATTTAGGAGCTGCAAAGAAAATCCTTGGCATGCAAATTCACAGAGATAGGAAGAACAGGAAATTGTATTTTTATCAGGAAGATTATATCAATAAGGTGTTGGAAAGGTTTCATATGCAGAATTCAAAACTTGTAAGTACACCTATGGCTGTAAACTTTAAATTAAGTAAAGATCAATGTCCTACATCACATGAGGAGGTCAAGTACATGGCACGGGTTCCATATGCTTCAGTAATTAGAAGCCTTATGTATGTTATGGTTTGTACCAGACCAGACATTGCACATGTAGTGGGAGTTGTGAGCATATTTATGGCCAATCTAGGTAAAGGCCATTAGAAAGCAATCCAATGGATACTCATATATTTGAGAGGGACATCCAACATGTAATTATGCTACGAAGGGTCAGATACTTCTTTATGTGGATATGTTGATTCATATATGGTTAGTGATTTGGATGGTAGGAGAAGCATCACTGGATATGTATTCATAGTAGGTGGCACGACAGTTAGCTAGATTTCGAGATTGCAAAAGGTTGTGGCCTTGTCTACTATAGAGGCTAAATATATTATAGTTACAAAGGCTAGCAAATAGATGATATGGATGAGCAGGTTCATGGAAGAATTGGGAAAGGAGCAAGAGGATTGTAGATTATATAGTGATAGTCAAAGTTTGATTCATCTGGAAAAAAATCAGTGTTTCCTTTAAGAACGAAACACATTCAGTTGAGATATCACTTCATATGGCAGGTATTGGAGGATGGGCAGCTGGAACTGGAGAAAATTCATAAAAATGAAAACCCTATAGATATGCTATCGAAGTCGTTGGCAAAGGAGAATTTGGAGCTTCACTCTACTGCTATTGGTCTTTGAGTTTGAAACTTGAAGAAGGAGAAACAAGCCAAGGAAAAGGATCCAAGGATGGAGTTGTACAGTACAGTGCAACAATTATCTATAAGTGGGAGATTTTTGAGTTATGGAGCTGAATTGCTTCACAAATAGCTTGTTTTACAATTTACAAGTTTACACAGTAACCGACGTCGGTCGGCTGACCGGCGTTGGTCACCTAAGACATCAGTTGGGGTACTTGACATCGATTACCTGCGCATGAAAGTTTTTATTTATAACGTGGGATTAAATCCAACCTTTGATTAAAAGGTGATCTAAAGGTTGTAAATGTATAGCTAAAGTGTCCTAAGTTTTTATATGCTTATATAAGTTAGGAAACTAGGGTTAGACGATAATAATTGTGATTATTGTAAGAAGGAATTCTTGGAGAGATAAAAGAGAAGATTGTGAAGGAAAAGTATTGTACATTAGCGCAAGGTGTGGAAGATTACAGATCTTCATTGTACTTCCTCTGTAAAGCAAATATTAATGGATTTGTCATTTCATGGTGGACGTAGCCCACACTGGGTGAACCACATCATATCTTGTGTATTGTTCTTATGGCTTATTTCTATATTTATTACTTGCAAGCTTGTTTCTGATACACACACACACACACACAACTGGTGTGATCTAACCCTAACATGACAAATATCATCTCATAAATGAGAATATACTCAACCTGCTTCAGGGTATCTTGAAACGATGATAAGTCTTGGCCTTCTAAAGGTTTGATTTCCTAGATAGGTATGTGGAGGCATGCATGTATAGTCAATGCAAAGTTTTTGAAAGCCACCACACTGGTAAGCACAAGAAATAAAAGATGTGAGATTTTGACAATATATGTGGATTAGAGTGGTGATTTGATAGTATTTATGAGATATAAGTTACCCATGCATGCAATACCTTGAATTATTAATTTCAATGGAGGGAGGTGGTATTTACATGAAGTGATGATGAATACTATAGTACCCACTCCTCTTCGACATTGATATTAGTATGATTTTGCTTATTTTGGATTAAAGCCATAGACATTGTTATCATAATAAGTCTGGGCCTTCTAAAGGTTTGATTTCCTAGATAGGTATGTGGAGGCATGCATGTATAGTCAATGCAAAGTTTTTGAAAGCCACCACACTGGTAAGCACAAGAAATAAAAGATGTGAGATTTTGACAATATATGTGGATTAGAGTGGTGATTTGATAGTATTTATGAGATATGAGTTACCCATGCATGCAATACCTTGAATTATTAATTTCAATGGAGGGAGGTGGTATTTACATGAAGTGATGATGAATACTGTAGTACCCACTCCTCTTCGACATTGATATTAGTATGATTTTGCTTATTTTGGATTAAATCCATAGACATTGTTATCATATTTGATCTTTAGACATTAGCAGATGAACATTTTTATATTTGATTAGCCTATTTGATAGACAGTATGGATGTTTTAGACTTTTGACATGATGTGATTTATATGGTGGATTATATGCATGGATTGACATATTAGTATTTGATGATCTAGAGTTACTACTGTACTAACACATTGGATTTGATATATATATATATATTTCTAGATGATTTAGTTGGTTTTGTGATCTTATTGCTAATTGATGAATTGCTAGAATCGAAATATTTGGAATTGTGAACAATTGGTGAATTACACGATTTTATCAATGGTTTAGTTATGATATTTAATGATGTGAATTGATATGTATATATGTGTGTTTTATCATCTCGATGTCGTTAATATGGCCACGAGGCCAGAAAGGTATTGTTTTGATTTTTGTAGGAATTTGTAACACAACAAACAAAAGGGGATAGGAGACCAACAATGAAAGAATTTGGCGTATTGGCAACAAATCACCTTGGCAACTTGTGTAAATGTATGTTGTTTATTGTTGTTAGATGGTTAGGAGGTCCCCATTGGAGGGCCTCAAATGTGACCTTGGGTAAATATGTTGTTTTTTTTTTTTGTTTATTTATTTTGTGAGTATTTGTATTATTTTAGTATTGTAAGTCACATTGATTATTGTTTGTTAAGTTCTCCATTTAAGTTGATTAAACTTAATTAATCAGTGTAATTTGGGATGTGACCAAAGGGAGTAATTAATGTGAGTAGGTGGTTCTTGGTTTGTGTTAGATTTGGAAGGATTTTATTGCTTTGAGTGTTGTGTACTCAGCCTTGCATGTCAAATTTGGATTTGGGCTTAATGGTTATTTTTTGAGGCTTGTGTGACAAGTTAAGTTTGTCCCACACCTCTTAACTTCACCTACCAACTACCCCTATGGGTTAATGGGTCAAAAATAGATCCCATTTTGTGATTGTAAGACAAAAATGTGCTATTTATTGCACTTTCTTACACATGTTTTTAATTTTGTCCTTTAGAGGTGTGGGTTTGAGTTTGAGTGTGTAAGAGGGTTGTCATTCCCTCAACCACCAATTTATTGTGACTTGGGGATTGGGTTTGACCATGTGATGTGGAGTGGAGGAGAAATGATGTGGCATCCTACATGGAGCCACATCACCTCTTTCTCCTCTATTTTCTATTTATTCGAGTTTGTTTGATGATTTGGAGGTTACTTGTTTTATTTGGACTCTTGCATTTTTTTGAGGAACTTGCTTTTGGAGTGTGCGTGCTTTGGACTTGGAAATTCTTGGAGCTTGTGCTTTTAGATTGGATATTATTGCAATGGCAAGGTAAGGAATTCACCCATGTATTTCTTTTGCTATTTTGTTGTGCAAATGTTTGTGAATGGATGATTGTTGCATGTTTGTGATTTTGGGAAATAGAATGGCCTTTAGGTTGTGTAGGAGAAAATGGAAATGTGGATATTTTGGAGGGAGACATAAGAGTATTATTGGGTATTTTAGGGGGGATTTGGGTTGGGGTGTCCCACCTTGTTGATAAGTGAAATTTGTGCTTATCTTGTTTATTTTATTGAGGGAGGCATAAGAGTTGTTTTTCTTGGAGGGAGGAATAAGAGTTTTGTGGGTATGTGATTGAGTTCTTAGAGGCTTTAAGGTGGGCACCCAAACCCTTGGGAGGCATAAGTAGATCCCAATGTTCCTTTCTATTTCTTGGCTTGAGTATGAAGCCTTTGTGCTTGGGAACTTGCATGCTTGTTATTTTAGTATTGTGTTTATTATGTTGAATGTCTTGTTTTAATGTTGTTGTGGAAGCCATGTAAAGTTGCCAGTGGTTGTCTTATACCCCTTATTGTTTCATTTTTGGGGCTCGGGTGTCAATGAGGATTAATAGATTCATCATTTTTTGGTGGATGTAGTCCACACCGGGTGAACCACATTATATCTTGTGTATTGTTCTTCTGGTTTATTTCTGTATTTATTGCTTATATATATATATATATACAACTGGTGTGATCTAGCCCTAACACAACAAATCTAGTCTCATCAATGAGAATATACTCAACCTACTTCAAGGAATTTTGGAGCGATGATAAGTCTTGGAATTCTAAAGGTTTGATTTCCTAGATAGGTATGTGGAGGCACACATGTATAGTCAATGAAAAAATGTTGAAGGCCACCACACTGGTAAGCACAAGCAATAAAATATGTGAGCTTTTGACAATATATGTGGGTTAGAGTGGTGATTTGATAGTATTAATGAGATATGATTTACCCATGCATGCAATACCTTGAATTATTAATTTCAATGGAAGGTGATGGTATTTACATGAAGTGATGATGAATAATATCAAATGTAACCCTTTTCTTAGGCGATAAAGGTGGTATGTAAGAGGATAGATTTTGTGTACCATTTATAGTAGCCCTACAAGCATCTGTGAAATATGGTCCGGTCTCTTACATAAGAGGCAAAACACTGTGTTTTTCCCAATTATGATGGATGTAAAATTCCCTCAGCATATCTAAGATATCAAACCCCATGTACTTAGGTATAAGAACAAGTATGAGACTACGACACAATCACGACATGAACATCACGAATTGGCACCTTCCACACTATCACATTTTTATGGTTCAATATTTGTCGTGTTCATATTCCAATTTAAGCCTTAAAGGTTTGAAAATCATAGAGCATGAAAAACATACATTTTCCTTTTTCGCTAGATTGCATTTCCCTCACTTCATGTAACACTTAACTTAAGATGATTCCATCTTCACTACCATTTACATTCCCATTTTTATTGTTATAGTTCTCGAATCCATTAATCATGATATCATATAGTTTCATTCACAATGAGACACATTATTTATTTTATTTCGAGTTTAACTTATAACAAGAACACTTATTCACACGAAAGTGTAGTGCCATAAAATTTGCAACCTAAAAGAATGTTTAACTTTCATTTTTTTTTCTTTGATAAAGTAGGCACAACTAAAAATTACAATTTTGATGCATCATGCATAATCATACTTTGCAGATTTATACACAACAAGGCTTTCAAATATAACATGTAACTAAAAGAAAAATCATGTTTTCAAATGATTATATTTCAATATTCTAGCAACAATGAAAATAACAACTCTCTTAGTAACAACCAATGTTTACAAGAAACAATAATTACAATAATAGTTATTTACAAGTGTATAGACTTGACAAGTCACATTCATTTACAAAGTGATGGCAATGTCCTCCAAGGATGAGAAAGGCCAAGATGACAAGAGGCTCTACTATCTCCAACTTGAGCTCCAACTACAAGAGAATATGGCTTGTTTACCACCCAACCAATAGGCATCATCACATGCCTTTCCATGGTTGGAAGTCATGCTAGCCTCCCCCAAGCCCATGGGAGAGAGGAACTAGCTTCCACAATGTGCACAAGTAATGGGGATTTACACACACACAACAAGAAAAACATAAGATCAATCATCCACTTAGACCTACTACACAATGAAAACCACAACATGAGGAGAACAAGGTCAACCTCACAAGGGGGAAGAGAGGAAGAAGGATGCCCAAATCAAGGTGTCCAACCATAGGAGCACCAATAATACATATATATATATATATATATATATATATATATATAACTCCTTATACCTCCTAGTCATACATCCTCCTTATTCCTCCTTATACAATAGAGATCCTTCTTGGGAGGATTTTCAAACCCACATGGGTTTCCTCACCAAGAATGGGGAAAGGATCAAGCCATATGAACCTTTCTCCCACCTCAAACCATATGAGGGGATGAAAAGGGACCTTCATGGCTTGACCAACAACCATGAGATTTGAGAGGAAATCCCTCTCTCTTCCCCTACATTCTCCAAAAACCATCAATCCAAATGATGGTGGAGAGAAAACAAGAAAAACCACAAGAACAAACAACTACATAACACATATTTCACACACATTATTTCATTGATCAAGCATACATACAATATAAGCACAACTAAGAAGAAGAAGGTTAAGAACCCTACCTCTATAATGCTTTCCAAGACTCTAAGCTTTTCCCCTTTGTCCAAGCTTCCCTCCAAGCTCCAAAATTCTCCAAGTGCTCCAAAAAAAAAAAAGAATCAAGAAGACCCATTCTTCCCACATGAGGAAGAATAAAAAGAGGATCCCAAAAGTTTCCTCACCAATGGGAAAGTGACAAGTGTCACCCCCTCTCCTCTCAAGAGTCAAAGATTCCAAAAACAAAATAAGTAAGAGTAAACTCACCTTTTATCCCTTTTCACCCAAAATACTAAAAAGTAAAATAAAACAAAGTGGAGCAACTTTTAACACTTTCACACAATCCAACCATCTTATATGGATGGTGACTAAAGAGGGCTAAATGGGAGGGAAACTCCCTCCAAACCTTGGAAATAGGTCCCCCTACCTATTAGGTAGGGTCTAAGGGCCCATTTTCATGCTAAGGGAACCCCCAAACTCAAAAGGGGTCCCTAAAATGACCCAAAATAACCCAATTTCGGGTTTGGCATGCTTGGGCACAAGGGTAGAGGGTGTGGGGTTCACCCAAGGTTCACATGTGGTCCCCAATCCCTTCTACCAACACACACACACTTCCCAAAACCAACACTTAACTTAAGATAAGATTATTAACCCCTAAGTTTACTTAATGCAAACACATCCTAAACCTAATTAATTTTACAAGACATAATTACATTACAAAATGAGGGTTCACCCATGGTGCCCAATTAAAATACATCTAATCTAAGGCTTCAAACAATTTAGCATGGTTAGGACTCAGCCCGTGGGCCGCTTGTGCACAATTGCGTAGCTGCCCTGAAACCCATGCTCTCCTATACCTGTCACCTACACACTCATTGCACACATTAACCGCATCTGTCCAATATAATAAACATCATCTATACATCACAATAACAGTCAAACTTATAATGTCCGATCATAATTTACAATTGATAGTGCAATGCATACAATTATCCATATAGTTTGCCATGAATCATCCACAATCAAAATTGCAACGACATATACTTAGGTTAGCATAAAAATCACCATCATTAAATCTAAAACACTATATCATCAATCAAATTAACCACAAGAGGCTAATCATCTAACCGATAAGTCTATCATATAACTCTGTTAGTGTCATCACATCATACGAAATATAAAAGTATATGAATCTAATCCAATTGGCGCTACGCGCCCAAAATGCCATAATGTCCAAGAGAATAATATATCATAGTAAAATGTCCAACGTCTATCAGAGTCTCAATCAAAACATGTCTAGAAATAAAGGAACCAACAGATAACTGGAGCTATAAAAAATGTGGGCACTACAGAAAGAGCTAACATTGGTTTAAAGTAAAAGGGGTTTGTATTCTGATTTACTCAATCAGACAACATCTTAGGGAACAACCCTTAGATAGACACAGTTGGATAAATGTTTAAACATCAATGTCATAAAGAAAGGTCCTAGGTTTTAATTAACTTCCTCTTGCACTCAAAAACTCTACATCTAACTAAAAGTCAATTTTGAGGGGTTCAAACACCTTTACCTCGCAACCATCTAAGTATTACTTCATTTCAACTACTACGACTTATGAATTCAAATTAATTTATAAATGTTATTGACAATTTCATTCACCTTATACTCTAATTTTCGCAATCGAGATCACTACTTAGACAACATGACCTAATGCAAACCACATCCACAACTAAACCTTCTAAGAGATCTCTCAATGAACCTATACCAAGTTTGAGCTAGATTTCTTTGAGATGATTAACATCATGAGGGGATCACCACACTATGCGGTTTACCCAAGTTTGATTGATCACAATACAAGGAATAACAATTACCTTTTTTACTTGCCCTTATGCTCCCATACACATACCTTGATTAGCCCTTCCAAAGAGGCTTAGGCTAAGACAACCATTAAAAAAAATGTAGTAGAGCCTAACAACATGCATGCCACAAGGTGACAATATACCCTTAACTACCACAACATTCACACTTTCACATAAGAGCACATTTTAAATGATCATTTCATTCCTATTTTAAAATCTACGTCTACACGATTAACAAGATATATACCTACAATCAAAATTACTCATAGAATAGAATGTCCTTTTTCCAAAATACCAGAATGATACAATTTCTTGCTCATAAAAAAAATCAATAAACAACATTCATGTTCACAAACATAGTGTTGATATACAACCATTTAACATTACATGTATTACAATAATAGCCCGTTATTACAAAAACATAGAGAATGTTGCAAATTTCTTCATGTCCTGCGTACCTGCAACCACCACATGGTCAACACAACTGCTGGCATGACATCTAACTACATTGAAGCATGATATATGATTGCACAGTTTCCCAATAATAATGAAATAATACCGAACTTACTTTTAAGGAGTGTAAGAATACAAATGCCATTTCATTTCATTTCCAAAGCCAAAGGATAGGGATAGAGAGAGGAGAGAGAAAACACCATTTATTTACATATTCAATATCTTTTCAAAAAAAGTGTCATGAAGGTTTCCTATAGTCATATATTCGTGTTTAGAAGGTTTTCTAATCGTTAATTTACTTGGATGGGGTCGAATGGTAGTTTTTTCCATTGAGTTGCAAGATTCTAAAAATGTCAAATTTAGCTAAGTAGCCCAAAAATTAGCGTTCAAAAACAAACTCCAAGACCCAAACACACAAGGAAACCAATTCTTACTGACTCCACTATAAACAGAGAAACACCAGGAGCTGACAGAACCCCAACGTGGTAAAAAAAATTCAAATGGCGCTCATCTTTCCAGAGCTACCAATCATAGATGCACTCAAGAGGCCTTGTCGCCTAATGACCGAAGGCCTACAAAACCTATCAAGAAAACTAGCTTGTAAAACATTTTTCTCCAAAATGAGGTTTTGTAGCAATTGTCTCATAGAAATATTAGAGGTATGTGATAAAATGATGGGTCAAAACCAAGTTGTTTTTGTTTTATTTTCAGTAGCTGTTTAAAGCTATGAACTAGCCCGTTGGACTCCTAAAATCGTTACGAAAAACAATCAAACGGACTTCCAAGGGACCACAATTCCATTCGGACATTCTGTCAAATAGTTCAAGGGACTGTTATATGCGTCCACACTTCAGCTAAATAAAAAAACAATCACACAATTCCAAATCCATTCCCTGCCAAAAAAACTCTCAACGCCAAAAAAATGCGGCCAACAAGAATTTTAGTCACTGAAGACTTCCCCACTTTTTCATTTTTGCATTTTTACAAACATTTAATAAGGTTCCCCGAGCATACCTATCAGATTGCAGTTGCTTTGAAGTCCCCCAACGCCTTTTCAAACGACCAATTTGTGCGCTTCCAGCAAACAAACAGTCCACATGACATTAAATTAACAGATGGTTCGTGTGCCAACTAAATTCAATCACATTCAAAAAGCACTAAACAAACAAATGCACGCAACCACGGCAAGTTTAATTGATACTTGGAAACAAGGAGTTGATGAGAGGATCTACATGCTTTTAAGAAAATACATTTTTTCTGAAACCTACAACAAGGGCAGTCCTCACCAAGAAATCTTCAATTCAAACCATGGGTTTTCAAAATACATTCTCTGGCCAAGAATTTTCTAAAATTCCTCTCGTAAGAAAATTCATAAGCCTCAAGAAAAAATCTCATAATCTTCTAGCGGGAAACCAAAATTACAATATCCAAGGCACATTAATTCTTCTTGGAATGAGGTTTAATTCAAACTCAAAAGTAAATTTGGAGAGTTTTAATAATAATAAAGAATTAGTTATTTATTTTTTAAATGAAAATTCTTTTATTGCGCTCATTTCATGCTTTATTACGCCGAAGGCGTTCCCCCTATGGAAAAGGACCTTGCGGACGTTTCTGCTATGATGTTAAAATTGACGGCCTCCCAGACGTTTTTCAAGGTTATTAAACTTTACGCCCATTTGACGGTTTTGACAGGCGTCCAGACGTTTTTGTTTTTTCATGCGTTTTGCAGTTGCATGCTATATTTGCAATTGATTTAGGGTTTTTCATGAAAAGTCATCTGCAAATATTATGGTATCTGTAGCCAGTCGAGCGCTTAGTGCAGTTGTCCCGTGTTTCATCAATTTTTTATCTTGGGGATTGGGATTACGCTAGATTGAGGTCTGTTGCTGACAAGTGTGGAGCCATGCTGCTGTGTGATATGGCTCACATCAGTGGTCTTGTTGCTGCTCAGGTATTCATTCTTCCATCTTATTGCATGTTTCAGAGACACCCAGTTAAGGTGTAGAATGCAAATTTTATTTTTGTTTTGAATGTGGGTCTGTAGGTGTTTTCAATCTAATGGAGGCCTTTACGGGACTAGCACAGATCCATTATTCTACACCCATTTCAGTTCAAATGTACTTGAAGATCCTTTCCTTGCATGGCTTAATAATTAGGTCAAATGTCACACTCTTCATAAAATGTGCATAGAGTCGCTTTCCTTGCATTGATTATGTTTAGAGAGTCAGTTCAGTATTACACTCTGCATTGGCGCTAACAATTTATTATATGGCACTCTTTTACATATAACGAATCTTTCATCCATAATTTTATTTGGGATTCAACTCCTTGCTCGTAGTGCAGTGATGTTTATTACACTACATAGGCTACTCTCAGATCTGTAAGTTCAACTGAGATGGATCTGAGTATGGCGATTTTGAGGGTTCTGGGTTAATATTAGAGATGGTTACATAACATAACATATAGAACACACAGATTGCATTTTTTGAGTCTTTTACAGGGCTAAATGAGTGTGAGATTGATTGGTTGATCTCCTTGTTCACTATATTGTGATATTGCTCCCAGAATATAGGCTACTGCCGGATCGATAAGCTCAACAAGAATAGCTCTGAAACCCCTTCCGTTTCCTGCATTACATGGATAAAATTTTATATACCTAGATAACATTTATATTAATAGGTTTGCATCTATTCGTTGTGAGGAATTGTGCCTTTTTCCGGGAAAAATGAGGCTGAATTTGTTTGCGATTTATCTCCTTCCAGATGGAGAGACATCTCTTTTTATTTCTACTATTTGTAGCATGAAAAATAAGCCCTGTTTTCAGGTCTTTTGTCATTTCAATCCTAGAAAGTGCTCCTGTATATTCTATCCCTTGGTTGAGTTCCTATGATTAGATTGTTTTGAGTGGTAATGTTTAGTCCTGTCCCTTAGTTGAGTTCATATTGTTAGATTGGTCTATGTGGTAATGCGTTGTTGGTTCTACTGCGTTTGTGAATTGGAAGATTATGTGGACCAGATTGTGCTTTTTCCCTCACATACATGTAGATTAAGTGCTCGTTCCTTCAGATCCATGTGGAATAAGTGCCCATTAATGTATTCATTTATCCAAAAGTAAAACCAATTTAATCTTATTTTAGCAATAACCATGTCTTTACCCGAGTTTTGATGCACATGTTAAGCATACTAGCCGACATAGTTCTCAGATGGTAGGTTTCACACTAAAGACAAAGTTACTTCAGTTACATTGGATGCATGCCAGAAAGTCTCTTGAGGCGGTCAGATCTAGAGATGATATTTTTGTTACAATAGATGCATGCCATAGGGCAAAGTTATTATAAAGAAAATTTCTAGGGCAATCAGATCTTGAGCTGACATTTTGTGAAGTTGATAGTGTGCAATCTGAGATCTGGTCCTGTCACATAATAGACATGTTTTATATGGGTGACATATTATTGAAATAAATTCTAGTGCAAGCTGTTTTCCTGTATAATTTTGGCCCTTTTCTTTGTTCTCATTTTGTCACATGCTATCTATATGGGTGCAACATTATCAAAAACATCCCTGGCATCATCCCAATTTTCCCCGTATTTTGACCTCCTTACTCGATGTAATTCTGTTATGTTTTAATATATTTGGGTGATGCATGTGCACCTTGTATGACATTTATGTCAAGCTTGGTCTATTAACAAGATGTTTTATATGGGTGACATATTATTGAAAACAAATTCTAGTGCAAGTTGTTTTCCTGTATAATTTTGGCCCATTTCTTTGTTCTCATTTTGTCACATGCTATCTATATGGGTGCAACATTATCAAAAACATTCCTGGCATCATCCCAATTTTCCCCGTATTTTGACCTCCTTACTCGATGTAATTCTGTTATGTTTTAATATATTTGGGTGATGCATGTGCACCTTGTATGACATTTATGTCAAGCTTGGTCTATTAACAAACACACATAAGCTTTGCGCTTCTCGACACAATCCAATAGATAAATAAATACTTTGAGAACAGAGCTTCTTTATGGATACATGACATGGAGGTAGAAGAGACTTTACACCATCTTACCTCTCTTCTCTCTGTTGTTGCGATTCAGGAAGCTGCAAATCCATTTGATTATTGTGATTTGGTCACTACAACAACCCACAAGAGTTTGAGGGGACCAAGAGCAGGCATGATATTCTACAGGAAAGGACCAAAGCCTCCGAAGAAGGGGCAGCCAGAGGATGTTGTTTATGATTATGAAGACAAAGTCAATTTTGCTGTATTCCCATCTCTTCAAGGAGGGCCACACAACCACCAGATTGCAGCATTGGTTGTGGCTCCTAATATTGACATGTAACCCTACATATTACTTGTTTATTGTTCAGGATATGTAGCAGAATAAACAATAAAACATATTTTTATAGATGTTTCATAACTTCTACCAGTTTGTGATTTTGTCCCTACAATTTCTAGAGGAGTTGTGAGATATTGTGCCGCAGGGTACATCTTCGCACTGCACAAGCAGGCAAGGCTGCATGTGATCTCTACAAATGCTTCAGAGCATGACTATCCTCAAAGAGCCAGAAAGAGGTGTGGTATGTTGGAAGGCATTGAGGAAGAGCCAAAATTGTTGCAAATCATAGTACACAAGAGTTTGATGTTGGGGATGACAAGTGATGTCGTGGTGATGCACAAGTTACGCGGAAGTGTACGAGTGTGTGCAACATTGTATAGGAGGCATAATTTATCAATTTGTGCAGAAGTGTACACTGAAAAAAATGCTTAAAGCTGAAATGTTTGACTGATCATAAGGAAGAAAAATGATCATAATAAAGAAAAATGGATCTCTACATTGTAGATTCATAACAATCCAATCAATCTCTAACCTTTTAATTAAAATGGATTGTTGGAGAATCTAAAAGTGTTTTTTTTTTTATTTTTATTTTCGTATAGAATCATAAAAGAAGATAAAGCTAGATTGGGACACTCAACTAAAGATTTCTAATGTTGTTGCAAAAGGATTAACATATCTTCATCATGACTGTAACCCATGCATTGTTCACAGAGATGTGAACACTTACAAAATTCTTTTAGATGATAATTTCGGGGCACATTTGTCATAATTGGGCATTGTCATGTGCATTTCCTCAGCCAAAACCTACATTGACCCTGAATATGCAAGAACACCAAGACTTGATAAGAAATTTGTTGTATACAACAAGGACATTCTCATCTTGCCTTTCAAAATGCTCAGAAGCTTCACAAATTATATTATTCAAGTATCATGTACAATAATACAAACTTATTGGCTTGAAGTGAATATGGCATCAGAAGCCTTGCTTTGTTTGGTCACTATTGGCCACAAAAGGCTACCACTCATGATATAAAATCTACAAATGTACAGAGGTCTTCATGTATTCATGTTTAGTTAAGATCTCGTGATATAAGATTTGCAAATGTATATGTACGAATTTGAAATGTACAAATAGAACCTTTCAATGTAATGCTTCATCTATATTCCTACACTTACACTATTAATCACACCCCTTATCAACATGTTAACGACAATCCAAAAAAGACTTTTTAAAAAAAACCAACCAAAAAACCGATGCAACTAGCTGTCTCAAACACGTTGCAACACTAACACGATTTCACCCAAATAATTAAATACCCCTATAAATCAAATAACATATACCATTCGGCGTTCACATTGCATTGTGCACATGCGATTGCTAGTTTAATTTTTAAAACATTTTCTTTGATCCAAACCTCCACCGCTCCTGATACGTCCCTTAATTAACATGAAAATGTCTTTATTGAAAATTATGCAGAATCATTTTATTGATAACGAAATATGCTTTAGATAGATCAATGTTTAAAGTTGTAAATAAATTTATAAATATTTCAACTCAAGGTTTGAGAATGATCCCAAGTTGGATGAGTCACGAGAAGAATGACTTCACCTCACAAATCGAAGAAACAAGGATGATCCTAACGTTCTAAAAGGTTAATCTATGAAAGGATGCTTTAAAACTTCCCTTATTATCTTATTGTCACAAATGCATAATTTAGAAGTTACCATTATTTTACAAATTATTCATAATGTAAGCATGACGCTAGAACGATGAAGTCACTCAAATTTTGAGCCCCACGCAACTACAATCAAGATGTGGTAATGGGAGGGGTATTACATCTCCCCCCTTTACAAAAACATCATCCACAATGCGGTACACTCCAGGCACTAAGTGGGTAGAGTAAGCACGAAAATTCGACAATGATAGTTTTTGATTAACAAAAGAAAAGCTAAGTTGCTCAAGACATAACCACCAACAAGTTTAAGCAAATTTTAAATTTTTCTCATTTTCTTCATGTTTTGTGAAGATTTTCATTACCTATTATTTTATTACCCAACTTATTAATTGTTTTTTAGAAACTCATTTTTTTCAAAGCTTATAAAACCTTTTAATTCGACAGTTCAATTTTGTAGTGGATTCGGATCCAAATTTTGATATTCATTTCAAAACACACTTGCATGTGTTTTCTCATAAGGGTATTCACCATTTATTAGTTGTGTGAATTGTCCAGTTTACTTGTTCAACGTTTAAAATGTTATCACTTGTTAAGGATTTTAATTTCCAAGTTCGAATAGGTTGCCCAAGCAGTTGACCTCACAATGTCACACAAGGTAAGAAGCACAATACAAACAAATCACAAAACACATTTTTAGCACACTTTCGTGATTGAATCATGTCACTAGACCACTAACTCCACCACGGAAAGACAACAAGTAGGTCACCTAACATATATATTTAAAAAATTATGCCTCACATAGATCCAAAAACACATGTCAACAAAGGGGAACATCAAACCTCAAACATCACGGTACATAACAAGACTTGTAGGAGTAACTCATTGATCAACATAAACACCATAATAAGGCATATCAACATCAATACTCACCAAATGGGATCTATGATCCAAGCCATAACAAGTCATAACATCTCCCAAAGTACCAAACACGATCCACCATCTCCCAATACCATAAAAAACAAAAGTCATCATCATACATCAAAATAACCAAATATCATAAGCCAACAAGTTTTCATTGTTTCCAACTGGTTGAAGGGTCGGAGATGATAATTTATTTTGCACATGTGGTGATACATAGTGGGAAGAAAAGACATAAAATAAAACTAAAATGCAAAGAGTGTGATCTAAAATTGTCTCCATTTGTTTTAACATGACAAGAATCTTTCCATCACAAATATTGATAAGTGGTTTTCAAGTATATGAGGTTCTTTTAGTCTTGTAAGACAAGGTAAAAATGATTGGATACAAGCATTTCCTTGTAAGATTATTTTACACAAGGTCATTTTTATACTTTTGCTCATAGCAGTAGGGTCCGATGGGAAGGTTTTAACAAGTTTTGTCATGTTTCACAATACAGAAATATATTCACTTGATATGTGAGGTTTCTAATTGATAAGATATCACAAGGGATAATTTATATTTTTACAAAGTCTCAAGATAAGAATAATACATTTCCACACAACTCCATATGCCTCCCAATAGATAAAGAATCATAATTCCAAAACCAAACCAAGTCACTCACCATAAAGCCCCATCACCTTATTTCTCCATGTTGGATCACTCACCATGGAGCCCATCTCCTTATTTCTCTATATTGGGTCACTCACCAAGAGTCCTGTCACCTTATCTATCCATTTAATGAGGTTGGGACACCCTATGGTCATAGGCACATAGATCCCAATCACCTCCACCCAAGTGGCATAGTAACTTGTAGTTCAATACTACACATCCCTATAACCCCCTTGGGGCATACCCCCATACAACAAAGTGGGTTCTAAGGTCCAACCACTCCGTGGTGAATCCCAAGACCCTAATCCAACACATAATGAAATTAGAACCAACATAACAATCAAATTCAGATGCCAAGTGGCAACAAAATCCCAAGCCTTGGGCTAGGCTAGAAAAAATTAATCTCCAAAAGCAAGTTTCAAACTAAGCAAAATAAATAGCTAAATAGCCGCAATAATGCAAAAGTCTCTTGTTAGCACAAAACCAATTAAATGCCCAAATATTTAAAGATACATCACTTAAGAAAATTGTCGGTTCTTACAAAACAAGAGAAGAATGTCAATTACGAATAAAATATGAACATAGAAATGTCATATTACAATCGCTATGTGGCCCTTTTGTGGCCACCAAAGGGGTACTCATTGAGTTATTGGCACTCGGATATCGAGCCTCAAATCGTAAAAATAAATAATAATTGATCAAAATCAAGTACTGTCATAGTCTCTGTCAGAATCATCACCTCCAAACTCCCATAAGGCTCAACATAGTCGTAATCATGCAAGGTTGTCTATAAGACAACTAGTTATAGAGAGAGATAAAGAGGTACGTGTTTTCATTTAATTAGCCTAAGGTATCTGCGCAACACAATATGCATGGCTCCCGTGGATTAACACCATAGATACCAAATGAATAGAAGTGGATTTTCAGTATATGTAAGACTCCACTTATTGTCTCATGTTCGGCTCAAGTCATATGGTCAACGGTCCACTTTTCTCACTCCATACATACACTTTTACTAATTACTTCCCTTAGGGCAAGTTAGTGTAGGGTACTCAACATACACATAACCACATTACTAGCATAATAAAACATTTGCACAGAAACCATAACATCTTCACATGGTAAAATTTACGAGGTAAAACATAACAATATTCCATGGATTACAACACATACATTTCCACATAGCACACTAAGAGTGCGAGTACAATACATTAGGGGTCATGGAATCACCATATGTCCCCAATTCACGATTAGAATTTATCACATAACAATATGAGTACATATATATCACGAACATAAGGATTTCACATCATGCGATACACTTCAATACAACGCAACATGGTGATATAATGCCATAGTACAATACAACACGGTGGGGATATTCATGATGTGACATATTTCACTATGAGGTAATTTGTCATGCAACAAGTTGTTCCACATATACAATATCACTAAAGAATGAAAAACTACAAAACTTTATTGGTTCACAAACATTCCCTCCACACATTAAGGTGGTAATACACACAAGTTTCAAGGTTGAATTCATAAGAGGTAGTGAGAAATTACTCCCATAAAGAAACATATCAACATCACAGATAGTCCACACCAAGTTGTAAGCACAATAGGTGCATTCACATGATCACAATTATAGATATGTCACATCACACAAAAGAAACACATTACTCCTCTACCATCATACATAATCACCATAATGCCCAATTGTCCCTAAGGTTCAAGAGTATGAACCTTCACTCTAATACAAAGCTGTAGCGCCCACCCATGTGGGACCCAAACACAAAACCAAATAAATTAGGATATTTTTGTTGACTTTTACTTTACGGATACCAATGTGCGACACCATAAAGACTCGCAAGAGAGTGCAAGACACCACAAGTAACGTTTACACCAAAATGAAGAGCATGCAATATAATAACGACAACAAAACCAACCAACGTCACACTTAGGTATAAGAACAAGTGTGAGACTACGACATAATCACGACGTGAACATCACGAATTAGCACCTTCTACACTATCACATTTTCACGATTTAATATTTTTTGTGTTCATATTCTAATTTAAGCCCTAAAGGTTTGAAAATCTTAGAGGATGAAAAATATACATTTTACTTTTTTGCTACATTATATTTCCCTAACACTTAATTTAAGATGATTCCCTCTTCACTACCATTTACATTCCCTTATTTAACCATATAGTTCTCAAATCCATTAATCATGATAACATGTATTTTCATTCATAACGAAGCACATTATATAATCCATTTCAAGTTTAACTTATAACAAGAAAATTTATTCACATGAAAGGGTTAACATTGGTCTAAAGTAAAAGGGCTTCATATTCTGATTTACTCAATAGGAGAACATCTTAGGGAACAACCCTTAGATACACATAGTTTGGTAAATTTTTAAACACCAATGTCATAAAGAAAAGTCCCAGGTTTTAATTAACTTCCGTTTGCACTCAAGGGCTCTACATCCAACTAAAAGTCAATTTGGAGTGGTTCAAACACCTTTACCTCACAAACGTCTAAGTTTTACTTACTTTCAACAACTACGACTCATGAATGCAAATTGAGTTTTAAAGGTTATTAACAATTTCATTCACCTTGGACTTTAATTTTTGCAATTGAGATCACTACGTAGACAACAGAACCTAATGCAAACCACATCCGCAACTAAAACTTCTAAGATATCTCTCAATGAGCATCCCCTTTTTGAGTTACCCTAGACTCTCCCAAACACTCGCGTACAATGATTAATTAACCTATACCAAGTTTGAGACAAGTTTCTTTGAGATACTCAACAACATGAGGGGATCACCACACTATGCGGTTTACTCAATTTTGATTGATCACAATAAAAGGAATGGAAACTACCTTCTTTACTTTTCGTTATGGTCTCATACACATACCTTGATTAGCCCTTCCAGAGAGACTTAGGATAAGACGACCGTTAAAACAAATGGTGTTAAACATGAAAACACTCATGCCATAAGGGGACACTATACCCTTAACTACCACAATATTCACACTTTCACATAAGAGCACATTATAAATGATCAATTCATTCCTAGTTAAAAATGTACATCTAAACGATTAACAAGATATATGCCTACAATCAAAATTGATTATATAAAAGAATGTCCTTTTTTCCAAAATACCAAAATGATACAATTTATTACTCATCAAAAAAATCAATAAACAACATTCATGTTCACAAACATAATATTGATATACAACCATTTAATATTATATGTATTCCAATAATAGCCCTTTATTACAAAAACATAGAGAATGCTGCAAATTTCTTCATGTCTTGCATACCTGCAACCACCGCATGGTCAGCACAACTACTCGCATGGCATCTAACTACACTCAAACATGATATATGATTGCACAGTTTCCCAATAATAATGAAATAATACCTAACTTACTTTTAAGGAGCATTAGAATACAAATTCCATTTCATCTCATTTCCAAATCCAAAGGATAGGGATAGAGTGAGGAGAGAGAAAACACAATTTCTTTTCACATTCAATATATTTTCAAACAAGAATCAAGAAGGTTTCCTATAGTCGTCAAGCAATTGGATACGAGTGTCTAATTCATTCTGCAAATATATGACACAATTATTTATACTGAATAAAGAGCAATTAATAAAACATTATATAATTTAATTATAGTGTTCCATGGGTACATGTCCCTTAACCAAAATTTTAATGTTTTTGGGGATGGGGATGTCCTAAGGATTTGTGGGAAATCTCCCCGTTCTCCCACCACCACCAAAATGGGGACGTTTCCTTTAGAGAGGACATTAGGGAGACTCAAGGATGTCCACGAGACTTCAAGAAAACTTGCCCAAGTTTTTCAACTATCTCAAAGACTTGCAACTGTCTCATGCTCATAAATCATCAAAAAGTGTTTTTTCAAATCAAAAACATAGTTTTATATATATATTTGTGCCCCCAACCCTATCTGTAATGATTTATGGGGGCCCACCAACACTTTAAGCACTAAAAAACTATAAATGAACCTCACACCCTTACTCCAAATCACTATCAAAGCTTTAAAGTATTGAACAAGGTTGCAGATGCAATAATGAAAACAAGTACAAAAGTGATAGCAAACAAAAGTGCAAGAGGTTCCAAGTATTAGCAAGAGTGAAACCAACAATAAGAACTTGAAGAGCAAATGCCGTTTGTTCAAGTGATGAGGAGTTTAGTGCAAACTTTCAAGATAATTTTTAATTAAACTCATTGGGTCATCCACTAATTGTATATGAAATTTAGATGTAATCATCATTTTGAATAGGACTTATGAAATAAAAATTAATACATTAATATTCGATGTTTACATTGCTCAAGGAAAAGTGTTTAATATTTCAATTTTTCATTTGATGATATTCTTTATACATTTTTCTATAACTATAACTAACTTTTCAAGTACCATATATATTTGCACCGCCATCCCCAAACCTAGGCCCTTGACCCTGTCTTTGAGACCCATCCCCAAGTCCCCCCGTTCTAGAACTCCGTGGGACTATGAAATTGTTACTAACAAAGGGGTGTCATCTAAAAAATAACATTTTATGTTAAACTGAATTTTTAATGTTTTGCAATTACCAAGTGTTATAATGTCAATGTCCGCTGCTAATTAGGAGGAAGCCTAAGGCATAAACTTTTCCCCTCTCACGACATTTGATAACAGTAAGTTTTATTTCCGATTCATTCCAAACCTCTCTCTTAGATGTGCATAAACTCTATATTTCTTTTTGTTTTTAGCTTTTCTTAAAAACATTTGAAGTTGCTACTCGGCAATGTGCCTAACATGGATTCCAGATTTCTTAGCCGTTTTTAGGAAGTTTTGATGAAAATGTTTGAATGTCAATTTAAAAAATTATAGTCTTTCCAAGCTCACACAGATGGGAAAATAAATGTCCTCAACTGGACATTAGTTCATCCATTGAGAATACATTACCAGCCGAAACAAAAGTGTGACAAGTGCGTGCAAATGATCACTATAGCCCAATTGTGCATGTATGTTACAAGTTTCAACAACTTGCACATTAAGTAGGATGCATTATATAAACAAGTTGCTTAACATTCATAGCAAAGTCCTGGAGGTTTTTCCCTTTGCCCAAGAAAAGTATAAGCAGATGCATGATAAGCACCCTACTCACAAGGATTGGTTGTAACTTGTTCCTTGACAAGCGATATGTTTGAAACAAAAGACTCATAATAAGCTTAAGTCCACTCTATGAGCCATACGCTATCACACCAGCTGATGGTCCAAGTGCATTTTGGTTGGACTTGCCACCCTTTCTTGACATTCTTGACATTATGAACATCTGCAACTTTCCAGCCCATCTTGGCATTATTGACGAGTTAAGTGTCGGCAACCTTATTATAAACCACCAAAATTCCAAAATTGGAGGTATGCAATTCTACTTACACATTGAGCTCCCATTATTCGAGATTGCCATCTTCCACTTGCTGATGATATATTACTGCAACTACCACTTGCTGATGATGTATGGTTGGACAGAACAACTCAAGCCATACCAGCTGGAAGAGTAGCCTGACTTTCTCTAGCTGTATCTAAAGATCACGTACATTAGCATGTTGGAAATTTGACTAACGAATGAAAAAACACTTAATGCTAAATGTTTAATCATGGTCAATTTTTCAACTTGCTAACATACATGATAGACAGGATCATCCCCTTTCTCTTCCTTTACATTTCAGCTGCAATTTTCCCATCTCTGCCATAAATTGGGACACTTTAATCTGTGTAGGGAGGAAATTATATAACAAATGGTGTTTCTTTTACCTTGAAAGTCAATTAAACATTGTCATATAAATCATCCACATTTTATTGACAATCCACTTGAGCATCCACGATGATGAATGTGAACAATTTTACGTATTCTGAACCACTAGACATAGATGAGCCACTTCCAGTTATACATCCGCCTGACACTTTTTTTGGATAATAAAATTCACTTGCTCAATGTAAACTGGCAGACACAGGAATTCAAATTATAAGAGTGCATAAAATAACCATGTAACTTAAGAGGCAGAAGGAAAGCTCGCCTTCCCAAGCGAATTGATCTTTGCCTCTCAAATTTCGGAAGCAATTTTCTCCAACACATATAGGGGACAATTCATCTCAGAAAGGAGGAAATGATATGACAGTGTTTCTTTTATTCAAGAAGTCGGTAAAACATTCATGTACTTGGCATATCAGTATTTTATGCCAGCACATAATTTCTGTAAGTTATTGAGATTAATCAAAAGCCGTGAGGTCAATGTAATAGAGTAGAAATGAAAAGCTATTTTCAGTTTGGATTTAGCTTGCAACATACATAAATGAAGTCATGACACGGCCCTTTCTCCATCTCTCTAGACTTATCACACGTAGCAGCATATTGTTTTTTCATCATCATAAAAATATGTTTCTTCTTTCGTTGCAGCTTTACACACACAACAGTGATACATTTATACTGCAAAGTTGCAAACGCGTGACTCACTACTGTAGCCGCTGAGTATATTCATGACTTATACCATCTAAGTTAAACATGCACCAGATGGAACAGACCAAATCCATGCCCAAATCTTTAAAATAGACCTGAGCTTCACCATATAGTGCTTTTTATTCCAAGTACACAGTCCCAGGCCCCAGCTACCAGTCAGAGTGCTCGTCTAGATTTTCATTATGAGCATTCATTTCTAAGAGAGCAAGCAAATATGTGTTCTTGCTCTCGAGGAGCTGATTGTAATCATTAATTTTGTAGGCATCTTGTTTAGGAAAATCTTAAATAGATGATGCATTGGCATAGACTGGCCATTAATGCATGGGTAGTTTAGCAATTTTTTGTCTTTGACTGTTAAAACTCATGAGTTCAATGTGAACGCACTAGCTGTTTATGTGCAGCCTCTTATTCCAATCCTGCACTAGATAAATATTAGGTGAAACAATAAGATGCATGAAATCCTGGACGTTATTCTAACTCATGCCTCATGCACAAGGATGCAAGGTACAAGATTTCTGAACAAAGTGATTACAACTAGAAATGAACATCAACAAACTTTCGAAGAGCCACATTAGAATCTCTTTCCATAACTCTGTTCTTTAAGAAATAATGATAATAAAAAAGAATTCAAAATTTTAAAACTTCAAGTGGGAAATCTTGTCTTAGAATTGGGAAACCCTAGCAGCTTCTTTGTTGAAAATCCTGTTCAATGGCCTCTACATACATGCTTTTCAACCCAAATCAGATATGCCTCTTCAGTGCATCTTGGAAATGCTTCTGCGACAATAACATCCTCATTCATTCAAAAAATTAATCTCACATTGGTTGGTATGTTTGGTCCATGGTAACATATAAACCCCCCATATACCATGATCCTTAGGCCAATGGGGGTGATATTACAATGGAACTGACCCTCCTAAAAACATGATGACAAGTCCAATATCCCTTTCAGTGCATCTTGGAATTGCTTCTGCAACTCTAAATCTGTAGGATCATCTAGATTTTAAGAAGCGTCTTCCAAGCATCATCTAATTCTGAAGCAATGTTTTAAAAATCAGAACTGGTCAAGGGTTGGACTGGACCGGAACCGGAACCGGACCGGTTCAAACTCTATGCACCAGTTTACTAAAAAACACATAAAAATTACATTTTTAAAGAAAACAATATATTTGAAAGATTAGAAACCATGATTCCTACAATTACACACAAAATATACAAAGTTTGCTCATGTATATACTATATAACAGGTAAGAAAGGTGTTTATAGTAAAATGACACGAACTCCAAATAAGAATGGTGTTATAAGCAGAAATTTTGAATTAAAAATTGAATTTTTTTTACTCATTGTTGTATGCATATATCTTTACATGAATTGGCCGGTTCAGGATGAAACCGGACCAGTTCGACTGATTTGGTACTGAACCGGCCGGTTCTTTACAAAACCGGCCGGTTCAGTACCAAACCGGTCGAACAGTCCAATTTTTTAACCGGTTCATGTCTAAATATGTTGAACCAGTCGAACCGACCGGTTCCGGTTCCGGTTCCAGTTTGGCCGGTTTTTAAAACACTGCTCTGAAGTTGATTAACCATTCACAGCAAGCCCGTTGACAGTGAAGGAGGCCTAAAAATTGTGTAAGTACACAGCCAAATGTAAAGTAGGGAGCACATATACATCCTAATTGCATTATCCAAAATTAAGTGTGGGTATTTGCATATCCTGATAACTTAAGACAAAGTAGACCCTTAAATTTTGGATTGTTTTTCAACTAATGTTAACCACATTCAGTCCCTGCACACTTCAGATACAGAAAGGTCCAAATCAGTCTGACCAAATAATAACCCTATTCAGGTACATTACTTTCTAAGTTTCTACTCTATGAATGAAATGGATCCGCTGTATCATGGCCTCGCTTTTTTTTTAGTTTAATGTTTGTCTCAGAAAACTCTTCAAGGTTGAACTCGGTGCATCATCTTTCTATTATCAGCAATAGGAGTTTGATCAAGATATACTCTAAAGAATAGGGCTATGTGCAAAACATGTCCCCGTACATAATTTAGTGACAAAATTGAAGCCATTAACAATACCAGAGTTTGTCTTGTCAATGGCTATGTTACAGGAGTAATGATGCTTGCTGATAGTGAGTTGCTAGTTTTGCAAAGATCAGGTGGTCGTTCTAGGGAGGAAAAATAGTTAGTGTAGTAAAGGTAGTTTAATGTTTTCATTGTACAAAAGAAATACATACCTTCCTGAAGCAGTTAGGCAATTTCTTGTTGCAACAAAACATTGACTAAGGGATATATAGCAAATGTAGGAATAAAGAAAATTTTTGGGAGCGTTGCTATAAATCTTACTTCTTATTTTGTTTTCTTTTTGGAATTTGGTGAGGCACCTGTTATCTAGTTACCTTCAAAATTGTATGGTTGGGGGTTATTTAGGATATAAGAAAAAAAAATCTGAAAATAAAAGGTTTATTTGGATATTGATCAGCTTCACTGTTTACTGTAAAATGTCACAGAATAATAGAAATGTATCGATTGTTGCTATTTGGTAACCAGGAGACCGAATATTTTAATAAACACGTAGCAGAGTTAGAAATTATACTGATCCTGAAATATTGAAAACACAGATATATCAAGCACAATACATACAGAAAGATTACTAGAAAATAAAAGGTGCATTCAGATATTAAATAGATTCAGAGTTTCATGTGAATATCACACAAAATTAAAAAATGTGTCTACCATGGCTATTTAGTAAGCATGAACCAGATGTCAACCAGATGTCAAAATAACGAAAACATGAATTCTATTAATGTTGTTTTGCACACATAAATATCAAAATCAGACCCCACATATTTGTCTGACAGATGTCAAAATAATGAAAATAATAAATATAAATTCTATTCATGTCATTTTGCACGCATAAACATTAAAATCAGACCCCACATATTTGTCCCAAACCACCGTGCCTGGACTAAGGCCGTTGAAGAGAACTATGGCAGGTTCACAAACATTCTCCAAATAGTTTTGTTTGCTAAATATATAGTAATGTATGCAACAGCAACCTTACCATGTCAATCCTTTGCAGCATGCCAGTGTGCGTACACATAAGAATTGCACATTTGGATGCAAACGTACGTGTAGAGCTGCTCGCACTGGTTTACACACTGCGTGTATATCTGTCTCTATCCATTAATTTTACACACTGCATACCAAATAATGAATGCCTGACTTTGTCTACCACGGAATTGCATCAGGGAATACAAAAGAAGATACAAGAGGAGCAGGATAATTGCCTATTTTAGAATAAGAGACTCATGGTTGACTTAATTTAATCTATAGAATCAAACCAGTGAGATGGAGGCATATTTGCAGAAAAACTCTTTAAGTGCCAGAAAAAGGTGCAAAAATGATCCTTATTCAATGCTCTTAGTATTGAAAGTGGAGCATGTTAGGAAACAACCATACATATATGATATAACATGTGTCACAAGTTATGCCAAATTTTAAGTAGAGTGTTCAAACTTTGCTGAACTCTATCCTCATCGAACATGAACTCGATTTTATCTATTATTTTTACATGGGAAGTTTCTGACATGCTTTTGCACTATTTTATAAATGTGTATATATATATATTTATAGAGTGAAACAAAACAGCCTAGAGTTCTCTCTACTCTGTTCCTCTAAAATATTTATGCATTTTTTGAAAAACTAAAATGATGAAAAATTTCTTTTTTTCTAACTTAAAGATGTTTTTTTAACTTAATCCATTGGCAAACATGACCCGAACATGCTCTTAGTATTTGCAGAAAATCTCTTTAAGTGCCAGAAAAAGGCGCAAAAATGATCCTTGTTCAATGCTCTTAGTATTGAAAGTGGAGCATGTTAGGAAACAACCATACATATATGATATAACATGTGTCACAAGTTATGCCAAATTTTAAGTAGAGTGTTCAAACTTTGCTGAACTCTATCCTCATCGAACATGAACTCGATTTTATCCATTATTTTTACATGTGAAGTTTCTGACATGCTTTTGCACTAATTTATAAATGTGTGTATATATATATTTATAGAGTGAAACAAGACAGCCTAGAGTTCTCTCTACTCTGTTCCTCTAAAATATTTATGCATTTTTTGAAAAACTAAAATGATGAAAAAAAAAATTCTAACTTAAAGACATTTTTTTAACTTAATCCATTGGCAAACATGACCCGAACATGCTCTTAGTATTTGCAGAAAATGTCTTGAAGTGCCAGAAAAAGGCGCAAAAATGATCCTTGTTCAATGCTCTTAGTATTGAAAGTGGAGCATGTTAGAAAACAACCACACATATATGATATAACCTGTGTCACAAGTTATGCCAAATTAAGTAAAGTGTTCGAACTTTGCTGAACTCTATCCTCATCGACCATGAACTCAATTTTATCCATTATTTTTACCTAATATGCTTTTGCACTATTTTATAAATGTGTATATATATAGAGTGAAACAAGACAGCCCTCTCTACTCTGTTCCTCTAACATATTTATGCATTTTTTGAAAAACTAAAATGATGAAAATTTTCTTTTTTTTTATCCTTGTCAACTTAAAGACGTTTTTTTAACTTAATCCATTGGCGAACATGATCCAAACATTATCATTATGTCACGCATTAAGGCTGATTCGAGATTCGAAAATGCCTTACCACTAAGACTGATTTCATAAAACTAAATACCACATTCAAAATTAACTAAAACCTGTCTGATCTTGTTAATCTCACCATTCGAACTGCTACATCTGGCTGAATACCTCTGATGCCAGCAGAGGATGCTGAACCCATTTGGTAAGGAGTTCTCCCGACACAACCGTATGCATCTTGATAGCGTGTACTTTGATAACCAGAATTATATCCAGCACGACCACCTTGACCAAATCGATCTTTAGAAAATGCTGCTCCAGTAGCACCACTGCGTGCCTGGCCACCTGCATTCCGTCCACCTGTAAAGGTTGAGCGAGCAGAAAAACCACTCTGTCTGCCTTGTCCAGTAGAAAAATCATTTTGCCATCTACCAGAAGCAGCACCAGCATAGTCTTGTGTCTCTCTCCTCCTAGTTGTCAGAGGTCCCTCTAATCCACCTCCTGTCCGAGCATCAAAAGCTCCCTCATTGCTATCAATAAAAACTGATAATTTCTCAACAAACTGTATTGCCAAAGCTTGTAATCGGGTAGACTCCACATTATGAGTAACAATGCAATGTGTAGGCTGGTCCCAGCTTGCATGAAATTCTTCTGCAATCATCATCTTGCTTACTATGCTATGCACTTGTGCTTCAGAAAGCTCAAACATAGCTGTCAGCTGATCTAAGCTCAGGGAACCGTAGTGTGTGGAATAGGTGAATAGGTAAGTTCTCAGAGCTTCTTCACGAATTTTTAACTTCATCATATCTAGCACCTTATCCTTTTCTCGAAAAAGTTTCCAGGTATCAAGACTTGCAATAACTTCATATGCTTTCTCCCAGTTGCCCTTGCTCAATGCTCGGGTTGCAGCCATAACATGATCCTTTATATTCTCAGGAGGACCAGTGAATGTTTGCTTATCGTTAATTTCCAAAATACGGCGGAACGGCTTACTTATCACCTTCCTTCTAACATCATGTGCATTTGCAGCCATATTTGGTACCTCCAAGAGCATGGCACAAATCAGATGAACAGCTTCAAGTTGGTCCAAATTTATATGATAGTGATAAGGCATTTGCCGCCTCCGCTCCAGTTTTTCCTGCACAAAATAATGATATTAAAAAAACAAACAACCACTGCCTAGGAAAATATTATTTGGATTAGCAACATTACTAGAAGTAGCATCTAATTTATGAAAACAAATCATTAGACAACCCTAAAAAGACATCAGTTCCAAGGAATGGAGACCTGCTCTGGAGTCTTCTCATGATATCGACTTTGTGAAACCCCTTGGGCCAGCAGTTCTTTCACCCTCCCACCTGCATATAGTTCAGAGAGACACCCATGGGCTTCTGAGATTAAAGATGCTCTAAAAGCACAAAGACCAAGTTGTGCCATAGCTCGATTAAAAAGAATTTGTGTGGAAATATCCATGTGCTGCACACCATCCTGCAGGTGACTCATGAGCAACAAATCTCGAGCAACTGAAAATTCATTTAGTATGGCATGGTGATAAATGTCACAAATCATGGCCCTTGCTTTTGTCCGTTCATCACCATGCTTGTAAATAAGAGAAACCAGAATATCCATCAGGGTCCTGCTATGCGCTGGAAATGTTGCCCTACGTGGCACAATCTCTGGAGTTGCAATAAATGCTGAAGGTCCTCTAAAATCTTCACTTGACTTAGATTCTAAATTAGCAAATTTTCTGTCGCCGTCATCATTTATATCTCCATTTTCAGCTCCAGTCAAATCAGCCTCAGATGCAGCAGCATCTGTCCTGGTTTGAATCTCAGCAAGGTTTCTCATGGCTTCGTATACTTCCTGAGGCTTATAGTATATAAGTTCCATGCGTTTTAAAGCCACCTTTGCAGCTGCCTTCATATCATGAAAGCGCTCAACATAATCTTGAACATTCTGAGCAAGTACCATAAACAGGGGTTCATCTTGTAGCCGCTCAACATACTCCTTAGTGTGGGGATCAATACACTGCAAGCTTTTGAAGAGTTCATTATCAATTCGTTCAAGAAATGCAAGAATATTACCCCACACTCGGATAGTCCCCTGATAGTCCGTCCCTTTCTGGGTCTCGTTTTCATCAATTTCTACAGAATCATCAATGACTATGTTTGGGTACTGAGCCAGAATATCAAGCATAATGAGAATATTTCGCAAACATTCTTTCCACACAGGAATCGGCATATGAGAGTTGAGGCTGGGATTCACGTCGAACTGTGCAGATACCACATTCATCAATACCTCTAGTTTTTGGGCAGGGGTCTTTGCTACCCTTGTCAAAAATGTCAGTTGTTCAACTTGCTCAACCCTACCTGTTGGTAAAATTAGAGTGAGGAACACGTTTTTAGAAGATTGGAAAGCCTAGCACATTTTTACACGATGAAAGGAACTTTTAGTTTTGTTACAATTTAATACAGTTAATACTAAAAAATAAGTAAAATCAATGAAAATTTTGAAAAACTCCCCCCCTAAATACCTGTTCCTTTCCTTCCACGAGCAGATTTAATACAGTTTATACTAAAAATAAGTAAAATCAATGAAATTTTTGAAAAACTCCCCCTAAATACCTGTTCCTTTCCTTCCACGAGCAGCTATTATTTCTTTTAGCTTCTTGTCTACCATTTCCCATGTAATCTCACTTGGGTCTCGCATGAACTGCTTGTCCATCAGCTTATCCCTCTTACTCGTCTTTTTCTCCCAACTACCCTCTTCATCTTGACCTTCCTCTTCATCTTCATCCTCATCAGAAACTGCATTATATGAAGCGGCTAATTTGGCAGGGTCTTCTTCGACATCTGCTTCAGAATCCACATCATCATCATTCCCGTCATCCTCGTCAGATTTATCAGTGCCATCTGACACAGGACTGGCTCTGTATTTCTCAATATCAGCTTCATACTGTTTATTATTTTTCTTGAGCTTTTGCTTCATTGAATTGAGGGCTTTGGCATTGCTGCTGCTCATCTTTTTCTTAGCCTCCTTGTTAGCCAGGGCTTGAGCGAGCAAATCCTCTAGCATAGCAAGGGCTTTGATATATAGCCTAGGGACCTGGACGGACTCTGTAACTCGGATTACCTTCTCCAACTGTTTGTTAAGCTTATCAAAGCACTCCTGCAAGCTGACCCAGTCATTAATCTTCATGCCATTCTTTATCTGATCAAAAGTGAGGCTCATTTCCTCAAACCTCTTATCTTTTGCAGATCTAACAACCCTCCGCTGATCATCAGACTCATCACTGTCACTCGCATTCTTCGACAAATACTTGGACATTGTAGCAGTACCACCCCCATCTTTATCTCCTGCCTCAACATCGTTCTCTTCCTCTTCAATTTCACTTTCCTCCTCCTCGGATTCACTATCACCCTAGTAACATAAACAAACAAAAATACCAATTATGCAGATGGGATGACTTCTAAATTTCTATCAAAGTTTTAAACTAGAAGGGACCATGCGAATAAGAGAAAACAGAACCCTAACCCTGTACACGGAGAAAATAATCAAAACCCTAAATTTCGACAGAGCATACCATACAAGGGAAAAGAATCAAAACCCTAGAATTTTACAGACCATAAAAGGGAAAAAATACATATAATAAAAACCTTAAACATTCACAGACCAAACCAAAACAAAACAATTCGATGCTTGTCATTGATAGAAAGTACAGCTAAGGAAACAAATCCCTGCCTTACCTGGGTCCAAAAACGTGAAGCCATTGCGATACCTTAAACTGAATTTGAACAGAAAGTTCCACAACGCCTGTAAAAACTCAATTTGCGTGGGCTTTTTCGATCAGGAAATTCGTGTACAAAGCTTGGAATTTGTAAATCAGCCAATCTCTACCAGTATGCGGCCGCTAAGAGAAGATTCAGCAGGTTGAATACAGGGTTTATACAGGGGTTTTAGCCCGCGAAATTTGGATTTTAATTAAATACGCTTTTGCTTTCTTGTTGAATACGTTTTTGCTTTCTTGTTGAGTACGTTTTTTATTTTTTTTATTTTTAAATGATGAATAAGATATTATATTATATTAACAAGTGATTGAATAATGTTTTTAGTTCTATAAGTACTGTCTTTTTATAGAAATCGTCTAGGAACTGAAAATTCAAAAATATAATAATAAGAATAATTAAATTGTTCATGCAAGCTATTAATTAATTACCATAAATAAATGATTCAATTGTAAATTAATATAATAATAGATTTTATGTGGATAAGATTAAATAAAAAATATTGGATAAAAATTATGTGCAAGTTCAATTTCATATTAGGTAAGAATTATGACAAAAAAAATCGCTTATGTAAAATGTTCAAACAATTTTATCAATAGAGAAAGGGGTGAATTGAATTTACACTTCCTTCTTAAATACTAGCAATCACACCCAAATAATGTAATGGAAACGTCTCTACAAATAGATATGAATGTAAAACAAATATATAAATGAGGAGTAAATCGAAGGAAAAAGGAGGGGTGGGAATGAAACGTGTGGAAAATGAATGAACAAAAGAAAAGCGAAGTGATTAAAAAAATATACTCTCCAATGCGAAAATGGAATATAAAAGCAAAGACAAGAAAATTTTGAAAGGTAAAGAAAGGAAAGGTATGCAAAAGTAAGTATAGTGAAGTTTAAGACATCCAGAAACAATTTAAGCACAACACTATTTGGGAATAGGTAAATGATATGATGTTGGTATATTTGTGTTTATCCTTGCAACATAACAACCTCTTAAACACATTTTTATAAACATATTGCTAAAAATAAATATTATGAGAAAAAACTCTACTTGTGGGACATTTGTTGATTAATAAAGAGGTGGCCCTGAGAATTGGACAATTCTTCATCCGCCCAGTTCATAGAATTGACATTGAAGAAACAGTTGAAAGATTGTGCCTATCCACGCTTCCTATCTTCTTCGACTCTACCATGTTTCAAGTTGGGCTAGTGGATCGCAGGACTTTATTAGAGCTTGAAGAATCTTTTCAGGTCACGCTGGGTCTTGCAGATAAAATTATTGGTTATTGTAGGTCTAAGGATGAGAGTTCTCCCTGTATTCCAATACTAAATTTGGAGAAAATACAGCACATGGGCCTCTCCTCTCTCTTATTACTAGAATTGACCGCTTCTAAGGGAGATTCGGGGTGTTCTGCCAATGGGAATGTCATTGAAATTGACTCGGACTCCATGGATGAGGTGACATAACAAGTCTTTTAGTTTTCTTAGATCTCTAGTTTATCTTTTGTCCTTTTGTTTCAGGTTGGTTTCCAAGTCTTTTTTCCTCTCCACGGCTATGTTGTCTTAACATCATTATATATTTGGCTAGTATGTTGTCGTTATTACTGATATATCTTGGTATTGTATAGGGAAGGGTCCCTTCAACTCTATTTTAAAAATTAAAAAAAAATTGAATTCATATAGGTTTCTTGTTCATGAAACAAAAATATGCGAAGTAGAATCATTTAGAAGACATATATATGCAAAGATATGGAGTCGTAACTTGTAATTGTGTCATCCATAAATGCTTGAAAAATAGGTAAAGTTAATCGTAAAATAGTGAATATATGAGAAAATTATAGCATTTCCTATTATTGTAAAAAAAAAACAATAAACACAAATATGGTTTGTATGATAATCTATGCATCCTTCGCGACACATATTTATTGAATTTTATAATCCAAACAAAGGAAATATTAACATCGTATACGTACATGTTTTTTTTATTATTGGTAAATAGTTTTGAAGGGACTATACACTGTTACAACAAGGGCTCAACAACTAAATAGAGCTATAGAGGGACAACAAAAGAGGATCAAAATCCAGATAAAGCATTATGCCCAACAGTAACCAAAATATAGTTACTAGTAGAAGGCGAAATAGAACAAAAACTACAACAAGATAGCAAAACAGCAACAGAAAAATAACGATAAGACCGAAATATAGCAGCGTCTAGAACGAAGCCCTCCAACCCAAGGGAGATTATTTCTTGGAAGCTCCATCGATCCTGGATTTGATTGTTTGTAGCGAAGTGAAGAACACCAAAGTGGTGATGTGCGTGGGGTCACTTGCATTCAACTTCGATATGGTCTGACTTCTCTCCTTGTCAGTCCCCCAGATAGTTGTAGGGACCCCGCTAAGCATAGAAATGTTGTGAACATGTTGTTCTAAAAAGTCACTAATGGCATTGAAGATAGCCATGTTATGGTCGTGTCTGTCTTTGGCTCTCCCCAATTTGTTGTCCAAAGAGTTCAATTTCTTGTAGATATCTGCAATCTGATCATTCCCATTATCAGTTTCATCATCAGCTTTTCTTTTTCCCTTATGTTTGGCAATGTGGTGCAGGTCCTTCTTTAACTTCATCATCTCATTTTCCGAAGAATCCAACCTGTGAGGAATATTATTCCCCTCCTGTTGCAAGGTCGTATCCTTGCCAGCATTACTAATATGCAGCAGATTATGCACAACTTCCAGCTCTTTAGTGCTTCTAAGAACCCGGGCAGAGTGAGGGATGTCAATTTTGGGAAGTTTTGGGTTCTTAGTCTTGGGTTTAGAAGAGGTGTTCAGGATGGAAGTGGGAGCAGTGATGGTAGGGATGTGTGGATTGCTAGGAGAGGGTGGGAAGTCAGGGAACTTAGAGACACAGAGCTTATGAAGCAGAAAAATAAGGCCTTGGTGAAGAGGAATGGCACGAGAGTGCTTCTGGAATTCTAAAATGGAGCGCTCAAGGGAATTTAGCAAGTAATGCGGGAAGCAAACCACAAATTATCTTCTAAAGTGGTTAAGAAAGACCAGGTGCTTAACAGGGACTGTTATGTAGCGTCCTTCTAAAGAAATGTACCTAACCATCATTTTTGTAACCTCATCAAAAGGCTTGGGGATAGAGCTTACCCTAACACTCACAGTTAAAAATTCGAGCTCCTCACCGTCGTCAGAGAATTTCTTTGCCTCGGCAGTCTTATCAATCCTTTTGTTGAAAAAATGATATCCCTCCAACTCGAGGCCTGTTGCCTCAGCTATCAATTCTTCATTTATAATTACTCAGTAACCACCATACTCCACCTTTCTGTCCTTCCAGTCCATTGCGAAATGAACCGAAATATTTTGGTCATGCCCTTGAATGTGCTCTATGAAGTTAGAAATGCCTCCCTTTTGAAGGAGGTTCCATAGCTCCTCATTATTCGTATACGTACATGTTTCTGGCTCATGAACCAAAAATAACAAAGTAGAATCTTTTAAAAGAAATATATATGCAAAGATATGAAGTTGCAACTTGTAATTGTGTTGGATGGATAAGGTTAATGTCAAAAATTCATAATCTTACATGTGATGCACATGCATACAAAAATTGGCAATTCGAACCATACACATGCAAAGAGGAAAAAAAACAATATTGGGAACATTATTTAGTGTTCTGCACCCAAGATTGAATTTAATAACATTATTGAATAGGCGACTATAATCGTGGTTTTGATGTCCAATAACTAAATACTAAATTGGAATGCATCTAGTATAATCAAAATAGAATTTCATACCATTACATGGCATATATTCATGCATTTTGGTATGTTTTTACTAATATTAGCAAACTAGCATGTATGGTGAATCTTGATAGGCATCATAATTTAGTTCATAGTTTTGTAACATTCTCAATTAATGGCGCTAAAATTAGATGTGATGGACCCAATCACAGGATCAAGCTTTTGAATAGGAAGTACAAATAAGGAATTCACATTGCTAACCAACAATCTTGAAACATGAACTGGTGAGTCATATCACCTATAAAATACAACAATAATATACTTAAAAGTAACTTTATCAATTTAATTTTATTTGACCTAACAATAAAATACCCCTGAAAATAAAGTAATTTTCATATTATTCCTACAAGAACGTGTGAACCTCTTGAAGATATAGACTGAGTAGTATACCCATACCATATTCTTACATACTAAGAGTGCATAATGACATGCAATAGTTGAGTTAAAATGTTACATATAATAAAAAAAAAAAACAATGGACATATGTTGGTCTTTAATACTAGTATAAAGCAACAAATGAATGAAAGCATTAAGGTTACGATGTCTATGAAACTTGCATAGAGAAGCTTATCTCAATGGTAACCTATTAACAATGATCCTAAGTAGCTTTGTAAGTTTTGCATGGTAATACAACAAACCTACATCGTGTGGTGAGGGAAATGCAACTCAATGTAGAGATTAAAATTTCAAAGTTGGCCAAAGGCTATTGAAGAATAAATCATCAATGGAAAGAGTTAAATGACGCAACAATGTTAAATACTAAGTTTTAGCTATGATAAGCACTTGAAGTCACCCAAGGTCATAGTGAATAACACATGAATGCATTCAAGAGTAATTTTATTTGTTAGAATCAAGCTGATACAACCAATGAAAATAGGGATCGTATTGTCAAAAGAGGTCCAATAATAAAAGGACATAGTGAATTGCATAAACTATTTTATACAATGAGAAAATGAAAATTCAACACAAAGAATTTAATTTTAAAGTTGAGAAGATGTTACACAATGATAACACCATGAACAAAAAATGAAAATGGGATAATATTGTAAGAAAATAATGTTTAGGTATGACAAGCACATAGGGTCATCTTGGACATGGTAAGTAATATCATACAATCCATGAGTTGGAAGGTTACGAAATATGGTTTAATCAAACTTATATAAAAGTGAAAGTGTGATTGGAGAAATATAACCCAAAAAAATGGCATGTTTTTTCCAAAACAAGCACACTTTTGGTGCCCTTTTTCTCATGGAAATTTTTGATGGGAGTCTTCCACAATCAAAAACAAAAAATGGAATGACATTTTTTTTACCTAAGCATGTTGATCCTATTCATGAAATACTCCATGCAAGGAAGCTTGGAAAAAAAAGTTGGTATCTCTCTATAAAATCCCTATGGTGCATGAACAAGTTGATTAAGGATAAAACAAACTTGGATTCCCAAAACACTTGGCTTGAAACAACATAACAAGAAAAGAAAGAATACGAAATTACTTCCTCTAGGGAGCCATTAGGAAGCATCAATAGCCACCTATTAAATAACATCAAAATGGTTATGGATGTAAGAAAAAATTAAAAACCTTACAATTAAAATATAGAGAAAAGAAGGGAAAAAATCTAAACTGGTATGGGATTAGGATGTTTTTGGGACTAAAAGTAAAGTTTAATTATTTAACGTTGGGAATACCAAAGTACATCCATCATTGCATGCATTCCCATCTGAATTACATCATCAAGACCCTATCTCATCATCCCCCTAGGAAAACCATGTCCTATGAGGTCACAATAACACCAATATAAGTAAAAATGCATGGAAGAACAAATTTTTTACCTGTTGATTTTATAAGTTGTAGGGAAAACCTACTCTGAGTGTGATGACAATATTAGGGCTTATTATATGCCTCTTTGTCACCTATAACTAAAAATAAAATTCCATGTGAATCAAGATAAATCCCTTTCATTTCCGTAATTGTGTCCTTTGAACATGAGGAATCAAATCCCATTATGAAAAACAACATGGATTATGTTTTTGTATTACATGCCTTCACTCACCCTACATTACATGCCTTCACCATGACATGTGTAACAACATTTTTTTCACTTCCCATGGAGAATTTTTAGATGTTTGCATATTAACCTTAGCTAACTGTAGAGCACCTGTTATTTAGATTTAGCAATTTAATACACTTAAATTACGCTAATTGCACCATTTTCCACAAATTGGCGACACATCGTCAATAACGCCCCACTTTTCCTTTATCACCACTAATTAATTGCATTACGACAATTGATTAGCCATGTTGTCACTCAAAACCCTAATTAACGACCTTTCATTAATTAACACCCCTTTCTATCTAAGTTAATTAATTATTCTTAATTAATTACAACCGTTAGTCTAATTCAATAAACCTTCATCTATTGGATCAAATTCCTCTATTATATCACTCAAATCATGCTAACTCTCTTCTAATTAGCCTAATAGGCCTATCCTCCTATCAATCAATCACCTTTGATTAATTATATGCACCCCTAATTCCCATAAAGTGCAAACTATAACACTAACCCACATGTTAACTCACCTAGCTTTGGTTAACTTAGCTAAAGTTACTTATGGGCTTTTATCCCACATGTAATAGGACATAAAGCCTCTTTTACCCATTGGGTTATAAAAGGAGCCCTCCTCTAACATTTCTACTTACACCTTTACAAGCGTATAACCTAAACTATAGGCATTTCATCTTAGAGAAAATCTTCCATTAGAGTGGAACTAAGCATCATTCATTTGCATTCATCCATCCAAGCTTTTTGTGAATAACATGGAGTTAATCAATAAAGGCCTTGTAGTCATGGCTTGATGAGGTGGCACAACGAGAGTCAGTGCTTTTGACTCCCCACTGGTGAGATCACCATCACTTTGGAGGACGTATGGAGGATATATTGGGTTCCCATTCAAGGTGAGTTGATTACATTACGACAAGAATAAACATCAACATAATGCATCAAAACCTTGAAAGAACTTCAAACTAATGTTAAATAGTTATCCTCTACTCTTTTGAAAGCTAAACAAAGAAATGAACCTATGTATATCCTTAGCTATTAAACGGATGCACGCACAAGCATGTGTCAAACCATATGTGCAGGCGTCATTCTAGACGTGCATGCGTCAGGGGAGGGTACAGGGTAGGTCAGAAAGTTGGTTAGGTGCTCATGCATTGATATGTGCACGCATGCATCGGTAGAGGCACACATGTGCCTTAAGCGCATAGGCTTCCATAGGGGCGTGCATGTGCTTAGAAGAAGAACTTGTCCATTTTTTAAAGAAAAACTAAAGAAGTATAAAAGAATGTCTACTAGAATTTTGTAGAAGAAAGTAGAAATTAGCATTTTTAGAAGAATATAGATAAAAAATAGCCGTAACAAGTGTATCATTATTTTTGTAGAGATGATTACCCATTCTATAGACCAGAGAGCGATATGATCACCAGGCGGCTATAGAGGCATATTTTGATGCAGAGGATAGGAAGATATTATATATCTTACTATACATGACCGGACTAGCCTACTTGGCTGATATGACACAGATCACTCTCGATCACAGCCTCCTTACAGCCTTAGCTGAAAGGTGGCACAACGAGAGTCAGTGTTTTTGACTCCCGACTGGCGAGATCACCATCACTTTGGAGGACGTATGGAGGATATATCAGGTTCCCATCTAGGGTGAGTTGATTGAGTATATGAGTCACGAGCCTAATATTGATCATTGTTTATTGGAGCTATTTGGAGTGGAGGATATACCTCACTGAGGTATGACAATTAGATTATCTCAGTGTATAGCAGATCCTGAGCTAGATTGAGTGGTAGTATATTTGATGGCCTTTGTTAGTGGTGTTTTACTCACTGACAAGACCAAAGCTTCATTCCCGCTTGGCCTTATCGGAGTGATATATGGATTGATTGACGGTGAGCGATATTGGCCCACTTTTACTGGGATCTCCACCTTATTACATAGTACCGTCAGAAGACAATAGGTCCAGCCAGATTATTACAGATATGGGCTTGGGATCACATCGCCATAGACCTCCCCACATGTGTGTTATGAGTTCGTGCTCCAGAGGAGCCATCTACTATGGGTTGGGTTCTGGATGAAGATGATGTTTAAACAAACATGGGGGACACTTATCATTATCCTCAAGAGTTCAACAATCTGTAGCATGCCCAGATGGTATGGAGGCTTTATAGATATTTCCATTGGTCGGGAGGATGATGCAAAGCTCAGCATAGCCATAGTAGAGCACTTTATGTTTGGGATCTGTAGTATATCAAATATATCTACAGAGTGGACAGATGTCAGAGATAGTTTGGCATCACTCATGATGTTCCAGGGCTGGATATGTGGTACGCAAACATGCCCGAGAGGTTTTTAATATGGGGCCATAGATTCAGATGGATAGGGCCATAACTAGTTATCAGTAGATATTGTCAATATAGTGGGTACCATTGAGACAGGTGAGAGATCTAGGATGCATAGCCGAGTATGGGCCCTGGTACTATATAGTATTACCCCGCCACTTGACTATTTCGCGAGGAGCTTGGGATGCAGGGGTTAGACCACCTCCAGAAGGGCCACCTGATAGTGATGATGAGGATGACGATGGAGATGATGATGATCCCTTCAATTTTCAGTGACATGATGGGGGTGTGGGACATAGTCCTCCACTGCAACAGCCATAGGGATAGAGGCAGGGGCCAAGACCGGGATGGAGATAGGTACCCTAGACTCCACATATGTAATTTCCTCAAGTTGATATACGAGTTGGGGTTCATATTCCGTTGGCACAGGTTTCTTCCAGTTAGACATCAAGGTCCTCCCCCTCATGCTCCAGGGGGTGGCAGAGGAGATGATGGAGGGCAGCTAGCTGCATTATAACAACAGTTACAAGTGGTGATAGTTGTCTAACTTCAGGTAGCGGTCGAGAGAGACTAGGCCAGAGCACAGTTACAGGCCATCACTGCAGAGTGAGATCAAGCCAGAGCCCAGGTTGTTCAAGGAGGAGATGGGGCTACGTGGTTGCAGTTGATACAACAGTTGGCAGCCTAGGGTGCATAGATCATGAGCCTTTTACAACAATCACAAGAACATGTACATGTCATTACGACACAAAGAGATCAGGCCCAGGCCCAAGTGTAGACCACTTCTACACTGAGAGATTAGGCTCAAACCCAGGTGCAGACCATTACTACGGATAGAGATTAATAGGTTTCCGCATTGAAACAGGCTCACGCTGATATTGGTAGTGTTCAAAGAGAGTGAGATATTGATATACAGGCAACCACCACATTTGGGCAGACATAGTTCTATTGTTTGATATTATGAGAGCTAGTGGCGAGGCTTCCTATTATAAGGCAACCCTATTATCAATTAGTTCCAAAGGGATAGCGAGTGGTACCCTTTGATCAACTGGATGTGAGTAGGTCTGAGACTAGGTCACATAGGACTTCTCATTCAGTGAGATTAGTGGAGTAGCCCATAGTTCAGCTGGGCCATCTCAACATCACCAACAACGTCCTCCTACTCAACACCTGAGACTGAGTAGTCCATGAGAGGGGGAGAGTCGTGGTTGGCTCTATCTTCATATGATGTATTGATATGCGTATGTACACCTCTTATGAAGGCTCATTTTGATCAATGTATGTATTGATGTTGTTAGGTTGTGGAGCCTATTTTCATGTGTGAAAGTGTTGAAGACTGTACACTAAGAGTACTGTACACTTTTCATGTATCCTCGTCGGGAAAAAAAAAGTTTGGGCCTTAAAACGTGCCTGATATATTGGGAAACATGATTTTCTCATATGGGTGGGATTTTGACCCATACGTTTATGGGACGGTTTTTTCCCATGGTTTTGATACCCACGGTTTTGTAAAATTGCTTAAGTAGTTGTCTATTTATATGGTTTTATGCATATGATAGAAGTATGAAAAACATTACAGATGTGCTTTGAATTCGGGTGTGAATTCTGTAGATTTTGTTGAGCATAGCTCCAAATAGATCTGGGTATTATATTGAGAGAGTGGTGGCTTGTAATAAAATCTGAGCAAGTGATTATTGGTGGACGTAGTCCAAATTGGGTGAACCACATTAAATACTATCTCTTTGTGTTGTGTTATTTTATTCTACATTTTTATTTAAGATCTGTAATATTTTCTGCGTATTAGTTTCTACTGTTGCGATTCTGTGAGGGATTATTCCGCATATTTTATCCCTTATTCACTAACAGATGTATCATTGTTGATTGTATGACTCTTGTGAAGGATTCATTATGATCCATGCCCTTTGATGGCGGATTTTTGTATTGATGATGTATATCCATTTTGAGACAAACATTTCTACATGTACATGGACATTTGATATTACTTGCCATATTTTGATATGTCTTATGATGATGACTCATGCTTATGAATGTTGATTATATCATGGTGTTGTATGATTTTATTTCTCATGTATGTATCATGTTGGATGTTAGATGATGTATCACATGTGTTTGATTTTATGATAGATCCGTAGATGATATCATTTGATTTGTAGATGAGATGTTTCATTTGTTAAGTATAGGATGATATTGGTGCGGGGGGAGGGGGGGGGGGTAGATTTTGATATTTGTGATCTCTCTTGCCCCCATTGATGATACGATATGTGATGATTATCTTAGTATACATGTACGATGTAAACTTAGCATTTTATTGATATATGATGTATAGATGATGTTAGATGTGATGAGATGCATGATAGATAATAGATGTGATAACAAAACCATGTAAAAGTAACAAACAAGCAAGCACAAAAGTTAAACAACCTACCAAAATTAACATACTAAACAACTTAACAAAGCAACTAAGTACAATTATGAACAAGCATGTCAAACACACTTAAAATGTACAAACAAGACTGAATATAATCTAAGCAAGACAAGATCAATCTAAAAGGTATGTTTAAGAAATGCACAACACCAAAGCATAAGCAAGAAAACTATACAAACAATATACAAGTAAACAAATAAAGTAGGAAACAAAAACAAACAAACAAAGTAAGCAAAGTACTATGTTTTTGTAAGACTGTTTTTAGTGTGTTTTGTATTTTTTTTAGAGTTTTATGAAACAATATTCTATTGTTTTTATATTTTCTTATTTTCCATTGTTTAAGGTTTTTCAATCCTATTCAAATGTTTGTGTTTTCTACATATTTCAAATGTTTTTGGGTTTTCTAATAGTTTTCTGAAGCAATGTACAGGAAACCAAGAAATGTGGATACCCCCAGCGTGATGTGGGAATATACAAAGGTAGATGCCATGTGTTATAAACAAGAAGGTGAAGTTGTGAATATGCCCCCATAGTTAGATGGGTATTTTCAAAGGCAATCCCTTCATAGACGAATAAGAGGAGAACTAACCAGATCAAGGCTTTGACAGGATAGGTTCATAAAGAATCTCATATGCAGGTGTAGAACTAGCCTAAAGCTAAGTAAAAGTACCCCCTAGATATAAGATGCTTGTGAACAATGAATTCTCCCAAGGCGTGGAAATTGATTTTCACCAAGGGACCTATCTAAAGTGCCACAATTGCATGGTTTTCACATTTGAATGACCTATTTTCTCTTTTTATTTTCTCTTTTTTTTTTATTTTTTTGTATTTTGCATAAATTTTTTTTACTTTTTTGTTTCTTTTTCTGATTTTTGCTCCATGTTCAAGCATAGTACTGCTTGAGGTGCATAGTGTTCATGGGCTCTCATAGATCAGTTCCATTAGGATGGGAAAGTTTATATGCGCCGGACCCAAATTTGGCCACAATGGCATAGGGTCCTAACCAATGAGGTTCAAACTTACCTTTCTTTTCTCTTTCTTCCCTTGTGTTGAACTGGTTTTCCTTCATAACCAGATCTCCAACCTCGAACTGACAAGGTATAACTATCTTATTGTAGCTGTGTGAAACTTTGTCCCAATATACTTGAATATGGTTAAGTGTGCGGATGCACTTTTCATCTAGCAATTATAGTTCTGTTAGTCTAGCCACTTCGTAATCCTCATCTTTGTCTAGAAAATCCCTAAGAGATATTCTCGGGGAAGGAATCTATATCTCCAAGGGGGTGTGATGGGTGTCGTTATTCCCTTCATTTAATTAACTTCTTGTTGATGTCATATCAAACCAGGGGTGTGTCTAAAGCTATATGCAACAAGAGTAATTTAATCGATCTAGTAGTTGACTGCAGTTATTTTTGTATTTTCTGGAGGATCTCTTCAATGTCTTAAGGACATCTTGGTAAAACCTTATTTAAATCAAACTATGAAAAATTGTTAAAAGTAAACACACTGAAAGCTTTGCTAAAAGAAAACACACTGTGCATAATGGAAACACACTTGTTGTTGGAAAATAAACACACTCAATTTAGAATGCTTGAAAACAATTGCAAGAAATATAAGAATCTATCTAAACACCTGTAGGAACAAGTATACAATAGAGTTGAACTGAAAGAATTAAAACAATACAGAATTAACAGATCTAAGCTATTTGTTGAAGAAATATAAATACCAAATAAATGAATATCCAGGTCCTTGGGGGAGTGGGCCCTTGCTCCTCCTCGAATAAGGATTTAACAACTCAGAATTCTCTCAAATAGGAATGACTATTTTATTGATAAAACATTCGATATTACAAAACGTACTAGATCTGACTACTTAGTCTATATTTCTCTTCTCTGTTCTATATCTATCTCATATTATATTCTATATCACTATTATCTATCTACTGCAGGTTTGCTTTTATATACATTTTACAATCACAGTTGTCTCAACGATTCTGATGAAATCGAATCATGTTATCATTCAAGGTCTTGGAGAATATGAGTTGGGAAAGTTAATGTACTACAAAATCAGCGAAGGAAAAATGGGATAAATTACAAGTATTATATGAAGGTGACTCAAAGGTAAGAATTTATAAACTTCAAACCTTTAGAAATCAGCTTGAACCTTTAGAAATCAGCTTGAATCTCATAAGATGAATGATGAAGAGTTCATTTTTGCATATCTACTTACAGTTGACAAAATTGTCAATAACATGAAAGGATTAGGAGAAGAAGTAAAATAAGAAATGGTTTTTCAAAAGGTTCTAAGGTCAATAACTCCAAAGATTGATTCCAAAGTATCTGCTATAGAAAAAGTAAAGGATCTGACTACTTTGAAGATGGATGATTTGCATGGTACCTTGACTGCTTATGAGATGAGAGTATGTGATCTCAAACCAACCAAGAAAGAGGTTGCATTGAAATCTAAAATGAAGAATAAAAGCATGAAGGTGAAGGATGATTAAGCTACTCTTAAGATTGAAGATGAAGATCTGTTTTCTATGATGGCTAGAAGATTAAATCTTCGATCTAGTATGTAAAAAGGTAAGCTTCCTTATAATTTTTTCAAATGTGGTAAGATATGACATTTTACTATTAATTTCCCTTATAAGAAGGAAAATCATGATGAGCATAAGTATGATAGTAATCATGACCACAAGTATGATAAGAGAAAGAAAAGATTTGAGAATATTGACTATAAGAAGGATAAAAATATTTTTTATACAAGTAAAGATGATGAATTATCAGATGCAAGTATTGGTGGATCATATAATAAATCTAAATTAGACCATGAGTACATAGGAAATGAGGCTTTGTTCATGACTAATGATACAATATATGAATTATACCATGAGTACACAGGAAATCAGGATTTTTTCATGACTAATGATACTATGAAGTCTTCTAGTGAAGGCTCTTCTTTGTTAGGATATTTTATTTTAGGTTATTGCAATTATTCTGTTGACGATGATGAGAACAACAAAGATGATATTGAAATAATTAAAAGAGAACCAAAACATGATGAGAAAGAGAACAAAAATATGATACTTTAGGTCAAAGAATATGAAATTCATATGTACAAGTTAGAAGAAATGTACCAATCTGAATTAAGCAAGAAAAGTGAGTCAATCAAATTATTGGAAGAAAAGGTAAAGTATCTTGTTTCAAATTTGCAAGATAAAGAGAGTTTGTGTTCAAAATATGAAGAGGATATAGAGTTTCTAAGGGATGATATACTAGAGACTAGCAAGAAGACTATTCCCTTTTAGAAGTTTGAGAAAAGTGCAAAATACCTGGATAATCTACTTGGAAAACAAAGAGCAACAGATGATAGACTGGATTAAGTTTCAAAGAGGAATATAAAGGTAAATATTTGAAGCAAGAAGACATGATTCTAAGTAAAAAGGAAGGTGAACCTATCATCAAGGTAAAAAAGAAGGAGACACTCATCAAAGACAAAATGAAACCAAGACCTATTAGGCAACCTAATGCCTTAAGGTATGAAAGAAATTTCAATGGATATTGTTATAATTGTAATGCATTTGGTCATAGGGATAAATAGTGTAGGATTTATCCTAGAGATACTCAGTCATGGAGATATAGTAGAAGTGAGATTGTTAACCATGGGGTATGTTACAATTGCAATAAGAGAGGTCATGTTGCTAGATATTTCTTGAGTAATTCACCTAGAAATGTTGATGGTTTCAAGAGGAAGAGCACAAATATATGCTACAGCTATAATATATAATTCTTCATATTGCAAGAAACTTCCATCAAGGATATTCAAGTCAAGATAAGAAGTTCAATGGTTCTAGAGTACAAGGAAGTGGTCTTCAAAGACCTAGGATGCATGAAAATGTTTCAAAAATGACTTATGGGCCTAGAAGAGACATTTGTGTCTCATCAAGACCTTGTGATGATGTAATGAAGGGGAAAAAAATAGAGTTCTGTTCAGAGACAAGTTGATGATGGAGTTTTTTAGGTGACGAAGAGGGCTTGGGACCTCTTCAAGACCTTCTTTTAGGTCTTCATGGTGCTCATATACCTCTATTATGCTTCTTAGAGGTGTATCAATGCATATGAAGCATTCATGTGAGGGGGAGTGGTCTGAGTCAAGTTGTACCTCCTGCATAAGGTCAAGGTATGTCATTTTTGTGCTCTTGTTGATAGTCTTGTTGTTTCATGATGATTTTTCTTCTATGAGAAGTCATGATCTCTATTTGTGTGGTCATAAGATGCCATGTATGTGTTCTTAAAGTATGAGTGTTGCATTCTAATAATGTACTATCAAGTTTGATGTATCTTAGGAAGTGTAAGAGTCATGTTAGCACCTTTGAGAAGTCTGTAATATATTGATATTCATATGAAGGGATTTATTTCATCTGTGGTAGTTGTATGCCATGGTTGAAAGGAGTATGTGGTCTGTGAAAATCTTGAGACAAAGTTTGTGTCTTAAAGATGTCACGAGGCCAGTCATGTGTTGCAGTATAAATTATTGAGCATGTTTATGAGTCCATAATGTGTATGAATCTTGAAAATGTCTGTGGAAGTAGTAAAATGTCTTCAAGAGTCTTTGTATATGCATTCTCCTTAAGAGGTATTATAGTGTCATTCTAAGTTTCTAGACATAAATTTGGTCTATGTGTGTCATTAAAATTATGTCATGAGGTCCAAGAGTTGTAAATGTCTTAACAAGTTCTTAAAGATGCTCATATGCCATCATGAGGGTTATCCTAATCTTTCAGTGCGAAGATGAATACTTGTGCAATGCTATTCAAAGATAAAATGATACAAAAAAGGAGGAAGGTTTTAGTTATGTTCTTGGCTAGTCATATACCCTTTTCATTGAAATAAGTGCTAAAGTAATTGGGAATGTTTTTACAGTGATGTTGATGAAAGATTTTTGGTCAAAAGCGCAAAATTTGTGTTACTTGTTGTCTCTCTGCCCTTGAATGTGTTCTTCATAGTACTATTAAGTGGTATTGATGGAATGTTATTTTTACAGAGCCTAATGACGGAATTATGATCTAAAATTTTGTACATATCTTCCTCAAAAGGAGGTCTAAAGGATGCAATAGGTTTGAAGCCATATGAATGATTATTTTCTTAGGAATTTATGATAGTTTTAGTGCTAATAGGTCTAATTGAGAATGATGTACTCTTACTAGCTGTGCATGATCATTTTGGGATAAGTCCTCTAGGATCTTGGAGGAGTGTATCATCTCAAAAGGGTATTCAAATTTGAGATGACATTTTCTTAGAGATTATTACACCAATTTTTTTGAGTGATATCACCTTATTCAAGGGCTAGTAGACTAAGAGTGTGATATGAAAAATACTTAGTGAGTGGTTAATGAACTTTCTGAGCTTATGTTTCATGAATAACAATGAGAATCCTATAAACTAGTGCAAAATGATGTAAGGTAAAAGGAAGTAAGGGTTTGTGCTCTAAATATTCTATTGGAGTTGTGTGGACTGTGTCCTATCTTGGTTCAAGACTGTAACTCATTGTTTAACATCTTTTTGTGCTTCTTGTACTTGGACATGACCCTAATGGACTTGATGTGGCTTTCCCACAAAGTGTTAAGTGGTTTTTGTAAACTATCTCATAAAAAATGTGGAGTCATGGAGGAAAGGTTTCAAAGGACTCGTGGTTCAACTATGCTTCAGGTCTACATTATGTAACTATATGTACTAGATAAGAAAATAAGGCAAAGTTTTGATATCTTTACAAGAATAGTGTATTTTTTTGAATGGTCTAACCCTCATGAAGGTGATATATACATGTGATAATGTGTCATGTGCCAATTATTAGAATAAGAAGATTGTTCCCATAATTGGTAATTCTGACCCTACTCATCAATTGGTCAAAACACAAGAGGTCAAGCTACAAGTGAACAATTTGTTTGAAGAGACAAAGTATGCTTATTTCACAAGATGTCTAGTGAAATGTGGTGATGGTGCATATTATGTTTAGAATGATCTTGAAGGATATAAAGGAGTTGGGGTTTTAGATGCAAATGATTTGGTCTAAAAATGATAAACAAGGTTAGGTGATGATTCTTGATCTATTAAGGGAATCCACATTACTACAATACTATCAAGTTCTCAAGCACAAATGTTGCTCAAAGATGTATGAATGCACTTATGAAAGGGGAGAGTATATTTATTCTTCTTAAAGGTTATTTATGTAGTTATTGAGCTAAAAGAGTATGAACTTAGGTATGCGAATGAAGAGTGATGTCAACATGACTAGCTACAAGTATGACCTAGGCTCCATGGGTTTGTGCATGAAAAGGATACATGTATGAATGTGTCAAGATGTAAATGAAAACCTTTATATGAATGTAAACAAGGCTAGGTGATGATTCTTGATCTCTTAAGGGAATCCACATTACTACAGTACTCTCAAGTTCTCATGCACAAATGTTGCTCAGAGATGTATGAATGCACTTATGATAGGGGGAAAATATATTTATTCTTCTTGAAGGTTATTTATGTAGTTCTTGAGCTAAAAGAGTATGAACTCAGGTATGCGAATGAAAAGTGATGTCAACATGACTAGCTACAGGTATGACCTAGGCTCCATGGGTTTATGCATGCAAAGGATACATGTATGAATGTGTCAAGATGTAAATGAAAACCTTTATATGTTTCACAGGCTATTTTAAGTCTAACATTATAACGTCTAAGTGTATGGATGCTCAATGCTTGTTTATGAAAAGGTATGAAGTTGTTATCTTTTGGAAGACTGTGCTACAGTGTTGAAACATGCTCCTATAGGAATGAAAATGTTGTTCAAGTGTATGGTGCTTACCAAGACATGGGGAGTGATTGAGAGAGATTTTAGAAGGTGTAATGGTGCTCCCTGGTCCATATGAGGTATGTTATTGAAATTTAATCTATGTTTAGATCAAAATTTGCTTATGTTAGTCAAATATGACTATGGAAGACTGAAAATGTAGTTTTGGACCTTGAAAAAGTTGTAAGGTGGATTTTAAGGCATGATATATAGGCTAGTAGCTCAAATTTTTCTATTAAGCTAAAAATGGAAGTATTGTGTCTAGGGGGAGTGCTATTTGGTTGAGTCAAAGTTTGGTTTACCTATGGTTGCATGTTGAAATTGGTCAAAATTGCTCTAAGAAGTCTGTTTTGATCTCATAATATTGTTCTTAGTATGAAGAGTATTCATATGCCTTGAATTGCATGATATTAACCTAGAAATGATTGTTCATTGAAAAGAAAGGTGAAGTAATGATGTGGTATGGTTATTTTGACATTTTTGGCATGATTTCAGTATGTATGACTCAAACTTTAGACTACTACAAAGTTGTAAAGAAGCTCAAAACAAGGTACAAGGTGAATATATACTTGTTTTGCATGCCTAGGAGGTTGGAAATGATGTTTTTTCCCCTACCAAGTTGATTTCATGATTCTTTCATGATTTTTTTTATTTTCAAATGTTGGATTTGTTTTTCCCAGGGGGAGCATGGTGCTTTCATGCCTAAACTGAGGGTAAAATTCAAATTTTTTGAGAAAAATCAAGAAATGGAGTCTCCTTGAGATCTTTGGTTGATGTTCCTAACCAAAAAATGATGGTATGAATATGAGATATGTGAAGAATGTAAGCTACAAGTATGCATTTTTCATTAATGTAAAAGGGGGGAGAAGTTCAGGGTGTTTTCCGTCAATGATAAAGGGGGAGATTACTGACATGGTCCTAACAGGTGTTGTCATTGATGCAAAACCACATTAATGAAAAATTAAATTTTGTATGATGGTCCTATGAAGTTTTATATGATGCTAACATATTGGTTCAGATGTATATCAACTGCTACATTGGGATTTAGTAAGGTGTGCTTTCTCTAGCAAGCTTATACAAGTGCCTAGGAGGTGTAGCTTGGCAGTGTGAACTTATTGGATGATTGGAAAGCATATTGACATGATTTATAGCATGATTTTAGGGTTATTGAGCACTCACGACAGTGGAATGGTATAGGTACATGTGTTTCACTTGGTTATAGATGCTCATTGGGAGCAGGTATGTTTGCTTAAAGGTGTGTCAGTGTGGATTGAAACCATATGATCTCATGGAAGCATTAAATAAGGTGTATCATGACATATTATGTAAGTTTGGGTTATTTTCAGAGGTTTCTTTTTCACTTATTGCATTATTTCTATTGACCCTAGCTTTTACAGTGAGGATCTAACATGCAAATATAGGTAAGTTTTAGTGACTGGAAATATTGAGGTATGAAATTGATATTCTGATGATTTTATATGTTATAAGGATGAGTCATGTTTCTTTTAGAAAATTTTCAGGTGACCATGATGTGTATTTTGTTAGATACGACTGATTTTGTAAGACATGGTGAAAATCAAGTCAAATTCCAGCTCAAAGTTGAACTTCAAATGCTCGTTGTGAATAGTGTGCTTTGCATGGCACTGTGTAGATTTCAAGAAAACTTATATGGTTATTTTATAAGGTTTTAAAAAGATAATGAGGTCATTTGATCATCGAGTTTTTATGAATGAATGTTAAGAAGGTAAAGAGGTTTAAAACCTTATTTAAAACCTAGCTAAAAGTAGTTTGCAGAAAGTGAAGTATAATGACCCTGTTTTGATTGATAGTGAAAAATTAATGATTGGATGTTGTAAAGGACTCCTCATTCTTTCCATAAATGTATGGTTGAGGTCATGGTGATGATTGGGCCCCACCTAAAAATATAAGTTTATGAAGAAGAAGGTTTTAGGACAAGATGGTCCAAAGGAGTAGCAAGAAAATTGATAATGCATGATGATTTGGAGTTTTTATTGATGTCCATGAAGTTTTTATAGAAATTTCCTGCAGTTTCATGATGTTTTGGGGTCCAAATAGATTGACTGGTCAAAGAGTAGTTTTGGGATCTCAAATAGCAAGGTCCAGTAAAATGAGCATAACTTGAGCTACATGTGGAATTTTGATATGATTAAAGCTTTGTTGGAAATTATATTTAGATATAGTTATATTGATATATTTATTTCCTCATGATGAGGTAATTTGACAGGTTTCCAGGGTATTCTTTGAGTAGGAATATTTTTGGTAGTTCAAGACACATACGAGGGGCTCAGTATCTAGGCAATATCCTAGCACATGGGTTCATATTGAGGTAATTAAAATTAATAAAATTAAATTCAATATACCGGTAGACATGAGGGGGTGAAAGGGTTTTATTTATTAATATTTTTAATCAGGTATTGGGGGTAGATTAGAGAGGTGGACAAAAGGAAAGGGATGTTAATTTTAATATAAAACTAAAACATTTGAACCCTAGTTTTTAAAAGTAAATACCTTAAAATTGAAAAATGAGTGTATTCATAAAGTTAAATCATAATCTCTTTTTGAATAAATAAATGTCAATTAAGATATTCTTAACCAAGAAATAATAAGATGGTAGAAAACTAGGATTGAGTACGCTTTTCAACACAATTGATATTATTTCACCGTCTTAATTATTTGAAGAACTATTGATAAATGATTAAAGCTTAACATTTATAAGGTGATTTGTAATAGATCTTCGATGACATCAAACTATCTTTCGAGATGAAATGCATATTAAAAAAAATTGAGTGACAAATATGATATATTTTTCTGTTTAATATATTAGGGTAGAAATAAAAAGGGGTGAATAAAATTGTAATTGAAAAATGGGTAAGGTACATGGAAAAAATAGGGGGTATTTTCATTCTAATAATATAACAGGAGGGGGTATTATCAATTTAATAATTAGAGGTAAAAAATAGAATTAAGGGTATTCTTTAATACCCTTCGAACGCACGTGCTATACCATACTTTTATTAAGTGAGCCCCCCGTGAAGACACGATGTGTCCTAGTAAATGAAATAATTTGATTGGTTGATATTAATTGAAACCATGTATGAATTTTTTATGATATTTTATTCATATGTAAAGGGTTTTGGGTCATGAAAAAGTATACATTTAATGTAAGGGAATTTTTAAGAATGTGCCTACGGGGTTTTGAGTCATTTTTGGCACTTATAATGTGGGTTTTAGCTAGGCCAACCTAATCGGGTCACTTGTGACTGTTATATTTAAAATTTTAAAGTTTTCCCCTATGTATGGGTTGAACCAAATGGATGGAAAAAGTTGGTCCTAATTTTGAAAGGTGGAAAAGCTTATAAACGCATGTTTTTTGGTATTTTTTGGAACTAGTTGAGTATGTGCAAGGTGTGAATGAGAAGTGCAACCTAGGTGGTGAAATTTTTAGGTGTTGAAGCATGAATTGAAGGCATATCAAGTGAGTTACAGGTTAAGGAAGATTAGAAAGGATGTGTACTTGTGTTTGAAGGCTTGAGAAGCAAAGAAAGAGAAAGATTGTGTAAGTTGAAGACTTAGGGTTTGAGCAAAGATTTGTAAGAGTTTGGAGTTGAATATTTGGATCACCATTAACTGTGGTATCAACATATTTTTAGTGGTCATACTTCATCAAAATCTTGTGTGATGTGTAATATTCATGCAAGTCTCTTGTTGTGTGTAATATCAACAAGGGTTTAGGGGTTGGTGCTCATTGTGGGATTAGTGCCCCACTAAAGAAATCTCTTGTGATGTGTAATATTCACTTGATTCTTTGTTGTGTGTAATATAAAAAAAAATTAGTTGGTTTTCTTCTCCTTGAGGGTTTCCCACTTACATCTTGTGTCTTGTGTTGATTTTCTTACTCATGGTTTATAACATGTGTGGTATTTGATTGTGTGCACACATTAATGGATAAGTGATTATGTAAATTTTGAATAAGCATTTAGAAATCTGATTTGATTTTTTTAGGACTGATTCACCCCCCTCTCAGTCCATTGTTCTTTCAAAAATTTATTCATATTTAGGTTATATATGTCAGGAAAAGACATTAAGGACTTGTCCTTCACTCTCAGTCCATTGTTCTTCCAAAAATTTATTCATATTTAGGATATATGTGTTAGGAAAAGACATTAAGGACTCATCCTTCATTTCCTTTGATAGTTGAATGCAACTAGTTTACAAGATGACTAGATCTTAAGGATGTTATTGCCCATAGACATTCCTTTAATCTAATAATAAACAATTCATACTTTTAAAATAGCAGATTAGGTAAATGTCATATAAATTCTATTATCTCTTGTATTTGAAAATATATATTATTATATATAAAAGTTATACTCAACCAAAGAAATATCACTTTAAAATTTTCAATTATGATTGAAATGAAGGAGTGAATAAAATCTGAAACCTCTAGAAATAATCAATATTTTTAAAAACCATTTTCTGTATTTAATCTTATATAAATTACAAGTTTTAAATTATCAACATTATAAAATTAAAAATTAAAAAATAATATAAAATTTCATTGACAATAAAGTAAGTAACTTAATCACTAAATAAAAAGATGCATAAATATCAAGTCCATTGTACATACTGGACTGAGACTAATAACAGGAAATATTCTCTAGAAATATATTTTCTAATTTTCTTGTTTGTCTGGACTCATTTATACAGATGTCCATGGGAAAAGAATGGTATGTTAAAATTGTTCCTCTGGAAGATAAGGAAGAAATCCCAACTTAAAAGATTCAATAATATTGGGCCTCCAAAAATCACCACAGACAAGGGTAGGTAATGTTAGTTAAGTGATTCCCACACGTTCAAAATCATGAAGTAAAATTGAACAAATTAAATTCCCAAATAAATCCAATACCATTAAACGATTCTACTACCCAAGAATTATCTTTATAGTTTTCCAAGACAATTATAAGGTAATTTTCAATTCTACTATCCATTAAATCTGTCTAGGTATGGATTTATGTGTGATATTCACGGGTATTTTCCACACACCAATAAGTAATTCTCAAAGAGGGGGAAAGGGATTATATTTTTTTCTCCCTTTCATTTTAGAACTCTTGTTAGGTGTGTGGATTTAAAATATGGATTATTCTATGACATATAACTTCAGTTGGGATGTATGTGACCTAGTGTTGAATTGCGGAGGGACCGATGTGTCTTAGAAGACCACCTATTATAAATATGATTTTGGATCTTGTTTATCTAAATATGCATTCAACTTATGGTACCCTAGACCTAAAACTTTTTATTTATTATTAAGCTCAACCTATTAGTATTTACAATGGTTCTAAGTGATGTTAGACTTCATTTAAAAACTCAAAAAAAGTTAGGGAAGAAAAGAAAACTAGACTCTCTTTCAATTTATGAATACTGAAAACACCTCTTATCTCATTCAAACACACAAAAAACCAGAGAAAACTAGAATTATTTGTTAACTCAATTCTTTGTAAACACTAAGTGATTAGTCTAAAGAATCAGAACATGAAAAAGAACCACAATTCTACATTAGCTAAATAAATAACCATAGTTCATTTATAGATCATAAATTAAAGTTAAATGATCTTAATTACTATCCAAGCTAATCAAATTCCATACAAACAAACTTTACTAGAAATTGAAGTGTAAAATCTACTCAATAAATTAAAAGATATTATTTTCTAGCTTAAAACTTGAACGAACAATTAAAAAATAAATTACAAAACTCAAAAAAACTTTTTGAAATCTCCCAAAATTGCTCCTTTTGTATCGAATTCAGATGCAGATCCTTTTACAATGAAATTACATGTATTTATAAGGATCACAAGTCTCTTGAGTCCAATTGCATGCTTTTGGAACTCATAGAATAATAAATCTAAACCTATGACAACTAAGCTTAAAACTACCAGCTAACAAAATAAAAATAGACTGAAAATCTATATATTCTCTCAAATTAAAGCAATTTGATCCCCAAAATAAATCAACTAACTCCCAAGAGTAAATCTTCTTTTTCGAAACCTAGGCTTGAACTTTAGCTAGCTAATTTATAACTAAACAATTTTTAGAAAATATCCAGCTTCGAAAATCTGCATGACTTTCCTTTGAAACTGGAAACTGCTATTCTTGTTTCTATTTTTAGGCTAAATTGAAATCAAAATCAAAACTTTTGAAGTTCCAAATATAATATTGACTCTACATTTAGCTTCAATTTTTTTCTTGAATATCTCGTTGAAAAATAGATTCATTTTATTTTTCAATTTTCTAATTAGTCCATCGGTGAAGTCTCAATATTTTCCTTTCTATTTGAATTTGTTGTTATTATGCTATCCATACATATATTTACCATCTTCTATTATTGACACCAGCCAGCTCTGCTGATGATTGCAAAGTGTATCGAATCAGTTACTGTGTATATTTTGAATCTTACCACCACAACTTACTATAGTTTTCATCCTCATGGCTTCACCGATGATAGAAACATGAAAAATATCAGTGATTTCTTATTACATAAAACTCCAAATATTCTCACTATATTGGTTCATCTACTGATGGGAATAATATGGTGAAGATCGTTGCTCTTTTCTCCACTTAACATTTCATTGGTTATCTTTGGTTGACGCATGACATTTAGAAAGGATCGGTATTGTGCCTATCTATTTATAAATTCGTGATTGTTGTGATTTGCTAATGATGGACATGTGTAATGAATCGGTCTTTTCTACAAGATAGATTAAAGAGAAACAATTTGATGGTCGTCAATCATAAATGACTTCAAAATCAAGTTGTTCGTCTATATGTTTCATGCTTATTTTATCTTCAAAACACTTACCAACTCGCCACTCTTTTTGAATCCATGACTTGCACAACATAATACACTAAAAATATACCCTTGAAAGTAAATTTTATTGATAAATCAAGGAAATTTTTGATATAAGAATGATCTAACTTAGTATACTTCTGAATTATATATCTTCAAATCATAGCGCGTCTCACAATTTGTTTCGCAGAAATCCTTAAATAGATTACTTTAATTTCTTACCTTAGATTTCATTTGATTTAACATCCATCTTCCCTAAGTATTCTAAAGGTTTCAAGTGGGTCCCCTTCTTCATGTAGGGGTGTGTTATGGTCATAAAAATGGTGACTTCTGTGAGCGAAAACATCTTCATGGAGTGTTTAGAAATTAGAATCTTTACTCTTCCACTTTTAGAGAAATATTGAATAATAAGAAACAAATGATTAGTGATAAAAACCTTATAAAACTATTTTTTTCCTCACTTTCAGATTTACTCAATCAATCATACTTTTAAAAGATCATTGTGTGTGATAAGTGATTTAATTTACCCTTCTTTAAACTTCAAATCAAGCCAGCCAAAATGTACCAAGTCATGCAACCATGTCATAAATTTTTTAAAAATAATTTCTATGCCTCCATCCAAGTATTTATAGCCCGACAGAGGTATTTTTGGATCCACTTAAAAGCCTTGCTCCATTGCCAATAAGGCATCTATAGCCAAGATGGAGATTACTCAAATCACGCCTTGATGTTCTATTGCAATTTGCTTTGTTGATTTGATACACGTCATCTTTTTAATTTTTCTCTTCTCAGTGCTTTACTATTTGAACATAGTATTTAGGGGTTGAGAACCAATTTCATCTTTCAGAATGATAATGTTGCATGACATGACAAGATGAGGATAACTCTTTCATTCATTCCACTAAAGTGTTGAAGTTTCAAAATTCAATGATGTATTGTGATCCCCTATGCATGAAAACTTCATATTTCATTGGCAATATCATCAATAAATTTAAAACTTCAATTATGCACAAATCATCCCTTTCCTATTATCCCAAAATACAAGAGAAACACAATAACACCAAATTATGTGCAATATTCTCTCTTTAAATATGTTTAACCTCAGTCATTGTCACTCATTCAAACACACGTGTGAACGTTGAGATCTTATTTTCTTGTCAATTCATGGATAATGAGCAACCAATCAGAAGAAGGCATGATGAATTTTCCCATGAACAAATGATGAATCAGTCCAGTAGTTGGCATTTTAAAGATAAGTTTACATAAATTATTACTTTGTTTAACCAATGATCATTTAAAGTCTATTTTAAGAAACATTTATTTTTTAAAAAGTAAGATAATCCTCAATTTCCCTCTATTAATAGATTATATGAGTTAAAATTTAGTTCACTAGCTATTTTGATCATCGAGTCATGACAAATTTTATGTATATGGACAGTCGATTTATTTTAACTATATGTAAATTTGAGTTCTCACTTTATTTTTGATATGACTAATTTTATAGGAAGTTTGTTATGTAATATTTTCCATGTTAGTGAATTTGAATTACAATTACTTCGTCTTGTCTTAGCTTTACCCAATCCTGTGGAATCCTGTGTAATTATATTATAAATTTTTGGGGCCATTAATGATTATCGTGAGTTCCATGAGATAAAATATAAGTTGCTCCGTACCTTCAGTTTTCCACTTGTATTTTTTCGGTCAAGAGGAGGAATTTTATGTGAAAAATGATATGGATGCAACCAGTGCTGGATTTTGAAATTCAATGTTACATGTCACAATAATCTTATTTGACGGTCTAAAAAATTATATGGATGTCATTTGACGTTCAAAATATAATATGCACGTCAAATTTATTTTTATAATAACTATTACAAAAAATAAAAAATTGAGTAAAATTTTACATCTACAAAATTGAAAAAATAACTTTAAATAAATTTATAAAATGAAATTGAAATAAATAATATAAAATTAAATACATAATATTTCTAGATATTTAGTAGAATATAAACATCATGTGAAATAAAACATCACTACAAATTTTATTTAAATAAAATGAGTTTATCAAAGAGCTAAAACTTACATTGATCAACCATGCTTTCACAAAATATTTTGTGACCTTCTGACCGCTGACATGAACCAGCTTACGGTGGAAGCTGTCCACAAATTCTGCTTTTATTTTGTGTCATTTCAGCATCCTTGCCCCTGGCTACGCAGATCAATGCTATGATGGAGCTTCTGCTATTTAAAACTAATATGTGTCAATGGTCATTGGTGAGTCTCCGGCTCTCGGGGTGCGCAAAATAATAAGGAGACAAAAAGGATGACGGGACCATGGGGAAAAGACAAATTTGTCCAAAATTTTAATTTAGAGCAGTAAACAACAAATAAACTAGCACAATGCTCGCTATTTAACCATGCTCATCAACAATATTGGTCAATGCATCGACTCATCCCTGAAATAAATGACGCCCTCATCCGATTGAACGTTGCACACAATAGATTGAAGTTTGAACGCTGCACACAAATTATAATAGGTGGCTCAGGTTGCAGGCTGCGGTGAAAAAAACTTAAAAGCAATGTAGACTTAGTATGTAGCCGTGGAATCTGGATCATATTCATGGAATGATGGATGGATTATTTGGATAGTTACTAGGTTAGTAATTAACAATCTGCAGTTTCTAATTCTATGTCATAGTTTCTATTTCATACTCATGACAAAGATAACAACTGCAAGATTCTTTCTTTCTAAATATTTCTTAGTTTTGATTTTTATTTATATTAGATTTTTGATGAATTTCAAAATATATATAATATAATAAGTAATTTACTATATATATAAATTGACGGTTAAATTTGTAATGTATATGTCATTTTGACGTTTAAATTATAATTTTCCCTGTCAAGCATGACAGTCATATTTTAAAAGTGACTGTATTTTGAAATCTAAAATGACTAAAAAATGTCTAAACGCCTTGCAAAATCCAAGCCTGGATGCAACCAGTAAACTAGTTTGTGGCCCTCTTGCTGTATTTAAAGACCAACCCCCATCTAATTTATTTACTTTTGATGTTGGAGTTATATATTATCGTTTTATCTTTTCCTTTGGGCATGTTTTATACTTCTCAATCAGTAATGTAATGTTCTTTCCTATTACAACTAGATGTACACAATTTTAAAGGGTGGGGCCCCCAATAGATCCCTCATGTTATTATGCAAAAAAATAAAAAAATAAAAAAATTATGAAACGTGAAACAATCTATGTAAAACTTGAAAATATCCTATTTCTAAACTAACCTACGTTAATCTATGAACGGAAAATGAACTTGGAAATTTGGAATGAGAGATATTCCATTACATGGTAACAATAGATTTTCACTTTTAATTGTTTATAAAAAGGAGTTTACATCCTTTTACTTTGTCCAAATATCCATTAAAACAAATATTTCACAAAAACTAATGATTCCCTCCCAAAAGTAGAAACGACGTAAGGTTAAAAAAGAGTTACCTCAAAATGTGATAACTGAAACTCATGGAACTTTTTTACTTCAATTGTGATGATTTGTGGGCTTGTAGGTTCTATTGAAGTGAAATTTTCTTGCTTATGAAACTTGTTTTAAAAGATTCTTGTGTCATATAATTCCTCTATTTTCTTTTTTTCATGGAGTATATTCATCCATTTTTTCTCAATTTCTAGTGTCATCAAATTTTTCTACTTTTCTTCATTTGTTGTCTACATTTTCCCCCTTTAATTTGTAAATTTAAATGTATAATTTAAATGGAATGTGCACTTAAGTGTCTAGAGAAACTTTTTATTTCCTTGAATACTTGATTTTTTGAGTGATTAAGATGTGTCCAAAGTGAAAAGCTTCAAGGAAAGAGTGTAGGCAATGTCCATACTAAGAAGATTTAAAATTTTACTTTGAAATCTTAAAATTAAAATTAAAATTTTAAAATAGGGATAACAATAAATGATTACACCTATATGTTTAGAAACCAATGGTTTCAATGTGAATATTGAGGTTTTTTTAGTGAAGCATTTGGAGAATATTGTGCCCCACTAATTGGGGCACTTGGATAAGAAGACTCCTGTCAAACAAGATGGAGAATTTGGGGTGACTAAACACCAATTTATAGAAACCCATGGTATCCTATGAGTTCGGGGAATAATAGACTTAAAACTCACTATTTTGAATAGTACATAATGTACCCCTTGAATAGAGGAACCATGAAGGATCTTCGAGGAATGATGTTGAGGCCAACTGGTGTCACCATACCTAATGTAAATCGTTCATTCCAATTGAACTACACCACTGTAGAAGGATGTAAGTTATAAATGTACATGAATAAAATGGATTAGCATAAACTCATTTCCCTACCATACTCATTATTTCATAATTATTGAAATGAAGGCAAAGATATTGGTGGCATCATACTTGGTAATACTGATATTTTGAAATAGAAATGTGTGTTATAGAATATTTTGTGAATTGTTTGTGTGAATTAAAATCAAACCATTGAAATAGTATTATGCCCCATACATTAAAAAAAATGTGTTGTGTTGTATTGAATCTTATACCATTGTGTCTAATTCACTACCCAAAACATAATGTATTCTATAATTTTTCCAACAATACAAAAATTGTTTTTCTAAATTGCACTAGATAGAATAAGACAGTATAAAATATAATCAACCATTTGATCCTATCCAAATCTATAGAATAAGACAGTATAAAATATTTTCAGCCATGTATTTTATATTATGTAACATTTATTATGTGACCTATATCATATTTTTGTAACTCGTATTTTGTATTTTGTGTTGGTCCCATTGAATGCCCCATCTTTTGTGATGAGAGAAATATATTGTAGATCACTCATCTCAAAAGAAAATATGAATACTAATACGTCACGAAGAAGAGTATGGCATTGTGTAAGATCATACGCGTGTGTGGAGATTAACCATATGTCTTCCAATGGTATATATATTCCTCCACACCGAATGAGTGCATGACATATCACAATACTAAAATAAAGGGATACATGATGTGAATTATGGAACAACATGTAACAAACACAACCAATATACACTTTCAATCATGTAAAAAACACACAATTTAAAAAAAAAATCCAAAAAGGTTGTCTAAAGGGACAAAATGGTATTTCCAAAACAATCAAGGGCCAAGGGTTGTATACAAGGAAGGCCAAGGTGCTAAAATTAAGAAAGAATAATGAGGCCTGGAAAAAAGGGACAAAAGAGTGTATCTCACTCAATAAATGCCAATATGCCACATTCAAGATACAAATAACAACACACCCATTATGTACACAAGTAACTATTAGCTACATATAAATGGAGAATCTAGTCCATACAAGCCATATGTGTTAGTAACAAATATTTATATAAGCATTTCTCAATGTAAGACATAAGCATAAGAAATGCATGTGTTGAAATAGAAAAATATCTAGAATAACATATAAATATATAACCTTGTATAGTATTCATTGTATAGAAAGATGCCACCAATAAAACAAGGCAATTGGAAAGAAGGAAAGAGTAAAATTTGGAAGTTATGTCTGATCTGGCGTATCCAACATCATGCTCAAATACCATGTGAAATTTAGGTGTGTATAGGAAAATAAAATATTCTACCTAACAAATCATGTGATAACAATGAATGTACGAAGTAGAATCTAGTAGCTCAAGTCATGCGCAGGTCTTCATTTTTACATTTTTTAAATATTCCAGTTTTTAGATTTTTGAACATTATGTGATATTTTTTAATCAATTATTAGATTGAGGGAATGTGGGGATCCAGTAGGAATTCCCATGTGATAATAATGAAAGGTAACTCTTATCGGTTGAAGAGTGTTAGATCTGTCTGTGTGGGAACTAAAAAACATATTCAAGTGACATAGTGTGAGGATTTCAATGCATAGGAAGGTGTGAGGATTGTATAACTTTTGAAAGAATTTTTTATAGGACATGGTGATTTGATTGATAATTTGCTATAAAATATTTAAAATAGATTAGATAAGTATTTTATATGTGGATTTGATTTTTATATATTAGATTGATTGATATCGGTTTTATATTTCTAATTGTTTTTTTTTATGCATTCATTGTATAATGATAACTTGTGAATGGTGTAGCTAGGTAATAAAACTTCATTGTAGCCATTGGGGACTTCTTTCTTTACATGTTGTATCCAATTTTATTGTCTATTTTGCATTGATATAGATGTTGTTGATTAACTTATTGATTCCATGTTCACTTTAGGATTTTATTCCTTAGAATTCTATACCCACATATGATTTATAGATTCAATAGTCTTCTCATTAGATACATTAGGCCTCGTGAGATATACAATATAATGGGATGGATCCTCTAAGGAACATTACTCATAAAATGATAATGGAATTGTGGTTCCTGTTAGCGATTGTCATAGATTGTATTAACCTTTGTAGAGCAACGTGTTGGAGAAGAGGATAATTTTTTATAAGATATAGTAAGGAATAGATCAAATGAAATAATTCCCTTATGGTCAAGTTGTTTTAGCTTTTATTACAAATCATATAAATGACTATTGTAGTGTCTATTAATGTCATGATAGTTACAAAATGGTAATATTTTTATTCATTCAAACCAATGAGGAGGGTGGTAGTAAATAGGTGGAAAATTAATTAATCAGTTATCTAGTAATATGTGCAAGATATCATAAGACCGATTATGAGACTTATCAATTTAATTTTGTGCCTTCTTATGTAGGTGTATTATTACTTGAGATCAATTTCTTATATTATGATCATTATAATCTCCATGAAAAACATGCACCAATTCAAGTCTTTGTTTTTTTACAAGAGCAAGTTAATTTTCTAGTGTAACTCTTATATATCGAGAGAGTTAAATGCATCATATGTAGAATATATAAATTTCTCTTTAAAAGGGTATATAACTCTTTGATAAAAAAAATATTGCACCTCCAAATTTTATGGTCAATATATTAATTATTGTATACATGTATTAAATCATAGAATATAGTCTCTTACATATTTAAGTTGTCTTTGATGTAATGCAGGTAAGAACCCATATGTAACTCTTTAACCCTTATTTTGAATATATTGGATTATATAATATTATTCTAGTTCTAAGAATGTATTCAAAGATCCACTCGGGAGATGATGGAACCAATCTAGAGCCTTATCAGATAAGTTCTTAGAAAATTCTTTTGTGATAGTCTTTTAGTATTGTGGCGTTCCTTTGAAAATTGTAATTTCTTAAGGTGTAGATATTGCTTACTACCTATTCCAAATAATTGGAATGTAGGCATCATGAAGACTATGGTATATGAGGAAATCATATATTTCACACAATTGGATTCCCATATATGGCATCAAATTTTATCCATGCATGATAATCCTTACTCTCAAGTGACAATACATGTACCTTGTGTTGCAAATCACCTATGAACATTTGTTCTGAGCTTGAAAATATAAAACTTAAAAAATCTAACACACAATATTCTTTACTTTATATATTTGATTCGCAAAACGTGTTACAAATATATAGGTTTTGTAACTCCTATAAATAAGACATTAGTTAATCAACACTCTATTTTATCTCTACCACAAATCTATCCATTAACCACTATGATTTATAACATCTAATTCTACACATGACTTGTTATAACAACTCATCTCATTTTACTAACTATTACATAATAATCACATTTATGTGATTACTAACATTAATGTATGCACTAACATATTATTCCTAACATTCCCCGCCTTGGTGAGGACATAGGGAAAATAGTACCTAAAAACATAATCATATGCCAACGCATATTTTTAGGTCTACATATTGTTGTTGTAGATATCTGCTACACATGATCATCTACATACGAGAACTTATCCTTCTTTTACTCCAGTGAATGCTCTTTCACCGAATGACCACTCTTCCACCATAAAAGTCTAGCAAACAGAAAATCTTTGTTGTCAAATTCCCTCCTATACAACTATTTTTACAGTTCTACACCTTCCACGCCATATCACAACACATTCAAGATAAAATACTAAAATTACAAAAAATATCTTATGTTCTTATTTTCACACACACACACACACACACACACACACACACACACACACACACACACACACAAAACTGAAAATAAAAAATGTGCCACTACTGTAAATGTGTGTCCTCATTGTTAGTAGATGACAAAAGGTCATTGCATGATCTTTAGCCTCCGAAGCCTCCATCCTCAAGTTAAGATGGTGTTTACTCATTAAATTGGACATTGAAGTTCATCAATTTCCACATTGTACTTATTCTTATCTCTTCCCCTCCCCCCACAATGTGAAATACTTTATTTTATAGGATATCGAGTTACACTAAAAATGCATCGATGAGACAATTCTTATTTTATTTTTGACACTTTTATAACTTGACATAACTATGATAAAGAATGTAGATATGACTCGCAAAACAAAACTTCTAGATTTATTAATCAATTTAAATTCTATTATAATATTTATTTATGATTAAAATTTCAATCGATAAACCATACTAAAGCACAATCACTATATGTTGACTGTTATAATTATGAAAACGAATACATTTACCTTGACATATGATTAATGACTCTCTTATAAAAGGACTTTGACAATAAGTGATTAAACAATTCCTAAACTCATTGCTATGACGTAGAAAACCACTATGAAATAATTACCACTTAATAAAAATAAATCAACAAACTATAATAAAACAAATTAAATCTTAGTTAGGCCTCTCTCTTTTTCATTACTGACACTTCTGACAATTTTCAACTTATACTATCTAGTAAAAAAACATGAAAATACAAACAAAACTACCTTAAAAACTATGCACTAACAACTCACGATGCATAATGCAACACAGAGGACTGCACATTTTTAGTGGATAGGTGAACACATTAGCCTTAATCCTTGAAACTATCCTTAAATATTTTGTATGGTAATGGAAATCAGCAGTTGTCTTTTAACTCTTGCCAGTTTTCATGATATATCTGAACCAGACTTCAGGATCGCCGCCTCAGAATGACACTTGGAAGAAGCGTATGGTGAAGCATTCTGACAGTGGTTCGAATGGCTAATGCATAGTTCTACAAATGAATGTTGCACTGTGATTTGCATTTTTCTCCACAAATAATATCCACAGTTCAACTGAAATTTCTTATGTAGTTTTCCAGTGCAGACATCGTTCAACACATTAAATTTTAGATAAACCCCGAGCCTAATTCTAAATTTACAATCTATTCAACAGACGGATTTGATCAACTATAGTTGCACATATAACAATGATTTGTGGAACACTAAGACTTGTGCAAAGAATCTCTACATCAGTGCCTCTTACTCCATTAAACATTTGTATCAACTCTGATGCCAAATGTGAAAGTTTGGTCAAATTTTACAAATATAAAACTTAAAAACTATAACACAATATGATTTACTATATATATTTCATTCCGTAAAATATGTTAGAATATATAGATGTTGTATTTCCTATTAAAAAAAAAAATTATTTATTTTGATTTTGTGATTGGTGAAGAACATGGGACCCACCGAGTTTGTGCGTGCTACTTAGGATCACATATATAAATAAGGAGATTAATTAATCAACAGTCTATTTTATCTCTATCACAAATCTCTCCCCTATCCACCATGATTTCTAACATGTAATTGTACCCATGAATTGTTATAACAACTCATCTCATTTTAATAACTATTACATAATAAATACATTTATAATATGTGAGTACATATTCTAATGCACACACTAACACATTATTCCTAACACCTACATCATGCATAAGGGTGATGACCTCTTGTGTGTTTATAATAAGAGTATCGATAGATTCCTTAAGTGGATGTACTTTTCTATTGATTGTTTCCATTACAACACTATTATACTTAGGAGAAGATTGTGCAAGGAATTCATATTGTGGTAGTATGAATGGAATTGTTCTAGCAATCGTATGTGAATTGTACGATGGAAACACCGAAAGGAATCTTTTGAAAGATTCATATTAGAAGGAGAAAAATATTACAAGAGGAAGAAAGGTAAAAATGAAGGGGTTAGAAGGTGGAAAAGTGTGGGGGACAACAAAAAAAAAAAAATAGAGACAATGTGAAACTCAAACGTGGAACAACTTGACAATTTACTCTGTGAAACCAATTTGCTAGAGCATAAACAAAAGAGGCAATAATCAATCGCCTCTAGAATCTAGCAATTACTAAGAATAATTGCCCACCTTATATTGCATGATCTGCTTATCTAAAAGCAAAAATCAGGAGTTGCAAAAATCATATCAGAAAAACAATAATCAATTGGTGCGCAGGAGAATTGACTCTTGAAAAGATAAAGTGCCATTGTTAGGTGCTCCAGAAATATCCAGAATAGAAGTGACCAAATTATATATCTCAACATTTTCAAAAGAAGGCAAGTTGTGCCCCCTCGCAAACCGAGTACCGTGGCCAAAGAAAATTGTTCTCATAGAAAAGTATGCATTATCATAACCATGCGCTCCCATACATTCTTGATGCTTGGAGCTCTTCTGCTCAACCTTGAACCCTTCGGCAAGCATACCCGAGACACCTTCAGGACACTTAAAATCGTTGATTTCTTGCTCATAGGACCATATGGGATGCGATCAGGCATCCAGAAGTTTTAAAAATGGTTATATTGCACTCCATAATCTGATTAACCCCAGTTCTGCATGTAGATCGCAGTGGTAGATCACTTATTGTTATAGCATGAGTAAAGTAAGCTTTCAACTGTTAGTGTGTTGTACTTACACATAGAATTTTACCCTGCATGAGTAACTTGCACTGTTCCCATTTTTGTATAGCAATTAAATAGGCGAAACCAATACAGGGAATAGCACTCCCTTGATTGAGCAGGGTATATGACCTGAAATTAGTACACCACTTTTTGAGCAGGAGCATAGCTGGATTACACCATGCTCTGCCTTAATCCAAGATGATAGCAGCCTTGACTGCCTTAATTGGAACCATACTACATCAAATGTGCTAGTGAACAGACCCAGCTCCTTCTAGTTCAATATCAAACCAGTAGTAAAGACACTAAAGGAAGTACAAGAGTGTGTATCATTTGAATAGGTGGAATGAAAGAAATGTTGATAACATGTATGATGGCTGAATGTTCTCTCCTAAACGACTTGAGCATATTAAATACTGCATTTGATAATTTGTTTGAAGACCAATCCACAATAGATATTTATAATTTGCTATCTAATAATAGTTATCTGCAAACTGCATAAAATGAAAACTCATGGCAGAATTTTCATAGACCCGTATCCCACAAACAAAATTTCCCTAGAATGTAATAGCCTTATTGGATACCAGTAAAGGAGACTAAGAGGAATAGCAGTAGGCACTAACATCAAAAAAGAAAGCGACCATTGTCAACCCGATGTCAAGTCAATGAGGATCAAGATCCAGATTCCTGGCAGTCTCAAAGACAACACAAATAGTAGCATTACCCAATAAAAGAAGTACTCAAGGTTCAAATTACATATCACTATCTAGTTGCCATCCGAATTCATTTTTATCTCAGCAACGTAACTGTTTAGGCAGGTAGTCACAAGTATATTAGTAGCCGAATTCGCATATCGTGGGAAAGCTTAAAGCCAGGATCTTAAATGATAATCATGCTTCTTTTGTCGTATAAATCTCAACAAAAAAAAATTTAGGAGTCAGGACCTGATCTTTAATTGTACCATAGAATAATTTAATGTTATCTGAGTACAATAAGCTGAAGAAGAGTCAAAAGTAAAAACCGCAAAAATCTGAATATCAAATTAATGAATTGGTACACCAGAGTCCTGGCCTAATGGTGAAGAACATGTGCTCTTGAAATAGAGGTCACAAGTTCAAATCCTGTAGGGGGTAGGGTATGTACGCCTGCATTTGTAGCAAAGTTAGTTGCCTCCATCGCTTGTGAGTAAATAGGTAGTCCCATATGTTGTAAGCCACTTGTAGACCCAAAAATCCAAGTTGCCCCACGGCATCCATGGACTCATAAAAGACCTATCACTATTTTTAGCATATACTGCAAGCCCCTATGCACTGTTGATTCCGTGATATGTGTTAGTCTTAACTCGCCTCTAGGCTTGGATTTTGCAATAGCGTTTTAGACGTTTTTTAAGGCATTTTAGATGTCAAAATACAGTCACTTTTAAAATATGACCGTGTATGATTGATAGGTAAAATTATAATTTTCGAAATGTATATTAAAAATTTAACTCTATATATATTAAAATTATAATAATTTAAAAAATTAGTAAATTAAATAATATATTAAATAAAAATAGAAATTTCGAAATAGGAAAAAAATAAAATCATACTATCTTTTTAATAAATATGAAATAGACAGTGCAAATTATTAGAATCTTACCATCCACAGTTCCATTATTTTTCTCACTGCAATTACAGAAAATCAAGATGTAATTTCGAAAGAAAAATTAGAATGTCTTTTTTTTAGTTTTCCTTTGCGAATCCTTTCCTCTTTATTCAAATGCAGAATTAATCTCTATAGTTTTTCAATTTGTTCAAGTCCTTTCTCTAGCAGATTGCATACCATGAAACCGGATTTTGGCAATGACTTATGCAATGCTTGTCTCAGTGTCGTAAATTGCTTTCGAACCCGTGCATAGGCTTCACGCTAGGGATAAACTACTTCACATATGCTGGTAAACCTTTTATCTATTATGAGTCCAGAGATTTATCTATTACAGTTATGAAGATTTCATTAAAACTGTGCTGAAATTTTGTCTTTTTGTAATTTAGTTTTAAAAATTAAAGTTATTAAATTCCCAACAATTAAATATTACTTTTTCATGGATCCTTCTCACTTTTTTGTTCATTCAATTTTATCACTGATTTACATTAGCATGATTTTCATTTTTAGCGTACAAAATTTGTGTTGCATTATTATAAAGAAATTAACATTTAAATTGATTTTGCAAGTTTTATAGCGGTGATGTTTTATTTCACATGATGTTTATATTCTTGCTAAATATTTAGAAATATTATGCATTTAATTTTATATTGTTTATTTCAATTTATTTTAGAAATTCATTTAAATTTATTTTTTCAATCTTATGGATGTAAAATTTTACTCAATTTTTCGTATTTTGTGATAGTTATTATAATAATAAATTTGATTTGCATATTATATTTTGAAAATTCGATCAAATGACATCCATATAATTTTTTAGACTGTCAAATAATATTATTGTGACATGTAACATTGAACGTCAAAATTCAGCATTGCTCACCTCCACTCATATACATTCCACCTGGCATACGCTGGAATGGCACTAGGAAGCACATTAACCAAGAATAGAGATAGTAATATGATTATGAGATTCAACACATAATGGCCTGGGTCATCACATGTAGAAGCTGTATAGAAACATTTTCTTAAGAATCATAGAAATCATGTGAACATGTAAGAGAAGAGTTGGAAGAAGTTTCACACTTATTGTCACCATTTCCTACTTTACAAGAAGAAAAAGTAGCATTGTAAGCATTTGTGTCATTTTTCATTTCAAGAGAAAAAGAGAGAACATTTCGATTGAGTTTATGATTTTCCGTCTCATGGGAGGAATGCATATAGATTGTAATTTTTTCTATTTTAAGAGAAGAAAATAGAGAGATATTGGGGATTATGTTTATCCTTTTCCAGTTCAAGAGAGGAGAGAGATATCATAATTGTTTGTATCTTTTGTTATTTTAAGAGATGAGATTTATGTCAGAAGTAATTATTTTATTCTTCATTTCCATAGATGAAATAGAAATATCAAAATCATGTGTAACATTTTTTTTAGAGAAGACAAAGAAACATTGTGCTCGTTTATATCATTTGTAACATTATTCTGCTCTAAAAAAATCTGTGCAAAAGGCTATCATTTAGTTTCATTGTACAGTTGACTAAGGTAGAAAAATACATGCATCACTTCCTTTATCATTATTATTATAACTATAAACATCGATAATCACAAGCATAATCATCATAATAGTCCTTTGATATATCATTTTCACTAGTTATGCTTTTATGATCCTTAATAATGTGAGTCATAACTAAAGGGCATTAGGAAGGGTCTACAAAAACATACTTAGAGACATATTGATCATATACTATTGATTCCATTATTATGGTAATAGTATAATAATGGTTATTGCCTCCTCATTGGGAAATTTGTCAATCCTCATAATCACAAAAATAATTGAGTCTACCTTCTTATTATTTATGTCATTAACCAATATTTCACAATAATATTTTATTATCATAATAGAAGGGTATGACATGAAATGAGAAGGGATTTTTGGAAAATGGATCCATACCAAGAGGACTTAACTTGATATGAGGATGTCCATTGATCTTGTAGATAGGAGTGTCTATAAAATCCACCTCATTAAGTATTTGGGTTTTTTAATCCATGGCAGAAAATTTAATCACACCAATGGCCAAGAAAAATAATCATGTAGGGCCAAACCTTAGGGGTGAAGGTTGTGTAAGATCAATAAGCAGGTTCACGAAATAATGAATGCTAAAAATTAGGTTAATGGGGTATAACCCTAATACGCTAATAAATATGCATTGAAATATAGAAACAATGCACATTTAGACTATTAAATTGACATTAGCATAAAAATATGAAATTGTAGTAAATGATTGACCGGTTGTATTAATTATGGAACATGCTAAATATAGAAAATAACACAAAAATAATGCAATTTTAATTTTTTTGTCATGTTTCTAGGTTAAAATTTGGTGTGAAATGGGGTGAAACATGTTGGAAACAGTCTCTCTATGTGTTTGTATCTTAAATTGGAGCTTAATCTCTCCTTTGAATTAATTAAAAAAGTATAGGCTCTATGAACTGACCTACACAACCTATATGGAGTTGAATGGACAGTATTGCACTCAAATATGGACATCTATTAGTATACAACCACTTGGAATTTCTAAAAGTGCTTCCTTGTGTGTGATGTAGAATTTGAAATATGCACATAAGTTGAAAAATCACTCTCCGTTTCTTATCTCAAAACCATAGCTTCCTTGAAAATCCTATAAATGGTTTAAAATTTTAGGTTAATACACCCTTGTATTGTCTATGTATCACTACTATGAAAGAGGCTTCAAACATATCAAGTTATCCACCTATTGAAAGTGCAATTATGATTATGGAACCACATATATATGCAACTACGAATTTATCCCTTGAAAACTTTATCAATGCTTTGTTTTAATTATATTTAAATGCTTTGACTTGGTTTGGAATGGCCTTTGTCTGATTTAGAGTGCTTTAGACTGGCTTAGGGGTTAATCCTAGTATAAGATCTTCGCTATAGGGGAGAATAGGTTAACACTGCTTTCTTTTTTAAGAGAGAGACCAAGTGTCTCCTTATAAAATGTCATGTGAGTAAATGAGTTGGTTTGATTTGTATTTATAGGTATCCAAAGGTAACATTTCACACTAAGGTTGATCGTAATGGAAAATACCAACTAATAAGAATTTTTTCCATTTGAAATTATGACCATTAGAGGGGCCCTAGATAGAATCAAACTAGCAGGAAAGGATCGACGAACTAATCCTATCCCTAGTGGATATTTTATATTGGTGGGAAATAAAGCTTAGATGAAGGTATAAGAAACGATCTATACATGAGATATAAATCGATCTTGACTAGAATATGTGTTCTTGTAGGTTTATGATTCATGGAAGGAGGGAATCCAATCCTTAGGATAACACAAAATAGAGCATTTGCATTTTTTTAAACACAAGTCATGTGTAAATGATAAGAGAAAAAACAAGCATCATTTAGTTCCAAATTCCAAATTTAGGTTTCTATAGGTGACAAACTTCATCATTTTCCCAAACTAATTTATGGTATAAATGGTTGTTTGGAAGAGGGTATCTAAGATTAAAATTGTTATGTTGTTTTAGTATGTAACATTGGAAGGCCATTTGGTCCTTAAATGATTTTTATTATAACTCTTTAGTAATTTGTTAAGCTGCTATTATTTCCTTATTTATTTCTTATATTGGTGTCTTGTGATTGATACCATGATTAGAAAAGAAATTTTGCATTTGTGAGTTGAGTTAATGAAATTGTTTGGAAAAGACCAAATTATCTTTAGATGTTAGAGAGTACTCAAAGAGGTTGAAGAATTAAGTATTAATATGACTTATCCTAATATATATAATCATGATCACATAATTATCATCTTCCAAATAATATATTATAAACCTTAATAGGTGTAATATCACAAGTGAAACTACTATATAAAGTGCAATCAACACCACTAATTATGTCAATATCACATTCTTTTTCTTTTTTATTGAAATAATGACTCAATATCATACAAATATAAAGAAATATGATGATGCAAATATGAAACATGTGTGACACAAATGTTTTACATCATTACATCACATGTGTGCCACATTTACGCAAAGTGATATCATTATATAACCTTGGTAAATGTCATTTTCATTTGCCAAGTATAATTTTCATTGTTGAATAGGAGAAAATGTGAGAAGGAAAAAGAGTCAAAGTGTGTCTTATTGAACACATGGAAAAGAGGGTGGTTTAATTGTTTCAAATTTAATTTCTTTAGTCAAACATTAGTATCGATGAGTCCACATATGTTCATACATTTCTATTTATAATTTTTTCTATGACCAGTGTAAAATGAGTTTTAGGACTCCTTTATCTTAATTTTTTCGTAACGAATTTTATTAATAAAAGTGGTTTAGAAGTAGGGCACTAAAATTTCTTAAACCATTGTATTCACTCATATTTAGAAGTCTATCCTTTAAGCTGATATTTATCTTGACATTGCACGTTTGCATGCATGAATACACTCTCCTCACTCTTTCTTAGCAATTCTTGATAGCTCTTCAAGTATGTTCTTATATTTGCACTCATCCTTATCATAAATTTGTGAGATTTAATAGCATAAAATGCATCTAAACATATTTATCCTCTGACCCAAAAATCTAAACTATGGTTTTCCCTTTAGGTCAAAACCACCAATTTGGGTCGGTTTGTACAAATCCAAAACCCAATCCTATTGTATGGTTTTGGACCAACACGTTGTGTAGTGAAAATTTCATTGCAATGTCTTCATATGGTCTAATATTTCCCCTTATTTTTCCTTTCATGTGACATAACAATCATCATAATCAGGTATATAAGCAAGTCAATCATACCTCATTTAGGGTCCTAACACTTTATATTCTTCTCAAGTTAAATAAAGCACAAAAGGAACGCTTTGCTCCCTAAATAATGAAGTAATTGATGCAAATCCATTAGGTCAGTAGCCTCAACATGTTTGAAGTCTCCTTCTAGGTCCAAGAGTCTCTATCTTCACTATACATGCATGAAAAGTGAACCTTCCCAAGTATTCAATCAATTGTGAAACTCAAGTAAGGCATTGGAAAAACATAGTTGTTAATTTCTGATTGCACTATGGTAGATATCACATCATAGGAGAACACCATGTGGCTTGAGCCCTCTTCGGAATAGCAGTGACATCAGTGATCCATAAAGTTTCCCACAACACACCTAACTTTGTTTTGCAGGAACTTTATCTTGCAATATGAGCGTTTAATGGTTTGATCAAAGTTAAAGAGCCATTCTAAAGCTGAGTGAAGAAGACTAACAAAGAGTGACACTCATTTCCAAGCAGGTGAAACACAAATAAAGTTATAGGAGCTAGATCTAATAAATTCCAATAATGTATAGAAGGTCGTGATCGTACAAATGATCTTGACCAGTTGTCAGTCTCAGTAATGAAGGACTTTCAATTCTAGTTCAATGTAGTGCTCATGCATGTGGGACCAAAACAAAAGACAAACTAAACTAGGATATAAAAAAAATTGACTTTCATTACATGTTACAAGACAACCCATGGGCTTACTCATAGAATTTGACATCACATGAGATTCTTACATACCAACATGAACCCATGTGTACAATAGGATAACACCAGATGCACATCAATGCCACACTTTCCCCAGATGAACAAATAAAAAATAATGACCCCAGCCACCAAAAGATCTCAAGGATAGGCACGTTTCACAACACATCATTTCCATGGTTACATCTTATTTATAATTAAAATTCAAAGATAATTTATCACGCGAGCATAAATTCTCATTCTCAACCTACATATTCTTAATTTAACATCAATATAAGTACGCTTAATTTGGCTCTTTCTGCTTTATAATAATTTCCATAACCCAATTGTTATTTGACACATTTTACACAAATACAAAATTCCTGATGCTTGCTATTATGTTAAGGTTCTATTTCTCAAAATCTTTTATTTTACGTTTAATTTTACCCTCATTATGCAAGGGAACTAATATGAAGTCAATGGGGAAGAAATCTTAATATTTAGAGGATATTAAGGTTCAAGTTACCTCTTCCTATAACTTCCCACCATTAGAGCACATTTATTTTCCTGTTATAGCTCAAAAGTTAGTTTGAGTCAATTTAACATTTAAATGTCATGAATTTACTTTTTTATATAAGATTTTATGTTTTCTCAAAAGCTTGATCTCGCCAAGAACAATTCATATTCATTTGCAACATGAAAATGCCTAATATTGTGTGTGCATGTGCACTACTGGGTGTTCCCATGCTCTACGTAGTGTGACCAATGCACTAAAGAGCGTGCATGTGCACTAAGGTAAAATTTTCTTAAACTTCAAATTTTCAATTTTGATTTTTAGGATCTCTGTCATTTTTAAAAGGATTTTACTTGTTGTTTTTGTCAATTTTCTGATTTTAGAGCAATATTCCTAACAACAATATTCCTAACAAAATTGCCTTAGGGTTTGATAAGGTATTTTTGATTAAATTGGCTTAGGGTTTGATGAGTGATTATGTTTTCATACTTTGTTTGAGTTTGGAATAGGGTTTTGTATGCTCTTCTCTTGCACCTACTGTGATCTTGAGAATCAAAAACACCTCTAAACCACTTTTTGCTTCTTGGGAGTAAGTAGGAACAATGATCATTCATTTTTTACTTAAGGGAATAAATTTTCATTTTTGACATATACTTGATCTTTTAGTTTAAGAGATTTTTCACTTGATAAATAATTAAGGTTAAAATTTGTATATGTTCTTCCCTTGCACCTAGTGTGATCTTGGGATCTAAAAGCAATTTTAGTCTTTCATTAAGAAGCACTTGGATTAATTGGGAATAAACCTTGTTTTTGCAAAGTTTTATGGTAACTAGTTTATCTACAAATCTTTTCATTGTTGTCTTTCTATGATATTGTGATTTTTTTAAAATTACTAGCCATTTGTATGAAGGACCTAAAACACTTGCCAAAGAAAGAAGGGCTCTCTTCAAACCAAAATCTAACATTCACGTGTGTTGTAGGTAGCCAACAATGGTCTAAAACATATTGCTTAATCCAAAATATAAAAAAAACACCAATACACAAATTCCAAAAAGCTATATTGCAGGTTTCGGTTAAGATCTACAGCTCGTCCACTTTAAACTAGGACATAACCCCCTTTGGCATAATCCTTAAGCTACAACAATGGGGGTGGTCCTAGGAACCCCTAAAGTAGTTCACACAAGAGGGAACCTTGTGAATGAAAACAAGAAAGTGCTTCACACTATTGAATTGACTAGTACGCCTTGAAATATTAGAGTCAAAGTTATTTCCATTGCGACCCCAGTGATAACACAACTGAACACACTAGTTGCTCATTGTATTAGAAGGGGGTAAAGTAAATCAGGGATAATCCTTAGGAAACCTTGGTAAACCGAGCTCACAGAAGTAAACTTGTGACACATAGAGAGAGAACCCCTAGGAAAGCTTGTCAGCTTGGAGCCAATTTTGTCTTAGATAGTATACTTGAGAGCTCTAAAAAAGTGATAACTTTGTTGGATTCAAAATCTTTTTTTTAAACAATGGAAATAATCTCTTAAAGTTGAAACCACGTGATATTTCATCACGAAATCTATTTAGTGTTACTTTGACCTAGTTTTTCACTTGTCCTAAGACAAGGTGAAACTCTGCCAAAGTTACGCCAAGTATTTTTCAACACCACTTGGTTTACCTTTGTTTTTTTATTTTCCATTTTGGGGACAAAATAAATCAACATATATGGATACCTAATAGAAATAATCGTGTCCACCGATTTTGTGGACAACCCATATTGAGACTTACTATCATTGTAGTTAGGTTGTCTTATCACTGAATTCTTTTGAGTTATTACGTTGCCCACATTATAGCCATACAATTGAGATATTTACGTCTTGTTTCCATTGTGAAACGGGGCCTAAATATTTATATTGTATTGTTATGTTGCTTGCATGCATAGCAATTTCTTGTTATACTTAGACGGAGTTTTTACATCCTATCCTTGCCTTGAATTTTGTAAGTGTTGAGGTTACTTTTTTAGCATTTCTATAACACCATTTTGATACTAAAATATTTCTTTCTAGCACAGTTGAATTATGTGTCCAAATAGTGTTGTTACATTGCTCACATTTGTATCGTCCATTTTACAACACTTAGACTTTTTTAGTGTTTATAATCTGGTTTTTAGTATATCTTGTTAGAATATCACATCAACATTCTCTTATCATTTAGGTCTCAAGTTTGTTTCAAACTTCACCTAACTGGTCATATAGTGTTGTCACTATTTGGTTTCAATCCTATCTAGAAAAATTTTAGGGAGTAAACTAGTTGTTGTGACTAAATTTTGAATGTTGAACATCATTGAATTGTTCCAAAATAGCTCGTGTCATATATTACCTAGCTAGGGTAGTTTATTCTTTATTCTTTGGTTCATAGGTTCACATTGACCTATTAGATCTATGGCTATTTTATAGTCACCTTTTTTTGTGACGCTTAGTGTCATGAAGCTGCAAAATTTTGACTAAGGTCCCTTTTTAGTAAACCTTAGTGGAAATATTTCGTGTTGTACCTCCTATCTCGAGTATTCCTACTATGAGAATGGGATCCCGAAGATTAGAATCCAATACATTTAGAGGTAACAACCCTCTTTTAGAGGATAATCTCATGGTTGACCATGTAGTAGTGGAGAGGAGGATTCTCCTTGTATGGATGTAGAGCTTCATCCCGCCAATTTTGACGATTACATTTTTCAAAACAAACATGAGGTTTTTATGTGTGTTGTGGAATTAGGAGCTAGGTTACCTTCCACAATAGACCCTTCTCTCATTTCTAGAATGATTCAAGGAGAATAAGTAGACCGACCCCATCGTACTGTTAACAAAATATTAAACCCAGGTCATGCCTCCACATCTGCTCGACAAAATAATGAGGAGATACCTTTTAAAAATGACAAAGATTATCAGGTACCTATTATTAGAGTACGTTGTGAAGATAAAAAGGAACATGTTCATCATGCACAACCTCCCCCTAACGAAGATTGTCACGAAATACCTATTCAAGAGGTGACGTTAGAATAACAAATCCAAGCCCTCACTCGCCTATTAGCAATTTTTGCTTTGCATATACACAAGGAACAACCAAAAGTTGTGAAACAAGATATACCGAAGGCAAAACCTAAAGTTGCATTTCACGAGCTCCCAATAAACACTCCTCGACATGAGACACAAAGAAACCCTTATGAAGAAATTCTCACAAATAATAGGGGTGGGAATACACCTAGATTTAATCCTATGTATAGACCTATGCCACCCACACAATATCTACTCTTCAATCAAGAGTGGTCCACTATGAAGACCACCCTTCTAGCATTGGAAGAAGGAAAAATTGGTAATAGTAAGAAATACCAGTTCGATGAGTTGTTCCCTTATCCATTTGATAGGGCCATGCTACAAGTAGCTTTCCCACGACACTTTGATTTTCCAAAAATTGACAAGTATAAGGGAAAAGGTGACCCTCATGACCATATTAAAGATTTTAATATGGCATGCCAAGAGGTTGCATTTAGCAATAATTATCTTGTACGCCTCTTCCCACAGAGTTTAGGAGGACATACATTAGAATGGTTTGTACGCATCCCCAAGGGATCTATATCCACATGATCGGAATTAGGTGAACACTTTGTATGACACTTTTCTTTTAATATAGAGAGTGACGTTACCATGCTAGATCTCTGTAATGCAAAACAATGAAACGACGAAAACTTCGTTTCTTTCCTACAAATATGGAGAGGGTTATCTAGCTGCTTCCCTTGTTCCATACCTAAAAAACATTTGATAAGTATATTTGTTCCCAACCTCCACCCAAACATTACGTTCCACTTGAAAATGTATTGTGGCAACACATTTGAAGAGGTAATCGAAAAAAGGGAGTCAAATTAAAAAAGTGTTGTTAGCTAGGGGGACTCTAAAACCTTTCTCCCATGATCATAATGATTATAAATCTAACGACAAGCCCAAGTATGATCATAATAAGAACAAAAACATTGTTAGTGATGGGATAGTAGACTCTAAGTGAGTACAATTGGTTTAGAACCATGCACCTTTGAATCTTGTAAAGGTAAATCCACCTATGGAGTATAAACGTCGTAATTTCACACTTCTATCTGAATCAATATCGTCCATATTAAAGCAGTTAGAGGTCGTTAACATGGTTAAGTACCCTTAAACAAAACCCTATGGGGATGACACACCTACACTATCATGCTTTAGGGATAATGAATTTTGTGGATTTCACCGCGTAAAGGGTCACAAAACTAACAAGTGTTTAAGATTAAAACACTACATTCAAGACCTAGTCGACAGTGGTGATATAGAAGTAAACCTCGCTGCCACTACCAATTTTCTAAACATAAACTTAGGGATCTTCAAAGAGCCTTTTCCCAATCACGAAGAAAATAAAAATCCTCAAACAAAGACCATTTTGATGCCTTGATAGTTTGTGTTGATCCACTCATTGAGCAAATCAATACGATTAGAATTAAAACAAGAGAGTGCATTGTGGCAACATGATGGGCTCGCCTTGTTATCTCATAACCTACTCCCCCATCAGAGAAAACACTTAGTAGAACTCACACACAGAGTCCGCATGGGAGAACAACATAGGAGCAAAGGCGCGAAGGTATAGGAAGGCGTCGCACGTGGAGGTGTAGAGTCAGACTTTCGGGACTTAGCCGATTTTGGAGATCAGGGCTATTTTTAGAGGTTGGCGTGTGGAGCACACAAAGTGATGCCGAGACTTGCGCGCCACTCTTCATGGAGATTTCAAAGAGCATGTCAAATCACTCTTGCATGGACATAAGCTAAGAATAGATCCACCACTATAGTTAACTATCAACGATCTATAGATAACATACTTGCATGTATGGCTATAGTTGTAAAAGGTGCGTGGCTATTATTAGCATGCGACCTATTTTGGTAGAGTTAAGTGGTGAAGGGCTAGTCCCCCACCCTATATATATGTAATGAATTACTTAGTAAGAGATAGACAGGGACACATACTGCTTTGAAGGGTTAGAGATACATGAGTGCATGAGACTGGATAATTGTAACAGATCCATGCGCGCATGTCTGGTATTGTATGAAGCTTTTGTACTGTTGGTACGATGAATATATGAAGAATATTGGCCGAACAACAGTGTCTGATATGTTTGTCATTGTATACTATTGTTATCATGATGATTTATACTTAAGTGCTTATAGATCTGGTACGGTGTAACGATGTATAGATGGATTAGTTTCTAAATATATGTTTGTTATACTACTTCATCATGCTACCATTCTGCTACAACAACCCTAAAGAGGGACCTGGTACCTTTGCGCGCTTCGGGTGAGCGCTCAGCCTAGGCTGAGTGATGTGCCAACGCGACTAGGTGTTATCTGAGAATTCTAGGCTGCATCATTGGTTCCGTTGCCGGGACCTCTTTTTCAGTTGTTTCAGAATGGTTCACGATGAAGACATACCGGCTAACTTTGGTGAGCATTGAAGAGTGGATTCACGATCTGGAGGAAGAATACACACAGAGGTTTGACACTGGATCCAGATTTAGTGCACGCACTTGGGTAGAGCAGAATCTGTATGACAGTTTGTATGAGAGCTTCTTTGCTATCTTTCCAGTAGAATTATATGAGTGGTTGACTGCATATGCATCTAAGTGGAATTGGAGGTATCGCACACTTGTTTGGACACAGGAGGAATTTCAAACACTATATGATGCTGACCTGATCTGGACTCACATGTAGATACCTGGTTTCACGGTGTTCTAAACAGCTATATTCTGGAGTATTCAATTTCGACTTATTCATGCCCGGAGGTAGCGGAGTTCCAGTTCCTACGGTATCCTAGAGGGACGTATTTGCAAGGTATTCCACTGGCAATCAAAATATTGATGGTAACGTTGAACTTGGAAGATAAACCCATGGAAAGCTAAAAATCTCCACGCGCAGGGGCAGGAACAGGATTGGTGAAAGATGGCAGACCTAGCAACAGCACGGCAGAGGGAAGAGAGGTGGCTGAAGTATGATGAGGCGTGCGAGAGGGAATTATGCAAGAAACAAGAAATTACAGAATGGATGGTGTTGTGGAGAGAGATGGCTCGTGAAGGATTTAAGGCTCATGGGGAGGAAGAAGAGCAAGAGCATCAGGAACTCCCCCATCTAGGAAAGCATGACAGAGAACCCTCTTCGGCCTCACATGGAAGTGTGCTAGTAGATATGACCTGGGCCGCGGGCATGCATCTAAGCCAACCTGCTGACCTAGCCCTTGCGCTTGGTTTTCCAGTATCTAGTACAATAGGTAAGCAAAGTTTTCATTTAGGAAGTGAAAGAGTAAATAAGTCAGACAACAAGTACATCAATGGCAGCATAGATAGCTTCGTTATTCTTTGGGGGTACATTTTCAGGCTCATCATCTGCACAGAATATGAGCGCACCGAGTGTGGGATTCACCTCTGGAACTGGGACTACTTCACAGACTGTAGGGGTCTAGTATAGTACCACTGTTGGGACACAGGGGAGTGCATCCATGGGCCCTATTCCAAATTCTGGAGGAGGATCAGGTGGTATGGGAAGTTCTAGTTCTGGTGGTTTGGGTGGTTTTGGAGGAAGAGGAAACCAAGGAGGTTCTGGGTCGGGTGGTCAAGGCCCGCAACAACCCCAAAACATTTATATGGAGATGTCCCTTCATCTCCCAGAGTACAGAGGTATCGAGGATGCTGCTGAACATGTTCATATGTGTGAAATATTGTGGCGCGTGAAAGGTATCACAGCTTCTGAGTGCAAGGCAAGTCAATTTGCTACTACATTACAGGCACGCGTGCATAGCTGGTATAGGAAGTTTGATCCCAATCAAACTTGTATTGACTATGCAGCATTGAAAGATGCTTTCTTGAAAGAGTTCCATATCCCAGAGTTTGAGTAGAAGAGTATAAGCACACTCAAGGATATAAAGCAAGGCACTACTGAAAGTGTACGTGAGTATGATGCCCATTTTAAAACACTTCTATCCAAACTCTCCTATGACATTCATGCAAGTCAGCATGCACAATGGTTTGTCAGGGGATTGATTACCCCATTTCGAAGAGCACTATCGCATAAAACTTATACCGACCCACGTGAAGCATTGGAAGCAGCTTTATGCAGTTGAAGCAGTTGGGAGTATTGACACTGGAGTTAGTCCATTCTTGGAGGCTCAGATAACAGCTATGGAAAAAAGTTAGAGAAATTATCAGCAAACTCAGCTCATGAAACACGCTCAGGAATCTGGTGTATAGATTGTGAAGTAGAAGGCCACACCAAGGATAGTTTCCCTCACAGAACTGTACATTCACTGCTGTTAGACTGTGAGATTTTCCATTTGAATCATGATGCTAGTCACTGCCCCCTACTACAACGCGTGATCAGGAAGAATGTATCCTCCTTTTGTAAAATTTTTAGGTCCACGACCCATGATACCGAAGATTGTAGACTGATTGGCCAGATCCATGATGCCATTGATATTGGGGTACGACAGGCGAGTGTGGCTGATAGTTCTAAAGGAAAGAATGAGCATCAGGATAGGGATTATAATCAAACGTGCTATGACAGGAATGATGGAAGGTTTGAAGGGGTTCGTGAAAGAGGATGAGGATATCGAGGCGGATATGGAGGATGAGGCCGAGGTGGAGGAAGGAGTGAATTCCCTCGAGGAACTTGCTATACATGTGGCTCACCTGACCATTATAGGCACGAATGCCCGCAGAATATTTCCTGTTCATTTTGTGGAAAGGGGCATAGTTATGAAGAGTGTCCAGACTTGTATGAGCATCTCAGTAAGTAGCACAAGCAAGAAAACAAAGGTGCAGGGATGGTTAGAATCTAGCATGCATAGTAGAGAATCAGTGGATGCCCAAGTTAACACCAGAACCTGAGGCAGTAACAGTCAAGATAACCACACGAGCTGAGGCGGCACGCGCAAGAGAGGTTTTGCAACAGAAGCTGACAATCACTAGGGAGGAGGTTTTGCATGCTAGGTATCCAGATCCAGCTCATCAGAAAGAAGTCTATCAGGAAACTATGGAGGTCCTTAGAAGCCTTCAAGGTGAAATACAGGGTTTGAAAGAGCAGTCTCAGAAATTGGAGCATAAGGATACAGAAAAGGCCCCGTCTGATATTGACGACATCAGAGAGGTATGTAGAACATGTTGTGCCAGGAGAATATTATTCCTTTATTAGGAAATTGGTTGAAGGGGAATACTCCACACGTGGGAACTGAGACTAGAAGACAAATACTTCATGCAAATCTTCCCCCCGATAGCATTGACTATGACAAGGAGATCACTTTGAATGTTGTTGTGGATGGGTGGTTGTTGAGCAATATTTTGATTGACACAGGTGCAGAAGTGAATGTACTTACATTGGATGCATGGGTACAAATGGGGAGACCCCCATTGCAGCCATCATCTAATGTATTGTTCATGGCAAACAGGACAAAAGCTACTCCCATAGGAGTTTTGAAGGATGCATCTATCACTATACAAGGGGCCAAGTTCACAGGAGACTTCGAAGTGTTAGCACTTGCGGAAGCAGATAGCTTCCCAGCTTTGCTTGGGCGCCCTTGGTGTTATGCAAACAATGCTGATTTGAGGTTTAACAAGGGGTATATCAGCTTTGAGAACAAGGAGGAAAGGGTCATAATACCATTGACAGATGGGAAATCCATACCATATGTGGAACCTTTAAGTGAAGAGGACTTGAACAGAATCTATATACGCGCTATTCGGGACCCAGAGGTCAATGAGCCATCTAAGGAAGGAATCCTTCATTGGGAAGATTCTCAGTCAATCAGCGATACTACCAGTATTGCTTGTGATAATTGGGCTCATGGCACTTATGAACTGGTGGGGCATGAAGTTAAGCATGCGGTTGCTTGCAAAAAGGGTTTTCACTCTGTCTGGTGTATAGGTCGCTCAGTACCCCGCTATACTGGATCCAAAGATTTGGCTGGATTCTTACAGGCCATGGAAGCAAACTAGGCTGACCAGCTTAAAAGATGAGATATGTTGTCATATACTTTGGGCGGGACAACAGCGCGCTGGTGGGTGGTCCACAGGGATAATCTCTTAGAATGGGGAAAGATTGGGACCGCCTTATCAACCAGGTTTTCAAGAAGTAATGCACCTACAAAAATTTTCCCTTATCATGGTGATCAACCTGCTCAGCATCATATCCAGCAGTGTGAGAGACTCTGGATAGTAGGACAGGAAGCATTACCACCCTCACTTTGGGTGCATCGGTTTTATTCTACTCTACAAGGTTGCGCACGTGCTTGGTATGTATATGTTGAATTACATCGCGACACTGGCAATTGGAAAAATTTGACTGCAGGGATGATCCAAACTTTTGACTTCTTTTCATCTACACCACCAGTGAACAAAGCTTTAAGCTTTATCAAGCGCTTAACCATGGGAGATAGTGGGAAAGTGGAAGAACTTATTCAGGAATTATTTGGTGAGACAGAGACAGGGGTGCATTTTGAGGATGAAGAAGATGATATCATACTACTTGAGCATGCTTCTCTGGAAAAAGACAAGGGGAAGTTGGTTTACATAATTGATGATGAGGAAGTTGAGCACTTGGAAGTGGATCATTCACATGGAGCACGTGAAGTGTTAGCCAGTGTGGATGTAGATGCGCGTGCATATCATGAACCTATGAAGACAACAAAGGTAAATATAGGCACAAAAGCTGAACCTAAGGAGGTGATAATTGGGGATTACTGGTCAGAATCAGAAGTAGCAAAGATCATAGAGTTACTTAGAGACTATGAGGACTTATTCCCAAGAGGATACCATGAACTTAAAGGCATGCATAAATCACTTGGAGAAATGAAGATAAAGCTCAAGGAAGGTGCACACCCTGTTAGGAAGTGACCTTATCGAATGAATCCCAATTTGCGTGAGAAAGTAAAGGAGGAGATTGACAAGATGTTGAAATCTGGGATCATTCGACCGTTGGATGAATCAGAATGGGTCAGTCCTATGGTGATAAGCATAAAAAAGGATGGTAGGATTCAAATTTGTGTTGATTATAGAGAGTTGAATGCAGCATGTGTTACAGATCCCTTTCCTACGCCATTCACAGAGGAAATATTAGGAGTGGCTGGGCACGAGATATATTCATTTACAGATGGGTTCTCAGGGTATCATCAGGTTAGGATTGCCCCGGAAGATCAAGAGAAGACCACCTTCACTACTGAATGGGGAAGCTTTGCCTATACTATGATGCCCTTTGGATTGAAGAATGCACCTGCTGTATTTTCAAGGATAGTGGTACAAGCATTCAAGGATTTTATTCACAACTTCTTACAGGTCTATCTTGATGATTGGACCATTTATGGGCTAATTAAGGATCATTGTGACAATCTGCGCTTAATGTTTGAAAGATGTAGACAGTTGAGTATCTCATTGAACATCAAGAAGTGCATCTTTGCTACTCCCTTTGGCATACTTTTAGGACACATTATCTACAAGGAAGGGTTGCTGGTCGATCCAGCTAAAGTTGCAGTCATTTTAGGCTTGAAAGCACCTCCAGTCAGAGAGAGGTGCGTGGATTTTTGGGTCATACAGGGTATTACAGGAAGTTTATAAAAGGGTATGCAAAAGTTTCCACACCCTTGGAAGACTTACTCAAGGGAAAAGGTACATTCTATTGGAGGGAAGTCGCAGCAGCGTGTTTGAGATACTGAAGGAGAGGCTTACTACCGCACCTATCTTGCACTTTCCTTCATGGGATAAACCTTTTCATGTTCATGTGGATGCCTCTGGCACAACCATTGGTGTTGTTTTAGCTCAACCTGGTGAAGGTATAGTTGATCATCCCATTTGTTTTGCTAGTAGGAAGTTGACCCCTGCAAAACAGAATTATACCACTACAGAGCGTGAAGCTTTGTCCATGATCTATGCCTTGCACAAATTTTGTCAGTATTTGTTGGCCACACCATTTGTGTTTTATACAGATCACATGGCATTGAAGTATTTGGTGAACAAGCCCATTTTACAGGGGCACATATGCCGATGGATACTCTTATTTCAAGAGTTTGACTTTACAGTTGTGGTAAAACCAGGAAAAAGCAATTCTGGACCGGATCACTTGTCTAGAATTCAATCAGGAGAAGAGGCACAAACAATAGAAGAGACCATGCCTGATGCACAACTGTATAGGTTACAACGTGCACCATCAGAATTAGAGGACATTGCTGTCTTTCTAAGGACTGGTATGGCACCAGAAGGCATGAAAGCTTTAGAGAAGAAGCAACTTGCTATACGTGTGGCACCATTCATGTTAATCAGTGGTGATTTGTACAAATTAGGTAGAGATGAGGTGTTACGCCATTGTGTATTGGAGCATGAACGAAAGGATATAATGGAAGAAGCACATGGTGGTATTGCAGGTGGCCACTATGCAGGTGATACCACAGCGCGCAAGATCCTACTTGCTGGTTTGTGGTGGGAAACATTGTACAAGGATTGTAAAGAGTATTGTAAGGCATGTGACCATTGTCAACGTCTAGGTCGACCAGGACAAAGGGATGAGATGCCTTTATGACCAATTACAAGTGCAGAACCCTTTGAGAAATGGGTGATTGACTTTGTCGGGCCTATTTCACCAGCCACGCACAGGACTGGATCGCGCTATATCATCACTTGTACAGATTATCTTACCAGATGGGCAGAAGCAACACCTACAAAGGACTGTACAGTGGCTACAACAGCAAGGTTCTTATGGGAGAATGTTCTTACAAGGTATGGCTGTCCTTTAAGTTTAACAAGTGATAGGGGCACACATTTTTTGAATGAGACAATAAGAATTCTGTTAGATGAGTTTATGGTTGCCCACCATAAGACTACACCCTATCACCCTCAGGAAAATGGAACTGCTGAGGCTTTTAACAAGATTTTGAGCCACACATTGACCAAGATTTGTGATGTTGGAAGGAAATATTGGGATGATAAAGTATCTGTTGTTCTTTGGGCTTATAGAACAACATACAAGAGATTGAACAAAGCCACACCTTTTCAATTGGTGTTTGGTGTGGAAGCTGTTCTTCCTATAGAATTTATGTTACCTTCTTTGCGCATTGCGCGTGCTGGAGGTCTAGCTGATGAGAAAGCCTTGGAAGAATGGATTGAGAAGATGGTTCAACTAGATGAGCGCTGAGCCATAGCACGCTGGAGTCAGAAACAGGAGAAAGCACCCAAAAGGCATGGCATGATAGACATATCAGGGATAAGAAACTTGTGGTTGGACAAATGGTACTTCTGTATGACTCCAAGTTTTTGCGCCATCCAGGGAAGCTCAAGGTGCATTGGTTGGGGCCGTATATTATAACTCATATACTTGAGTCAGGTGCTTGCCAGTTAGAAGCAATTGATGGCACGAGGCTGCCCAGTTATTTTAACGGGAGTAGGTTGAAGCCCTACTATAAATAAGTCTTCTTGGTGTTTGTAATAAGGTAGTATTGCCAGATAGATTAGGTTTCCCTTTCTGCATTCCCTTAATGTGTTTCTTTCATCGTCACTATGCTTTGTCAATTTAGTTCTTGTTTGTGTGTAATAAGCACGCTTGCGCGCATGAAGCTAACTACAATATGAAGCATGTTGATGCACAGAGGACTGCACATACTTTTAGTGTGGGGTGGATTGTTGGTGACTCTCAGGTATATGCTGCGAAGATTTAATGCTGCGGGTGTTGAGAAAGAAGGTTGCTAAGGGTGATTGACAAAAGATTGCTTCTCAAAGATAACCAAGGATGGAGATGAATGAGGGAAAGTATAACACGAGGTAAGCGGCAGCCATGGTAACTACCAGGAGATGGTGCAGTGATGAGGTACTCAGGCGCTAGAGCGCACATGAAGAGAAGTCTGTGACAAAGGGTAAAAAGGTGCGCTAGAAGGTTATAGCTTTTGGCGCGAAGATGTACCACATGGAAATGACAAAAATGGGTAATAAATGAGGAGAATTTGGTAGGTGGAGGAGCAATTAATGCAGTGAAAAGTGGAAATCTATATAAGGATGGGATGTGATTTCATTTTTACCCTTGTGACTACGAGAATTCGACAAAGAGCTACGTGCGAAGAGCCAAGTAAAGTGATTCAAGGTGCGAAGCAAGCGAACCAGGCGTGAAAGACAGATCTATGTATTGGAAAGGCTTGTATCCCCATAGGAGAAGGGTTTGAATGAAGTAGAGTGACAGAACAGAGCTAGGGCACATGATTTCATGATTGCAAATTAGGGCACGGTTGAATCGAGTTAGGGTTTGAAGGAAACTAATAAAAACTTGCAGCAGAAGGTCTAGAAAACAAAACCCAAAGAGAAGAATGGCTCCAAAGAAGAAAGCAGCACCAGTAAAGGAAAAGAAGAAGGTGGTAGTAGAAGAAGAGGAAGAGATGGCCCCGGAAAGCAATTTTTCAGAGATGCAGTACCCTGAGGATGTAATTGTGGGCCAGGAATGGGATACCCACATACGACAGAGCAAGATAAGTGAGTATAACCACCGGACCAAGGATAACCAGAAGAAATTAGATGACTTGCTCACCTCCCGAATGAACAGACGAACTGAGGATGGCATGCCAGTATATGATGATTTCGCTGGGGAAAGGCTACTGAAGAGGATTGGTGTCTACCAGCTGTATGAGCTCCCATACTTTGGGAAATATGCACCATTGTATAGATGGCTGATGAGCCGAGTCCATGAGGACTTTTTCTATTTTGCAGGACAGAGGGTAAGATTGACACCCATTCTTATTGCCACAATAACTGGATTAAAGGCAACAGGTGAGGATATTAAGATTGACCTAGCTGACAAGAGTGCCATTTTGGAGACACACAAAGCACTGGGCTACCAGAAAGGACCGCATGGAATGGACATTGATAAACTACAAAATTGTCCAGTAGTACAGGCAGCAACGCACCTGATTACAAAGTTGAATGACCAAGATCGTTGGTCACAAGTTAACTCTATGTGGCTACATGTGGCAAAGCACATGTCAGAAGGAGTCACTTACAACATTGTCTGGCTTCATTGCAGAGCAAATAGTAGAGGAAGCACACGCAGGAAACAAGATAAGTTTTGGCTGTGTTTTGCTAAGTTTGGTATTCATGGAGATTGGGGTACCAGATGGCCCAGAAGAGAATATATGGGAATACCCCATGAATCACAAGTCTCCAGCTGAATGATTCAACAAGTATCTATGCAAGGGGTCTATGACGGATGAGGTAAAGGAGTGAGTGGAGATGTGGTATGACAGGCTCCACGTGGCGTTTGAAGAGGAATGGCGTATACCCAAGGAGTTGCCTTCGGTTCTAGGGAAGCAGGCACAGTTTGCAGTCTACCAACACTTTTGTATTGCATGCTTTCCAATGGTAGATGGGTCATGGAGCCCCTGGTGCAAACTACCTTACGCATTTTCCACGTGATATTTCCAAGCTTCAGTTCATCAGTTCACCGACACACGAAGGTTAGTATTTAATGCAGATAAGGTGGACTGTGAATACCACACCTTGTGGAAAACATATGGATATCCAGGGAAGAATGCATACAATGAGAGTATTATCTCAGAGATTTTGAGCATTAAACCAGAGACACTTGCCATTGTGGATATCGGGGCCATGCTGATATACCTTCAACTTAAGCCAAAAATGGAAAATAACAAGTATGTGGAAAATGAGTTCACACTTCCAGGGCCACCGAAGGGGAAGCATACCATGGAGAACGTCCCGGCACCTAGGCCCTCTGAACCCAAGCAAGATGATGAGGAAGAGGATGAAGAGCAGGAGGATAGCGGCGGCTTGGTGTGGAGGAGGAAGCAACCATCTGGCCAAAAGGAGAAGGAGCGCGATGACTTCACAGGGAGAAGGAGTTACTGGGGAAGAGCAGGGTGACCAAATATTTAAGAAGGTATTCAAGCACACAAGGGTGCAAGGAGAAACCCAACAAGTAAAGGAGCCAGAGGAGAAGAAAAGAAGAAAACTCAGGCTAGGTGAGGAAGCAGAAGAATCTGAGGAGAAGGCACCCTCATCTCCAGCAGAAGAGGAGCCTCAACATGAGGAGGAGGAGAAAATGGAAGGAGGAGAAGGGGAATAGTCAGAGGCCACACAGGACAAGGGTGAGGATACATCTAGTATTCCTAACCTTGATGCAGCCATTCCAAAAGGGCCAAGGTCCCATCAGACAAGTGAGGACGTAAGGGTGCAAACTATGGGTTATGTAGAGGACCAGGAGAAGATTGTTCACTCGGTTCCAGAGCACTGTCATGCAAAAATATTTATTCGGATGGGCACTTATGGACGAGAACAAGGTGACATTGCGAACATGAAAACAACTTTCATGGTCGATGCATACACATATGGATGAACCAGATTTTGATGTCTGTGAAGAATCATGTGCATCTAGGTGATTGAAAAAGACACCAGAAGCCCGACACATGACAATTAAACCAATGTTATGACAGATGAGCAGGTAAGCAATGCATTGGTAAAAGTATCTATTGAGGTAGCTAGAAGGAACATTGATAAATCTGCTACAATTAAAGCACTTACAGAGGAGCTGAAGGCGAAGAATGTGGAAATAACGCATTTAGTATAGGAGAGGGATCTGAGCAAAAGGAAATATGACACTTTTGTTAGTATGGCGGAGGAAATTGGAGATGATGTCCTAAAGGTACACCCGCATTTAGAATCCCAAGTACCAAAAGAATTTCCTTCTGCGATGCACTACGTAAAGACAATGATAAAATTAGTATTGGAGGATGAAAAGGTGCGTATACCAAAACAGCCCAAGGACCCAGCAGAAGAGGTAGAGAAAGTGCAGGCTACAGTAGCAAGGAAGATTGCTACTTATGAAGGCCTACTGCAAGCCATCCGTGACGAGCTGAAGAAATCCGATCATGCACTAATGATATGCACAGCTCCAGATGCACTGATCACGGTAAAAACATTGGAGGAAGATAATGAAGTGCAAAAGGCTATGAAGGATGCAACCCTAGGCCACACTGAATGATTAATCCTGGTGAAGTAGAAGCATGAGACACTAGCTGCGGCATAGGCACCACATAAGGAAAGGTTAGATGAGCTTGGAAAGCTCATTGCTCAAAAGATGGATATATTGGAAGGGGTGCAAACCTCTATGTCAAGCGTAATGCTTGTGATATAGAATGAGTAGGGAAAGCTAACTATGGATGAGCTGGAGTCTATCATTGTAGACGTGCCAGAGAAGGTAGGAATGGCATTGACAGAGTGGGAGAACTTGGAAGCAGATATAAAAGAGGAATATCTAGAGTTACTACTTCAGAATGAAATGGAGGAGCCTGAGGCCTGAACAGTTTTTGTTGTGTATACCTTATTCAAAATTCTTTATTCAACCATTCTTTATTTATCCATTCTTTGTGTAAGTTTTGGACATCACCATTGTCAGGGTGACAATGAGATTAGTGTGGGGTAATGTTGATCAGAGAAAACACTTAGTAGAACTCACACACAAAGTCCACGTGGGAGAACAACACAAGAGCAAAGGCATGAAGGTATAGGAAGGCGTCGCGTGCGGAGGTGTAGAGTCAGACTTTCGGGACTTAGCCAATTTTGGAGATCAGGGCTATTTTTAGAGGTTGGCGTGCGGAGCACACAAAGTGATGCCGAGACTTGCACGCCACTCTTCATGGAGATTTCAAAGAGCATGTCAAATCACTCTTGCATGGACATAAGCTAAGAATAGATCCACCACTATAGTTAACTATCAGCGATCTATAGATAGCATACTTGCATGTATGGCTATAGTTGTAAAAGGCATGTGGCTATTATTAGCATGACCTATTTTGGTAGAGTTAAGCGGTGAAGGGATAGTCCCCCACCCTATATATATGTAATGAATTACTTAGTAAGAGATAGACAGAGACACATACTACTTTGAAGGGTTAGAGATACATGAGTGCATGAGACTGGATAATTGTAACAGATCCATGTGCACATGTCTGGTATTGTATGAAGCTTTTGTACTGTTGGTATGATGAATATATGAAGAATATTGGCCGAACAACAGTGTCTGATATGTTTTTCATTGTATACTATTGTTATCATGATGATTTATACTTAAGTGCTTATAGATCTGGTACGGTGTAATGATGTATAGATGGATTAGTTTCTAAATATATGTTTGTTATACTACTTCATCATGCTACCATTCTGCTACAGCAACCCTAAAGAGGGACCTGGTACCTTTGCGCGCTTTGGGTGAGTGCTCAGCCCAGGCTGAGTGATGTGCCAGCGCGACTAGGTGTTATCTGAGAATTCTAGGCTGAGACACATAACCTTCAGTCTGACATAAGCCTTAATTGAAAATACCTCCCATAACCTGCCCTTACATATTGAGGTAATAATCAAGCGTAAAAAAGTCCAGAGAGTGCTTGTGGATGGAGGATCGGGTCTCAACATTTATACTCTTAAACTAGTTCATCAACTAGGCTGAACAGAATGTGATTTGGAGACAAAGGTCATCACCATAAAGGCATATGACAATGAAGAATGGCAATCCGTTGTAATCATCACTTTCTCATTGGAAGTTGGTATCGTAACCCATGATACGAAGTTCCATGTCTTGGACCTGGAACTCCCTTACAAAATCTTCCTCGATCGCCCATGGATTCACGCCATACAAGTCGTGTCATCAACGTATCATCAATGTCTAAATTTGCAGCATGAAGGAAAAACACTTACTATACATGGGGATCCCCAACCATTTTCTCATTGCAGATCATTATTGGGTTATTTTCCCACTATCTACGAATGTCCCTCTACAGAGATTGTCATTTTTGTCCAGTCCCCAGCGCTCGCTTCACGAGTGGATCCGGACACCCTGACTCTTAGTGACAATAGTGCATCTACATCAGAATATCCTTTTTCTACATGGGAGATAAAATTTGTATGCAATGACTGTGGAGAGTATAATCTTCAGCATGCCCTTATGGTTCAAAACATTCTGCTATTAACCCAAGCACAGGTAGACCGTGCTATAAATTCCAAAGATCAAGAGAGAACTGCCCTTTCGACAATTTCACTTCAGGTGGCTTACTAGAAGATGACATAAATCTCAACGATATTATATTTCATGCTCAAGATGATGAAATGGATTTGTGTTACAAGTCATCTAGGTATGTTATTTCTAATAGAATCATGCTCACTATGAGATATCAAGGATGTGGTTGTGGCCACTAAGAACAAGATCCATTAGAAGCTCTTTCAATACCTTATCGTATAGTGGGTAAATTAGGTATTGGCGTCCATTTGTATGAGTCTCACCCTTCAAATAATGAGTATGATTCTTATGAGAGTGACGATATTTTGTTTGAAAATTAAAGTGAAATAGAGTCCCAGTGTAGTATTTACGAAGACCTCACCTCTACGAACCTATTCTCTAACATGGATATCCTTACCATAACCCCTATTACACCCACCATATCCCCTATAACTCAGAACATTAAACCTCATCTACCCATCACTCATGAATTGGGATCAATAACAGAACGTACCTATTGACATGTTTCAGAACAATGAGGCTATCGATGAGTTCCTAGGCATCAGAGATAACATTCCAAGAAATGATCACAAGAAAGGATTCTCCATTCAACTCAACACATGTGTAAACTTTGGAGAGGAGGTAGAGTTATGTGGACACTTAAGTAAAAAGTGATAAAGGGAAAGATTTCTACATAAAATCCTTGCGGAAAGAAAAAGGGGAAGTCCTATAGCAAAAATCTCTTTGAGACGCTTGTGGAAAAAAAAAGTAGAACAACCTATGGATAAGAGAGTGTACCCATCTAAATATGAGGATCTCTCTGAACCACCTTTAGTAGAGGAGGATCTCAATCTCCCTCCCGATCCTACGTGCATGAAGGACAAGTCAAATCTATTAGTGGAAGATGTAATAGATTTTAACATCGGCACAGAGGAGCTGCCTAGAATGGTTAAAATACGAGCTTCACTCTCAGCTCAAGAGTAGAAAACATTTATAGGATTTTTAAGAGAGTATGCAGATATCTTCACTTGGTCTTACGCAGACATGTCAGGACTTGATCCAGCATTAGTGGTACACAATATTGTTATGCACCTGGATGCCAAGCCCATCAAATAAAAGCTTCGGAAGATGCATCCTTGTGTCACCTTGCTCGGTAAAGGTAGAGCTAGAAAGGTTATTAGAAATAGGCTTCATCAGGCCTATCAAGCACTCATAGTGGATTTCTAATGTGGTACCAATTCATAAAAAAGTAATTCGGTATCAGAGTGTGTACCGATTTCAGAGATATTAATAAAGTCTTGTCCCAAGGATGACTTAACTCTTCCTAACATCACCATGATTGTTGATTCTATTGATGGTTATGAGATGTTATCACTCATGGATGGATTCTTAGGTAATAATCAGATAAAGATTATGGAGGAAGATCAACACAAAACAACTTTCACTAACCCATGGGGGACATTTTGCTACCAAGTCATGCCCTTCGATCTTAAGAATGCAGGTGCTACATATCAATGGGTGATTACTGTCATATTTCATGACATGATAAGTGACATCATGGAAGATTACGTAGATGATATACTAGCTAAATTTAGAACTTAGGGGGAGAACCCATAGATATTTTTCAGTGTATCTTTCAGCACCTAAGGGACTAAAAAATGCACCTTAACCCAAATAAATGTGTCTTTCGGTGTGTTATCTGGGACATTTCTAGGATTTATTATGTCAAGGAGAGGAATAGAAGTGGACCCCGTAAAGGTCACGACTATCACATAAATGCCTCCACCTAAAAAATATTAGACAACTACGTATCTTACAAGGGAAACCCAAGCCATTAGAAGGTTTATTTCATAGCTAGCAGACAAGTTTCATTCATTCACACATATTCTTAAGAAAGATGTCAATTTATATTGGGGGCCATAACAACAACAAGAGTTTGCTTTGCTAAAAGAATACTTGGCTAAACCCCTTGTTCTCATACCACCCATGGCAGGAGAACCCTTGTTTCTCTACATTTCTGCTACACACTTTGCAATAGGGGAGCTGTTGGCCCAGTATGATAAAGAGCAGAGAGAAAAATTTGTATACTACTTGAGTAGAACATTGATAGCATATGAGCTCAACTATCCACAGATCGAAAAGGCTTGCCTAGCCGTAGTGTTTTCTTTCTAGAAGCTATGCCACTATTTGTCTCAAAAATAAAGTCAATCTTTTTTCGAAGGTCGATCCTCTAAAATAATTATTGTCAAAACCCACACTCATAGGCATAATGGCTAATTGGATCATCTTGTTAAGCGAGTTCGACATTGAGTATGGACATCAAAAGTCAATGAAAGGACAAGTCTTAGCAGTTTTTCTAGCAGAAGCTCCACTACCAGGTACTAACCCTTTGAGTCTGGAACTACCATATACCTCCCTCATGTACCTTGAGGAATATATCATTTGGCAACTATACATTGATGTCTCCTTTACCTTTCATGGTTCAGGTGTCGGAGTTGTGTTAATCACTCCTATGGGAGATTTGATTCCCCAAGTATTCCATCTCAGGTTCCTATACATGAATAATATAGCGGAGTATGAAGCCATCATTGTAGGGATGAAGCTAGCCATAAAATGGGATATCATACGAGTCAATTACATTTATGATTCAATGCTCATTATAAAACAAGTCACAAATGAATACAAGGTAAAAGATGAGAAACTTCTTCCATACAAAAGGATGGTTGATTCTTTGAAGGATTACTTTGAGCAGATAACATTTGAGCACATACCAGAGCAGTTGATGTTATGGCTACAATGGGGTTCATATTGATTATTCCACCAGGGAACAACGATATGCCATTCTTTGTTGAACATCTAAGAACACCATCATATGACATACCACAGTCCTGTTTGGTGAGCGAAATTTTTGGTCCCTTTTCCCCATGGTACGCCGAAATCTTTAATTACCTCCATGATGGAACCTTTCCCACTAACATTTCCTGTGCTAAAAAATGCACCCTCGTCCAGTGTATAGCCCGTTATACCCTACTTGGGGGCACCCTCTTCCGTCGAGGCTATGACGGGAATTAGTTGCAATATTTAAGTTTGGATGAATCTATCTAAGAAATTAAAGAGGTACATGAATGCATCTGTGGGGCTCATACTAATGGGATCATCCTTGCGAATAAAATACTTAGAGTAGGCTACTATTTTCCCACCATGGAGCATGACTGTTGTAACCATGTGAAGAAATGCATGGATTTTCAAAAGTATGGACAACTTGATACATGCGTCGGCGCAATCCTTGCAACCTATCACAACCCCTTGGTCGTTCTTAAAGTGGGGTCTCAATCTAATAGGAAAACTTAACCATGTCTCTTTAGATGGTCATAAATTCATCATTACTGCAACTGAGTACTTCACGAAATGGGTAGAGGTTGTTCCTCTCACCTATGTTGAAGGTGCCCAAATCTCTAAATTTATCATGAACCATATCATCTATCGATATGATATCCCTTTTGCTATTATCACTGATAATGGTAAGTCATTTAAAAATAAAACCGTGAAAGCAATCTACAAACACTTTTAAATATCCCTCAAGTTCTTGACCCCCCATTACCCTCAAGGTAATGGGCAAGTCGAGGCTTCCAATAAAACCCTCATTCACATTATGGAGAAGATGGTGAGAAATATAGGTCATGACTGGAATCTAAAAATTCACCCTGCCCTCTGGGCATTCAAAACTTCTATCCACACCCCCATAGGTGCCACTCCATACTCCTTAGTATTCAGCACGAAAGTCATACTACCTTTAGAGATCAATATCCCTTCTTTGTGCATTGAGCTAAGGGACTACCTGAATGAAGAGGAGGATTATAGAGTAGCTAGATTGGAAAATTTAGAGCTATTAGTTGATAAAAGACTTCACACTCTCAATTATATTAAAGTGTATCAGGATCGAGTGTGGTAAAGCTACAATAAAAGAGTCATACCTCGTTAATTTGAGGTAGGGGACTTGGTGTTAAAGGAGAATCAGAAGAACACCAATAAGGACCGTGAAAAGAAAGGGAAATTTGAACCCAATTGGTTAGGACCATATGTTGTGGTTATCAAGTTTGGTTCAGGTTCCTATAAGCTAACCCATTCATATGGCCAAGAGCTTCAAGTACCCATGAACCAATGCATCTTAAGCACTTCTATGCTTAAGTATAGGTAGGGTCTCTAAAAATACCAGAAAAGCAAAAATGTATAAGAACAGAAAAAGATAAAGATAAATAAACAAGTGCATCCAATAGTGAAAACCACGCAATGGTGGCACTTTAGACAAATCCTTTGGTGAAAACCAATTTCTGGTGCCAAAGGAGGGTCCGTTGTTCACAAGCATTTCAGGTTTAGGAATACGACAACTTTTTCCTAAGCTGGTATTTACCTTCGTTTGAATCCCTTGTGAGCCTATCCCTCTTTGCCCATATCAGGCTAAAACAACCTTTTGAATGCAGAGAATTTGACTTTGAGTGAACCCATCTCATGTAGGGGGAAACTTCACAGTGTCACTTTTGGCACATAACACATGGCATTATGCCCTTGTACATGCCATCTAACACTGGGGGCATCCACGCTTCTTCATTTCCTTGCATGTTCACTTTGGAAAATTGTTTAGAAAACATCAAAAACATTCGTATAAATTTTGAAAACTCCAAAACATACAGATATGTTCCTTGGAAAGATGAAATCATTCAAATACAAATTGTAGAAAACTCCAAAACAATAGAAAATTGTCTTAGAGATAAAGCCAAAAACAGTGAAAAACGTCCGAAAACTATCCCACAAAAACAAGGTAGTAGTTTGCTTACTTTTAGTTGTTGGTTTGTATGGTTTTTAGTTTCATTACTTTTTTGTATTATGTACTTTAAGTTGGATTCACAATTCTTACTTAGATTGAATGTTATTTTAATCTATGTTGTATTGCTATGAGTTCTTTTTATCTTGCATACTTGTAGATAAATGTGTTGCTTTGATTACATTTTCTTACCTTGTGCTTGTTATTTTTACTTGTACATTTTTTATCACTTCATCATCATATCAAATAGACCATCACATATATACATCATATATCAATAAATGCTAAGTCTACATCACACATGTATGCTAAAGTTAGTCATCCAGTACTGTATCATCAATGGTGTAAGAGGGGTTGCACATGATCACAAATCTATCCTCCCCACACCAATATCAAAAATATAAACATGTTTTACTCAAAGTATCTCATCAACATGCACTATGACATCAACTAAGGCTATCTCATAATCTAACAAACATGTGATACAAACATAAAACATATAGATTAAACAATGATATATCATAAATAAAATGTGATACATCGGTAATGCATCGAATCATCATACATCATCAAAAATATAAATTTCCCAGTGTACAAAACAATGTGTCTCAAAAGTACATCTGATACAATGAACCATCATGAGCATCTATACAAAAAAGTGTCTTCATCATGAGGCATAATAAAAAATATTACATATACATCTGTACAAAGGTATGCCTTCATATTGAGGTGATACACCAAAAAAATACATCTAGTACATCAATAAGAGAGTCAACCACGATTCTCACCCTCGTCAAAACTGCCTAGTCCAAGTCCACCACTATGCGGGGGCATTTGATGTGCTGGACGTGTAGAAGGGGCTACGTCATGTTGTGTTGACCCATGCTGCTCTGAAGCCTACTGTCCTGAAGAACCCTGTACAAATCGCATTGATCGCAATGGCCTTTGGGATCTAGATCGTGATAGGCTACCAGCTATCTAACTATACTCAGGAACTCCCTGCTTATCTAGAATGGCCACGTAGTATTGTAACATGTAATATGTGGTCTCACCTACTATAGTAGCATTTTCCCCAATCATTAGCTTTACTCCTGAGGTAGTGTCTGCTTGCTGCAGCACGTCACGCTTTGATCTCGCACTGGCTAGCTCTATATGTAACTAGGTTTTATCTGCTACGACTTGATCCCTCTCTGCTATAGCATGATCCCTATCTACCTGTAGTTGTAGACCATATGTTATCACATTATATCACTCTATAGACCATCTACATAGGTGCACTCATCTTTTCACCAGCACATATGCGGCGATGCAACTATCAGCGTAAGCACACCCCCCTCCATTTTAACCCTATTTTTACCCTAAAAATAAATTTCAACCAAAAATTAAATGTTTTAAAAGACCAAGGTAAAAAGAGGAGCTTTGTGTACATGTGGTCCATTTGTTGGGAGCCTCATGTAGTCTCTCACGTAATCCACATGGTGTCCCTGGTTCTACACCCTCGCCATTTCCTCTCGTAGGTCAAAGCTCAAATCAGCAGTAAAATGATAAGTGAATGTGGTAAATGAATTGGCTGTGATGGCTTATATACCCATTTTTACCTCTCGTGACATGTTTCTCACCCCCAAGGCACCCTAGAGCTGTCTTGGTTCTTCTACATTCTTCTACAACTTGTTGTGATGATTATTTTTAAAATATATATATTTTCACACCTATTTTTACTACATTGGGGCATGTTTTACTTCTTGGCAGCCTTTTCTACTACCTGGGGTATATTTTTGCCTTACAATGACTTTTAACGAGGTCTCACGGATTCGTTATTTCTTCCATGATATCTTCTTCCTCAAAATTCAAAAATTTAAACAATCTAAAAAAATTATAAAAAAATCCAAAAAATGGAAAAAAATTCAAAGATTGATAAACGACATGCACGTAGCTGAAGCATGTATCAAATGCATTATCCTTGAACATTGAAATTTGTCTTACAAAAACATATTTCTAAGGTTCTTTCTTGTTATGGTCTCAAATGACTTGTGGATCATCGTGATCTACCTTCATTAACAAAAGCTAGGTTGCATGTTATGTTGGTACTCCCCGTGCAACAGTGAGTTGCCAGATACTATGTCATGGTGCACAAAATATTTTCCATGGGACTACTTATGTCCTCTGTTATTCCCCTTGCATGTATCCTTGCTTGAGGCACCATTTTTAACCCTTGTCGTTACAACATGAACATTCGAGAACTACATCTTGATAACAAAAATATTGGTACAACTGTCTTGAACGTTGTTTGTTTGAGTATGTGTGATTGTACTGGTTTCTCTATTAGGTTAGTTGGTTGATTTTCTCGTATTACATTGCATTATGTATGTTGCATTGAGTTAAGAATTGTTTTACTTTCTCGTATTACATTGCATTATGTATGTTGCATGGATTTACGTTGCAATGAACAAATGTTAGTAATTTAGCTTTTCATGTTATCTGACACTTTTATTTATTTCAGTAAAGGTTGATGATGTAGATCTAGGTGGAAAATGATACAAAAAAGTTGTTTATTGAAAGGTAGGATGCAAAGATTAGGCTTGTCCTATATTCTCCATTATAATTTAATTATCACTACTAATTTTTCTTCCAAATCACCTGGGGAAATAAATAACCATGTTTGTCCCTATCCTTATTCCTTCTAAATCACCTGGGGCAATAAATAACCATTGACACTTGAGGGGGCATCCTTCATTCTACTAATTTTTCTTCAAAAATTTACATGTTTATGCTTGTCTACTATATTTTAAGTGAAGTCACTAACTACACCTCAAACAGGGGAAAATGTAAACACCTATATTCCTCTTTTGCAAATCTAATTGCCAAATGCACGCAAATCACTCTCATTCTTACCAATTTCTGTTATAATTAGTGATTTTCAGCTAATTAACTAATCATTTCTTACCACTTTGGTTAATTAACAACACTTTTTTTGTTACCAAACCTCTTTCACATTCAGGATGCCACTTTACAACGAATCATAAGTCAAAATCCTCTTCAAAATAGACAATTAGTGATTATTAGCTAATTAAGCCTATTTTTCCCTTGTTTTGGTCAACATACCCTACTATTGGCTCAAACCCCTCTTCCAACCACTCAAAATCACCCCACTTCTCTCCACAACATCTTGGCAAGCTTCAAAAGCTTATAATAGCCTCCTAGTTGACCATAAGTGGTTGATTAAGGCTCCACACATCTTAATTGCTTGGTAATTCACTAATTTTGATTAGAAAATTTTAATCATGATTAGTGATGCTAATCTAATGTGGGATTTTAGTCCCACATGCACCAAAATACAAGTTTTCCCCAAATGGAAAACTATAAAATGGATTCACCCCATACCTTAATACTTTACACCATGCTTTGATTTGCATCTCATATAAGAAATATGATTTATTGCCAAGCTCAATCCTTACCCAAATTCTTCAATGGGGTTAGTATATGGATATCTAAAGTGACTTTGTAAGTCATTTGGAGAGGCCATTTCACCTTATTTGGAGTAGCAACCATACCCTTTTGATTTCCCTCTTAGGTCTATTTAGGCCCATGTTAGGTAATTGAACATATTAGTAGGCATGATTAGTTAGATTTTGAATTATAGTCATGTTAGTTAAGCATTCCATTAAGCTTCTATATTTAGTGTTACATTTCTAGACTTAGAGCCTTGGACTAGAGGTGACAATGGTGTTAGCCTTTCTTAGTTAGTCATGCAATTTACTTTGTAAAGTTTAGGGTGCTTTCAAACTTTATTCCCAAACCCTTATCTCATTTACTCTTGTTCCTATTACACTGACATTGTCACTTTGGTCTCTTATTGGTGTTCTTCTAAAATAAACATGAGTTACTGTTAGTGTAAAATCACACCACCCCCAAATGAGTTGTTAGATCTGTTTTTCTAAGGCAAAGTCATTTGGTGTGATTCGCATAACATTGAGTTTTTTTCCAAAAGTGTGGGACTCTGCAAATGGGAAAACTCTCCAGATTAAGGCTGGTTCCTATTCCTTTGTTTAGGTGCATGCGTGAAAACTTGCAAAGGATCTATTCCCAAACCTAATCTAAGTTTTACCAAGGAGACAGGGATAAAACGAATACAAGAAATCAAAACTAAGCTACAAGGTTATGCACCGAAGGAATGATGAACACTAGTTTTGTCTGATAGATACAAACCAATAAAATGCTTACAATAATCAAGCACATATAACTAGATTTGTAATGGGAGACTAGATGAGAGAAATGGAGACAATAAAGGATCAAAAATAAATCACAAACGTGTTTATTGCTTTGTAGATCGATACAATGCATTTACAAAGTGGCCAAAAGGTAGAAAACGTATTACAATCTCATGGAAGGTCTGAAACTCCATGAGTTCCTTTGCCAGAAGAAAAGGGGATCCTGCAAAATAGAAGAATGTCTAACCCTTTACAAAGAGTCTCGACCCTATATTTATATATATAACACAGAGAGCAGCAGGAGAGGGAGGCGGGAAACAAATCTGAAGCTCATCCACTAGTTGTCAATGCCTCCTATAACTCCACCCCTATTTTGTTCATTCTGGTTCCCCATGTTTATTCGGGATGTAAGAGGAGATGGCAGACCAAAATCCTACTATCCCGGTCGTGGAGGCCATCGGATCCCATGCTAATGGAGTGGAAGACATTTTTTAGACTTTTTCATATACCAAGACCTAGTAAGAATGATTGTTTATGTTTCCATGGTGTAGAGAGCTTCGAGATGGTTCTAAAGAGTCCTCTCCCACCCAAATATGAGTCTCCAGTCAAAATATACGGCCATTTGAAATTTGGGTCTTGTCCGTACATAATAGCGGGAAAATAGTTTGAAAATGGGTCCCCTTTTAAAAAGGACACGTGGAGGGTTGGCGCATCTCTGAGGGTGGCCTCTGCATTTTGCTTTTAGAGTGGCGCGAGGCTGACATGTGGCTTCCTCCACGACCTGCTCAATTTCCTTACATTTTTTTCCTAAGTCTTTTGTTCGGTGGGGTCATATATCTTAACCAGGGACACCCAGTAGTCTTGTGCTCATCTGGAAACCTTCTCTTTATTTGACCCTTGAGTTAGCACTGTTTAGACACTTAGCACTCTTCGCCAACCTGCCACCATGCATTGACTATTCAACTTGACTATGTCCCTTTTTTTAGACTGGACACATGGAGGCTCCGTGCTCAATTAGCAACCCGCTTAGGATTTACCTCTAATGGAGCATTGGATCGACACATGGAAACCTCTGTAGACTCTTAGACTTTTCAACGGTCCCTCTTACCTTTTCAGACCTTGGGCTACGTGGCGAGCTAGTGCTCATTTGAGCCTCTACTCTTAGATTTACCCTTGGAGATGCACCGCTTGGACACGTGGCAGTCTCTACCAGCACTTCTATACTTAGCCTTTTTTTAGGCCGACCATGTCCGTCGTTTGACCTTTACCTTTGACTTTTCCTCTCTTAGGACTTGGGACATGTGGGGGTCTAGCACAAGTTTGAGTCTCCACCTTTTTAGATTCAACTTTGGAGAAGCATCGTGCCGACACATGGCTCTCTCTATTGCCTCCTCCATACATTGTCCATTTTTGGACTGTTTTGAGCCCAAAGACTTTGGATCTTCACCATTTCTTATCTTTCTTGCTCATGGCTTCTCTATGACACTACTACTCCTTATCTGACCCTGTTATCCATTTCTGATCCCACTTGTAATTTGTTGAATGGATTTTGAAGCACAAATTCACTCGACAAAGTTGTTTCTTGAATTTATTCTTGCACGGGGTCATTTGATCACGCAGGGCCCGTCATTTCATTATAGAGTCCCTCTGCAAACTTGTTTTTTGTCCTGGAATGTGATCTCATGGGTTTGAGTCATTTCCTTCATAATTTCCTTATGTGCAGGACTTGTCTTGACCAAATTGTTTTTGGGGGGGGGGGAAATTTGGGATAACAATTTGGCAACTCACGGGGACATCTACCTACTAGATGAAGAGACCAATAGCCTTGAAGCATCCATTGGGCATGGAGTCGCAATTGATGTTAGGAATCAATAATATCTAATGCGGAATAATTCCTCAAAATTACAATAATAAGAAGCATGAATAGAATTACATAAATGAAATATGCACAACACGAAGACAATATTTAGCGTGGTTCACCCAATGTGGACTACATCCACCAAGAACACTTGCTCAGATTTTATTACAAGCCAACAATCTTCACAATTACAATAATCAGATCTTGTTTGGAGCTGCACTCAATAAACCCTCCCGAATTCACACTTGAATTCACACACACTATTCACCTTCACAAAACACACTCATATAAATCCTATTGTATGTCCATCTATTTATAAGTACATCAATAGGTAGCCGAAGATACGGTTTTACAAAACAATGGGTACCGAAAAGCCATGGGCCCAAAAATAGCCCATAACGGTTACCCATTACCCATGGGTTGATAAACTACCCATGAAAATTTGCTTCAGGGGCTTCACCCCCGAACCCCCTTGACCCGCTCACCGGCGAGAAGGACCGCCGTAAAAATATCTGAGTGTAACACATGGAAGGTGTACCAAACTCTAACATGAAAACAAGCTCCACAAACATAACAATCTCCCACTTAGAGACTGATTTCCACTGAGCAAGCTTCTTAACCCTTCACTATCATCCATGAAGGCCAACCAAAGATGAACATAGCTTTAGTTTATCCCTTGTGACAACCTTGGTCATCATGTCTGCAGGATTCTAACTGGTATGAATCTTCTCTAACTTCAACTTATCTTCCTCCAAAGCTGTCCTGATGAAGTGATATCTCAACTGTATATGCTTCATCCTAGAGTGGAAAGCAGAGTTCTTAGCTAGGTTTATAGCACTCTGACTATCACTATGCAGCTTACATTCCTCTTGCTTATGCCCCAACTCCTCAAGAAATTGTTGTAACCAAATCATCTCTTTGCTTGCCTCTGTGGCAGCAACATACTCAGCCTCCGTGGTTGACAAAGCCACCAGCTTCTGTAGTCATGAAATCCAGCTCACTGTTGTCCCACCTACAGTGTAAATATAACATGACGTGCTCCTCCTACTGTCAACATCTCCAGCCATGTTTGAATCTACATAACCACGTAAAATGGTGTTCGATCCACTGTAGCACTAAACTGTCCCCATGGTCCCTCTCAAATACCGAAGGATTCACTTTACTGATTGTCAATGCTCTTTACCTGGATCACTCATAAATCTACTCATAGCTCCCACTGCATGGGCAATATCAGGCCTAGTGCACACCATAGCATACATCAAACTGCCAACCATTGATGAGTAAGGTACCTTGGACATCTAGTTTCTTTCCTGCTCTATCTTGGGACACTGCTCATTTGATAACTTAAAATGGCCTGCCAAAGGAGTCCCAACCGGTTTAGCATCATGTATGTTAAACCTATCCAATACCTTCTTAATGTACTCTTCCTGACATAAATTCAGCTTCCATTCCTTCCTATCTCGAGTTATCCTCATACCAAGGATTTTTCTAGCTACCCCCAAATCCTTCATATCAAAGGATTCACTTAGCTGTTTCTTGAGTACTTTTATTTCCTGCATGTTTTTACCTGCAACCAACATGTCATCAACATACAAACACATGATAATATAACTTCCATTCTCAAATGTATTTGTATACATGCAATGGTCAAAATGACATCGAATATAACCTTGCTCCATCATGAAGCTATCAAAATTCTTATACCATTGACGTGGGGCTTGTTTCAGGCCATACAAGCTCTTCTTCAGTTTGCACACCATCTCCTCTTTACCTTTGACTTCATATCCTTCTAGCTGCTGCATATATAGATCCTCCTCCAAATCACCATGGAGAAATGTAGTCTTTACATCTAACTGTTCTAAGTGCAAGTCTTCTGCTGCCACTATTCCAAGAACAGTTTTGATAGAAGTCATTTTTACTACAAGAGAAAAAATCTCATCAAATTCTATACCTTGTTTCTGTGCAAACCCCTTGACCACCAACCGGGCCTTATATCTTTTCTTTCCTCCTTCTTCATCTTTAACTCTATACACCCACTTGTTATGCAATTCTCTTTTTCCTTCCGGTAGCTTCACCAAATCCCAAGTCTGGTTCTCCATGAGAGACTTATGCTCCTCATCCATGGCTTGCTCCCACTTCTTACTGGCATCTATTTGCATTACTTCATCAAAGCTCTATGGCTATCCACTATCAGTGAGTAATAAATAATAAAGAGAAGGAGAAAAATGTTCAGGTTATTTTCTTACCCTAGAAGACCTCCTCACTGTAGGAGTTTGGGGTTCCTGTTGAGTAGGTTCATGAACTAATTCATGGGTCACTATCCCATCCAGAAGATCCTCTACCACAATGCATATTCTTTCTTGGATTCTTCCCTGTTTTCCTGCAACTGTTGCTTATACATGACTTTCTCATTAAAGACCACATCCCTAGACCGAATGATTTTCTTGTCCTTAATACTCCAACATTTTAAATCCAAAGTCATCACCACCATAACCAATAAAAGTGTATTTTTCTGATTTAGCCTCTAGCTTGGTCCTATCATCCTTGTCAATATAAACAAACACCTCACATCCAAATACTCTAAGAAATGAGTAATCGAATTTCTTACCGTACCAAGCCTCCTCAGGTATGCCTCCATCCAAGGCACTTGAGGGTCCTCTGTTTATTAAGTACACAGTTGTGCTCACCACTTCTGTCCAAAAATAAAGAGGCAGTCCTGCATGTATCCTCATGCTCCTAGCACATTCCATTATTGTTCTGTTCATCCTTTCTGACACCCCATTTTGTTGCGGGGTTCCTAGAACCATCTTTTTCCTATGGATTTCATTCTGTAGAACAATAATCATCAAATTCATTGCTGAAATACTCCCCTCCATTATCTGACCTGAGACACTTTAACTTAAGACCTGTTTCATTCTCTACCAAGGATTTCCATTTTAACAAAAGTATAAAATACATCAGATTTGTTTCTAATACAGTAAACCTAAACTTTCCTTATTGCATCATAAATAAAAGTAACATAATAACTTGAACCCCCAAGAGATGATACCTAAGTTGGCCCCCACACATCAGAATGTACCAGCTCTAACTTACTCTCTTTCTTCGTAGGTCCAACCTTGAGAAACCTTACTCGGTTCTGTTTCCCATACATGCAGTTCTCACAGAAATCCAAACCTGATTCTGTATATCTAGGCAAATTCTTCTTTATGATGTCCATGATCTTATGGCTCATATGACCGAGCCTATAGTTCCATAATGTTGTATCTGCATCTGAAGCTACAAGATTACAATCATTAGTACTATCAGTGGATAAATACAAGGTTCCAACCTTCCTACCTCTTGCCACCACAAGAGCACCCTTGGTAACCTTCCAAGAGTCAGCTGTAAATATCACAGTACAACCATCACTTCCCAATTGCCCCGCTGAATATTAAATTTCTCCTTAATGTAGACACATGTCTAACATCCTTCAATAGCCATGTATTCCCATTCTGCATCTTAACCTGAACATAACCTTTTCCAACTATACTGCAAGGCTCATCATCACCAAGAAAAACATGCCCAAAATCCCCTTGAACATAATCAACAAAATAATGCCTATGTGGAGTAGCATGAAAAGAAGCCCCTGAATCTAAAATCCAAGATTCAATAATATTATGCAACAGAAACAATCAAAGCATCCTGACATACATTACCCGATGCCACATTTGCCTCCTTGTTTTCTTCTTGTTGTTTATTCTTGTCCCAAAGCTCCCAACAATCCTTCTTTGCATGCCCAAACTTTCCACAGTTCCAACATACAATCCTGCTCTTGGATTTTGACCTTGCCCGATCCTTTCGATTTTCCACGGTTTCCTCTTATTCTTCTATCTCCCTCTAGTTTCAACTATCAAAGCATTCCCTGAAGTAGAATATTCCCCATAGTTTTTTCTTCACATTTCCTCACTTAGAATCACCCCTACAACATCCTCAAACTTCAACTTCGAGTTAGCTGGAACCGAGGTTTCTTACCACCATTACCAGGCTATTCCAAATTTCAGGTAAAGAGCACAGAATTAATAAAGCCCTAACTTTTTCATCAAATTCTATTGTAACCAAAGCTAGCATATTCACAACCATATTGAAATCATTTAAATGATCTGCTACTAAACTATTCTCAGACATCTTCATATTAAACAACTTTTTCATTAAAAATATCTTGTTAGAGGCAGAGGGTTTTTCATACAACTTCCCTAATGCATCCATTAGATCTTTTGTAGTCTTTTCCTTTGAAACATTAAATAATACCGAAGATGCAAGACACGGCCAGATCATTCCAAGTTCCTTCTCGATCCAAAAAATCCCATTCCGCATCTGTCATACTTGAGGGTTTGTTCACATTCTTAGACAGTAGAGTATAAAGATCCTTCTAATAAAGGTAATCTTCCATCTGCATCTTCCAAAGACTGAAATTCTACCCGTTGAATTTATCAACCCTAGATCTTCCATCATTTTCCATAGCTCCCACTCAAGATAAAAAAATTTCCCTATGATTCAACACTTCAACAAACCAAAACCAGGCTCTGATACCAATTGTTAGGGAATCAAGAGATATCTAATTTGCAGAATAATCCCTTATAGAATCGCAACAGTAGAAAATAAGTATGCATAAAATATTACAGATCTCAAATAAAAGTGCAGAATAAATAACACAACATAGAGAGACAAGATTTAACATGGTTCACCCAATTTGGGCTACGTCCACCAAGAATCACTTGCTCAAATTTTATTGCAAGCCTCCACTCTCTCATAGTTACAATACCCAGATCTTGTTTGGAGCTATGCGTTCAACAAACCCCTATAGAATTCACACCTGAATTCAAAACACATCTATAATCACATTTGCTTGTCCATGTATATATGCATAAGACTCATATAAATAGACTATTATATGCTTATAGCAGTTTGATACAAAACTGTGGGTATCAAAAGCATGGGCAAAAAACCATGGGTATACAAAACAATGGGTACCAAAAAAACCATGGGCCCAAAAATAGCCCATAACGGTTACCCATTACCCATGGGTTAATAAACCACCCATGAAAATTTGCTTCGGGGGCTTCACCCCCAAACCCCCTTGACCCGCTCACCAGTGCAAGCAGGACCGCCATAAAAATATCCTGAGTGTAACACATAAAAGGTGTACCACACTCTAACATGAAAATAGGCTCCACAAACATAACAGAATTCAATGCTCAAATGGTATTTCAAAAGTTCCTTCTTGCATTGTGATTTACAAACTACCTAAACTCTACTATGTCCTAACCTCAATGCTTCATTAATAGTGAGACTAATATAGTCGCTTGTGTAAATTTAAAAATACCTTGTATGGATGTGAATAATGAAGAGCTTTTCCTTGAGTCTGTCCCGAGTATGAAAATATTTACAATGTTTCGTATCAATTCTAGATTTATATGGTGAACTTTCTTATGACCCTATATTCTTGGAGCTAATAAAAAGGAAAAAAAAAATCCTCATTCTTTTCTTCTATGTATATGAATTAATCATCATAGGTGATTCCACATAATGAGATTCATGCAGATTGTGCAAAAGCACATCTTAAATAAGTCTTTTAGATGACTAGTATGGTTTTTCTATGTTTTTTCTCAGGTATTCAAATTTCACAATCAGAAATAAAGGTATTTTCAAATCCATTATTCATAAATACGCTCAAGATAACTTCTCCTCTTCTAGACATGGAAAGCCATGTACAAGTGCTCCTTGACTCCTTTTCATGGCTTGGGGTTAATGATTTGTACCAAACTGTTAATAAGCATTTAGTTGATCCTGGGACCCAAATCATAAAGGTAGCTGGCTGGACATCCTACTCTACTTGAATACCTACATTTCAAGTTGATATGTGTTTTGTTGTGAATCTTATATCATACTATCATCAATGACCCCAAGGAATCAATTATAAAGATACTAAAACACATTCTATGAAGTAGTCATGACTATGGTTTTATTAATCATGAGATTAAGCTACAAGTCAAGTGAAGCAACATCAATTTCTAGTTACACCACAGAGGGATGAGTTTGAAAATTTGGTCATGTTCCCTTTGCTCTAAATTTCAACCCCAAAAATGTAGGCTTCTTTTGGACCTTCCTAGGTGGACTGGTGTGAGAGAGATAATGGCCTCATACTGCAAGTCTAATTCCCATGAAATAGGTCTGATCATCTTGGAAGATCAAAATCTTCCTTGACGTTGAGTCATGTAAAAATGTTGCAAACTGCAAGTTGGGCATTGCACGTTCTCTTCCACTATAGCAGGTAGAGTGTATTATAGTTGTACTATGTATGTACATGATTCAATGTGAGATACAATGGATTGTAATTTCTGAATTTGGGTTTCTCTCAGTCCCAATCCACAATACTTTTGAGTTCGATAGGATAATCATAATCTTTACTATCCTACATTTATCATAGCCATGTGGAAAACTAACATAAATAAAATTAATAAGCACGTGAATTACATTCAGTAACTGATCCAAAATGAAGTTTATTGAGTTTTTCAAACATAGAAAATCATGTTTTAGACATCTTCATAAAGGTCTTTCTTATGGCCTAATTGGTACAACTTAGGTTAAATTTTGGAGAGGTTGAATGGGAGAGGGGTCTGTATTTCCTTGTGGGGATCGGCTCATGATTCATTGCCTCCAAATCCATACCTTCATCAAATTACCATTAATGCTAAAAAATAAATTAAATGGGACAATTAGAAATAAAAGGATGTAAATCATCCTGTAATGACTATACTGAAGCATCATTAAATACACAATTAATATTTTCATTAGATAAAGTGTCATACATGGATTCTTACTGCACTTCAGAAAAATCAAATATCTGATCGGTCGTGACATGTCATAATATTTTCAAGAAGTTAATCATCTAAAGCATGTAAACTCAGCCTTATCCATTGACATTGCATGCATCTATTTTTACCTAATATATTGTGAGGTAACCATAAGAAAGGATCAAGCCTACTGATAAAGCACAAAAATAAAATGGTTTATAAAAACCCTAGAAAAATCATATTGTCAAAAAAAAAAAATGTCATACACATTATTTGTTGGGCTCACTCTTATTAAGGATTTCTCTTAGTGACTGGATTGTTAGCACATTAGTCTTCCATAAGTATGTTCCTTAATGGGAATATAAATAATAGTGACAGGTTAGTTAGCGGTATCTAACAAGAGATTTATTTTGCACCTCATTTTCCCTAGATTTATCTAACATGTCTTATTACCCTCTTGTCTACCTCCTTACAACCACTTGATATCCTCATTTCTATGGACATTCATACATAGGGCATAGAACCTTCATATCTAAGTTTAGATGGACCTTTACACCTTCTCCAGAAGGGAACTATTCTAATCTCATGTCCCCCCTGCTACCCATGTAGATATTGTAGACAGCTTGGAAATTTGGTAGCTATCCTTTAACATGGTCTTGATCTTGACATAAGAGAAAATTGCATGTACAAATGCATCTCCTCAGATCTTGGACTTAGCACACCCTGACAAGCTATCTAATTGACTTTCTTGTATTTTCATAAGCCTTCGATGTCATCAGTTTCTGAATTTTAACAACATAAAACAGCATTTTAAAACTATGACAGTCCTAGCTAACTCCATAAAGACAAAATAAGATTTTTCTCTCCCATTGGAAAACCTCCTTTTTTCACTCATTTTTTTAAAAGCTATACAAGTCGACCCTATCGTACGGTGTTATGACAAACACATTTTCCACTCAAACTTTCAATTCCATCATCTTCATGTGGACTAATATTCCCTTTTGGTTATATTTTCCATGACATAATGACCTTTGAAATTGTATATAAGAAAGCTAAATCATACTTCACTTAAAAAATGTGACACTTTGTTGGTCCGAAAATCTGTTGGGTAGGGCAAATCTATGGATAGATGATGCTAACAGTGTGCAGGGCATAGCTCCTCTTTGAGACAACAAAGCAAAACTGGTTTATTGTTATTCTACCAGCAGGAATCTGTGCAAGTCCAACAGTATTCTGCCTTCAGGGGGTTTTCGGATCTCGTCCCAGTAGGGGTATTTCCGACTGTGAACAGAAAGGAATAAAGGGAGGAACAGGAAGATATGATAGATCCGAAGGGAGAAAAGAAATGAATTCCAAAGCAGAAAGGTTAGAGGGTTTTATGTTTTGGGCTGGGTAGTAAAACAGAGCCAAACCTACTTGCATAAATTAACAAAGCAATACTGATGAGACAAATGACAAAAAAGTAGAGATGAGATCTAACAGAATAAGCAACACAGATCTAACTTAAGAAATATCTAACATGCAACATAGACACATTCATTGAGCTCAAAGTCTTAATTCTTGTATTAATATTGTTCTGTTACAAGAAAGCTACAAAGCCTTTCTCTTCTCACTTCTATTTTTCATCTAAAAAATGTCTCACCCCTGAATACAACAAGTATTCCAAGTATATATAGAAGGAGAAGGAGAAAGAAGGCAAAAAGGAACCAACAACTACTTATAAAACATCTACAAAATATTTAAAAGTCAAAAGTTGACTTTGGGGCAATTTTGTGGATGACAACATCCCATGGTGCAACATGGATGATGTTATCATTTGTGCCAACATTCTTTTAAATATTTTTACAAAAATGGGATATAATCCCAGGAGGAAGGAGCCTATTCGTCATCACCCCTTGGCTGGAAAGAAGTATCGTTGTTTCTTCTCAGGTGAGGAAATGTGAAATTCAGCTCGATACTCCATAAACTTGTTGACCATCGTTTGAAGTTGATCCTGAGTAGGACCCTTGGTGTGATCTCTGATGACTTTTCAAGTCTCCCATTCATCTTTGAGTCTCTCTATGGGAGTTTTAAGTATTCATTACCTACCTCCATCAGGTATCCAACAAAGTCACGGTAGGCCAGAAGGTTGTTGATAGATTCTGCATCAAAAGTGACTTCTGACCCTATAACCTTGCGACGTGATCTCCCTTAAAGATTCTGAATAGTGTCATTTACCTTCCTCAAGGTGTATGATGGGGTGAGAAAACCTGAGAGACATCCTTAGGATTATCTGCTCCATTTTATGCATTGCATCCAAGGCTTCCTCCTTGATTTTATCTATTTTCTCTGAGACAAATTCCATTTCGTCAACCCGATAGTCCAAAGTAGCAAGGACTTTGTTGGGTGCTCTCTGGGTGATCGAAGATGCCAAATTTGATTAAGTCATTGATTGGGTAGTCGATCATCTTCTGAGAATGTCTCATGTTGTAACCTAGCATGGTCCAACTCTTCAGAAGATAAGTCCTGCAATTGCCTACAGCTCCTTATTAGCCTGATCTATATTTTGATATAGCTCTGTGAACTTTTATAATCACTTCATCACTATCTTTGAGGATTTGGTCTCTCCAGGTGGACACTGCTCATACCTTGCTCACAAATATTGGCGTACTCATTTATCTTTTCCTAACTAAGGGCTTCAGGAGTTTCGGTGGCAGCTACAGGAGGTGCACTACCCCATCTTTCTGCAAGGCTTGGAGAAGATATGTTTGTTTTGCTCTTTCAATATCCTCTTCTCTTCCTTTGCTTCCTGAAGATTTTTGCAAAGGGAATCCACTATGGATAAGGCCTCTCCTTGTAGGCTTTCTGAGGATGTTCCCATTCGTGACCTGAGTCACTGTAAAATCTGTAGGAGACAGATCTTTTTTCTCCTTTGTGGGATCAGGGTATGCGATCTCTATAACTCCTTCACCCGAAGGTGCTTTGAGAGAAGCGGGTTATAGAATTTTTCTTCTTATCTCCTTTAGTTAGAATAATGGAGAAGTCCATAGTTGCAATAGGGTACCTTCCTCTTGTGTTGGCTCAGGTGTTTGGAGATCCATTCTAGACTTAAGGGAGTGGAACTAGGGGAAGAGGAGGGAACAAGGGGGTGGAAGAAGGAGCAGTTGTAGTGGGCATGGGGGAAATGCATCGAGACACTTGGGTGGTGGCATTGAGAGAGAATCTGACCCTCCATAGTGCCCACAGGGGGTAGGAGTCACTACAGGAGAGGAAACCGTGGGGGTGGAAGGGATCTGAGAGATGAGAGAAGAAATGTTGGGGGACAGATCCGTGCAAGAGAAGAGATGGGGGAAGAGGAAGGGGGGAACAGTGAGGGGAAGACAGGGGGTGGGAGAAGACACAACCAAAGGAGTGGTTGGTTGAGTGACATGAGGAGCGGGAAGGAGGAGCGGGAGATGGGATGGTGGGGAACTTCACTAGTTGTAGCTAGTGGTAACATCCTGCGTTGATGTGCCCGTTGGAACAATTACCATTTCTTCTTCTTCTGGGGAGATCAGGCTTACTACCTGTTCCTCAGTGGTGGAAGGAGGACTCTCGGGATTTTCCTCCTAAGCAGTGCTTGTTTCTCCCTCTTTATCTTTTCCCTTTGCCCTTTGGTAATTTCTTTGGCTTGGTAGGTGCATTACCCAAGGGATACATGGTGAAGTCCACCCCAAGGTAGATGAGACCATTTTTCCTACACCAATGCTCCAGTGCGCTGCAGAGTGCCCTTAAACTCTTTCCTCAATAGTATTGAGGTGCCTTGTGTTCTATCAATCTTAGAAAATGACCAATTTTCTCCATCTTTGTCTAGGTAGACTTGATAAACTTCTTGATCAGTTACTTGGAAACCCTTTCGGGACAATGGCCACACCATATTGGATGATCTATGTCAGGGCCAAGTGGGAGTGATCCTTTCGTTTTGAGCTCAGTTTCATGATACAGATCGATGTAGATATCTTTGATCTGTGGAACGTGAATTGGATCAAGCTTTTCCCTTAGAAGGTAATCACGAGGATCAAAGGTTGGCCTTGTCAGGAAATTGTGCTTCAAGTAAAGAAATTCAAGCTCTACGTAAACATTTCTCAGGCTTTGCTATGATGAAGTGTACAGGTGTACCTGCCCACTAGTGAGGGGGAATGGAGTTCCACCCTTCTTTATTTTTAGTCACTTCTCATGATACATGATGAGCTGTCTAGACATCTCCAAAAGGATCAGCTTAGGCCCCGTATACCTCGGTAACTTCGGTGGGATCCCCCAAGAATTTGGCAGCTCTGAGATAGGTGGAATTGGGGGAATTATGTAAATAACACTCCCCACTTCTCTATGGTAGTGACTACCATGCTCTTGGTCATCCGATCGTGAGTCATATTGGGCCTCAAGAGGTAGATGACGTCAGTAGAATAAGGCATAATTGATTTTACTGAATTGGGTTATAATGTTTTCCAGTTTCTAACTCTAGATAATACTTCATATATTCTGACCTGGGGCCATACCCCGCATACCGATTCAGTGCTGGGTAGTCTCCTTTCAGAGGCAGAAGCATACGTACACTACATAGGAGTTCATGTAGAACCTCCCAGTTCTGGAGAGTTTTTGAAGCTGCTCAGAGATTGTGCTGTTGATAATATTCTGCCCATTCAAAACGTTGATCCGGGACATTTTTGCTCATTGCTTTCTAAATATCTAAGCATCCATTTTTGAAAGTAATGGGCATCAGGAAGCCCAAACACCCTGCTCATGAAAGTTACAGTGTCACTCAACTCTTCTGAGAAGTCACTACGATGAATGACTTGTGGCCACCTGCTTACGCTACCTTCTTTGTTTTTTAGGTATACTTCATTCATTAGCTGCATGCATTTGTCTTCATGTTCTCATTCCATGCCTTCATGCATTCTTCTTGGCTTATTACCACAAAATTCCGGTGGTGGGGGGATACTCAACATAATCTCAAAATGCTCAGATAGTGAGGTTGATAATTACCTCACCCTTCTCATTTTTGACACATCTTGTGTCCTTATTGTAACAACGAGCCCATCAGCTTAATGAAATTGTTGTTAACTGCGCTCACGGGAATCCCTACGGTAAAATGCAGACCACTGCCAACCAATTTTATCCATCCATGGGTTGTCCTGTGACCTTCTTGGTTCTAGCCCAAAATTCTTCCATGTCAATGTGACCAAGTTCTAAATCCCTGATATCCAGGTCACACTCTGCAAGGGATTCAAGAATCCTGACCCTTTGGTATTTATACTTCATTTCTTCTTCTGTTAAAGTTTGGCTTTACCCTTGGACTTAGTTGGATTTTTACTCGATGAAGACATTTGTGAATCCAAGTTCAGCTGTTGATCGGGAATATATAATGATAAGGAGACGATGTGGGATCCATGAACGCGACAAGTGGCAACACATAGGGCTGACAGGAATACTGAAAAGTATAGAGGAATAAATTTTTCATGTTTTTTGAATTATGAAAATGACAGGCTGGACGCGCCTATATATAGTAAAATATGTAATATATGTGCCACCAAATTTTTCTACGGTGCACATAGGGAGTTGTCGACACAAAAATATTTGTGTCATAGGCGCAGCTTTGGAAGTGTCGACATTGCATTTTCAGCGCCTTGGCGCACCATTGAGGGGCGCGACATTTTGAATGTTGACAAGTTGGCGCATGCGCCTAAGTGCACCATTGATAGACACAACATGGAGTGGCGTAACATTTGGAGTGTTGACACTCCCAAATCTGTGCCAAAGGAAAAAGTGGGGGCGTAGTTTTGATTGATGTAATATGAAAGAAAACCACGCCTAACCCAAGAAAGGTGAAAAATGACCAAGTTCAAAAAACTATATTTTCCAGAAAGGGATTTTATGCCATTTCAAACGTTAAGAGACCTCAACAGAGGACCTAAACGAAAATTTTGGTATGGTTACCTGTAAAATTGCCCTTGTCAATTTTACAAGATAACAGTCCCCTTGTTCTTGATAAGTTCCATGGCCAAACTGACTTTGACCCTGCTCATATGGGTAAGCATAATGGTCATGGATCTTATTATAATGTTGATTTGGAGGAGTTGGGAAATGCATTGGAGGTGGACTACATTGCTGTAAGTGTGAGTTCCATGAAGGGAATGAAGTCATGGTTGGAGAACCTCATGGAATGGGATAAAATGAAAGAGATGGAAGAAGAAAATGGATGAAAATGAGTGGAAATGAATGGAAAAGGTTTGTAACTCAGAGAATGGGTTTTTGACCAAATGGAGTCACCAAATGTGCTTGCATGTGCCTCAAAAGGCTGAACCCACCAAGAATGCATAAACTTGATGAAATAAAGTGAATATTTCTTGTCCCATCGGGCATGCCAAAACTGTTAGTGCGAAATCACAACACCCCCAAAGGAGTTGTGAGATCTACTTTTCTAAGGCAGGGTCATTTGGGGTGATTCGCATAACATTGAGTTTTCCCCAAAAGTGTGAGACTCTGCAAATGAGAAAACTCTCCATATTAAGGTTGGTTCATATTCCTTTGTTTAGGTGCATGCGTGAAAACATGCAAAGGATCTATTCCTAAACCTAATCTAAGTTCTACCAAGGAGATAGGGATAAAAGGAATACAAGAAATCAAAACTAAGCTACAAGGTGATTCAACAAAGGAATGGTGAACACTAGTTTTTCTGATAAACACAAACCAACAAAATGCATACAATAATCAAGCACAAATAACCAAATTTGTAATGGAAGACTAGATGAGAGTAATGGAGACAAGAAAGGATCAAAAACAATCACAAACGTGTTTATTGCTTTGTAGATCGATACAATGCATTTACAAAGTGGCCAAAAGGTAGAAAACATATTACAATCTCATGGAAGGTCTGAAACTCCATGAGTTCCTTTGCCAGAAGAAAAGGGGAGCCTGCAAAATAGAAGAATGTCCAACCCTTTACAAAGAGTCTCGACCCTATATTTATAGATCTAACATAGAGATCAGAAGGAGAGGGAGGTGGGAAAAAATTCGAAGCTCCTCCACTAGCCGTTAATGCCTCCTGTAAATCCACCCCTATTTCGTTCATTCTTGTTCCCCATGTTTATTCAGGATGTAAGAGGAGATGGTAGACCAAAATCCCAGTATCCTGGTAGTGGAGGCCATCGGATCCCGTGCTAATGGAGTGGAAGACGTTTTTTAGATTTTTTTCACATACCAAGACCTAGTAAGAATGTTTATTTATGTGCCAAGGTGTAGAGGGCTTCGAGACACTTCTAAAGAGTCCTCTCCCACCCAAATTTGAGTCTCCAGTCAAAAGATATGGCTATTTGATATTTGGGTCGGGTCAGTACAAAATAGCGGGAAAATAGTTTGAAAATGGGTCCCCTTTTGGAAAGGACAGATGGAGGGTTGGTGCATCTCCAAGGGTGGCCTTTGCATTTTTCTTTTAGAGTGGCGTGAGGTTGACATGTGGCTTCCTTCGTAACCTGCTTGGTTTCCTTATGTTTTTTTCCTAAGTCTTTTGTTCGGCAGGGTCATATATCTTGATCGGACGCACGCGGTAGTCTGGTGCTCGTTTGGAAACCTTCTCTTTATTCGACCCTTGAGTCAGCACCGTTTGGACACTTGGCACTCTCCACCAGCCTACCACCATGCATTGACTATTTAACCTGACTTTGTCCCTTTTTGAGACTGGACGCGTGGAGGTTCCGTGCTCACTTAGAAACCCACTTAGGATTTGCCTCTGATGGAGCGTCAGATCGACATGTGGAAACTTCTACAGACTCTTAGAATTTTCAACAGTCCCTCTTACCTTTTTGAACCTTGGGCTATGTGACGAGTTGGCACTTGTTTGAGCCTCCACTCTTGGATTTACCCTTGGAGATGCACCGTTTGGACACGTGGCAATCTTCGCCAACACTTCTATAATTAGCCTTTTTTGAGGCCCGCACTATCAGTCGTTTGACCTTTAGCTTTGAATCTACCCCTCTTTGGACCTGGGACACATGGGGGTTTGGCGCAAATTTGAGTCTCTGCCTTTTTGGATTCAACTTTGGAGAAGCGTCGTGCTGACACGTGGCTCTCTCCACTGCCTCCTCCATTAATTATCAATTTTTGGACTCGTTCTGAACTATTTTGAGCCCGAAGACTTCAGATATTTTTCGTTTATTCTCTTTCTTTCTCCTGGCTTCTCTATGACACTGCTCCTCCTTTGCTGACCCTGCTATCCATTTCTGAGCCCATCTATAATATTTTCAATGGATTTTGAGGCACATATTCTCTCGACATAGTTGTTTCTTGAATTTCTTCTTGCACAGGGTCGTTTGATCCTGCAGGCCCCGCCATTCCATTATAGAGTCCCTCTACAAAAAATTTTGTCATCCTGGAATGTGAGCTCATGGGTTTGAGTCATTTCAATCATAATTTCCTTATGTGCAGGACTTGTCTTGACCAAATTTGATGGGGGTTGAATTTGGAATAACAATTACCAAAAATGTTTTCTTAACATCTTGTAGATATACATGATTGAAAGTATTTTAAGCTACGCAAGAATCACAAGTAATTTGTGTTCAAGGTAAGAGCTCATGTTTCTGTATTTCATGATCCTGCATGGGACATTTATTTTATCCTTAAAGTCATAAAAGGACTTATCTAGGGGTTAAGGGACCAATTTTTATGTTTCATGTTTCTCTTAAGTCAACAACTTCCAAAAACAATTTTGTTTGATAAGAGTTAGTTACAAATTTTGCCCACATGATAACCTCTTAATGAGCTTGGGTTTACTTTCATTCCAAATTCCCTCATGATCTCTATGCCCAACTATAAGTCAATTTAAATTGTTCAATCATCATTATCCCTAAAACCTTTGTAAAATCCTAAGAGGTTACTAACCAAGGGGAATCTACAAGTACCTCTTCCTCGTACCCGACCTCCCGAGGTCGTGTCGAGACAGCCAGTGAATGTTGAATGTGAATAGATACAGACAAGCTAATCAGGTAATCTTATATCCTCAATACGCAATAATGGAATCTGTGAATCTAAGGTGAAGAAGGCCCTCCTAACCTGAATTGGTGTAATGGTTCATTCGGATATAATGGCTGCTCGGAGGCTCCAATCAATGTCGAGCTCTGCCGAGATCCTGTTTCTTGGTTGTTGGATACGTGGGAAGTGACCTGTGGGAGCTTCGTATATATCTCCAGACAAGGTCATAAAATGGTGATGGGTGATTTAGTGGGTTTGTAGTTAACTATGGGTGGTTTTCTGGTCTAGCCCAGAAAATATTAGATTGATTGGCTTCTATGTTTAATATGGAGAACTGTACTATAATATCTGGCGGGAGTGGTGAGGATCTAAATACCAGCGTTCGTAAGCCAGTGTCAATACTTAACTGATTTGTAGGCCCGTTGGGTTGTGGGACTTGGGGATCACAACCATGAGTTCATGGTTGTTGTGGACCTGTTATGGTCATGTGAAGAATCAATCCCTTCTCCCAACTATCCAGTAATCGTATGCCTTTTCAGCCTCTATGTTTAGAACTAGAAGTTGTATGATTTTCTCAGAGTACCTAACAGGTGTTCTGGCAACTTGAATACGTAAGCTAGTGTCTATGTCGACGAGGAGGTCTCCTGCATTAGGCTGTGGAACCAAAGGATCACAACCAAATGTTTTCTCTCGTTCGAATCCTTGCACAGTCATTCAGATGTTTTATCAAGGCAATCTATAGTTTGGATGGTTTGACCAAAATGTGTAAGCTTTGTCGTCTTCGATGTTTAATCCTCTTAGTTGCTCACTAATTGCTTGTAAGTTTGTTGTTGCTCGAAAGACCTGTATCCTAAGGTCCTGATCTATATCAGCTAATGTTGTGGGTAGATTTGGCTGAGGCACTATGGGTTCAAATATATACTCTCTAGGCTCTCTAGGTCCTGTGATTGTCATACAAAATGATTCAACTTTTAACTAAAATTAATAAACTGATTACGAAAAGAGGTATTTACACTATGCAAGCATTCTTCTATTTTTGTATTTTTCAATGACGTATTTCAATGAAATTGAAGAGCAGCTACTCTAGTATATTTATAAAATGGACAACTAATCTAGTAACAGAATAAAAACAAGCAAAGTAGCCTGGTATGGCTATTTGCCTGTGCAGTTGTGATTTTATCCTAAATATCTAAGCAACTAAATATATTAAATTGAAAGGCTCTCGATCCTACCTCAGAAGTGAGGAATGAATCACAGTTTCTCAGAAACTATCAATCCCCACAGCTTCCCCGGTGATATCGAGAGTGAACTTTTAACTGAAATGAAATAATTCACTACTCTATTTGATATGTTGTAACTAGAACTTTGATAGCTCAAACCTGGCATTTACAGAACAGTGGTAAATCTAGTTGTGTGTGATTTCATCCCCTCAGTGTGATCTCCTCATTCCTTCGTGTCCTCGTGAATCCAGAAAGTGTGTATATGATAGTATCAACAGAAGATGGTATTCGAACAATGGCAGCTTTGGATATAGACCGAATACAATGCGAGTAGGAGAGGGATAGCGCAAGTGAACAGAGCTTGACTATGCAATTCCTAGCGGGATTTATTGCGGGAATACAACACAAGTGTACCGAGAGTTTTAGAAACTATCCTTGTGACAAAACAAAACCTGCAACTTTAATGGATTCTAGTCTAGAAATGAAGCTATTCTATGCTAAACTGATTGTATGAAGCAGCAATGGAACAAGACTGAAACAAGAAGATTATATGACCTCTAAAAGACCAACAATGGAAGCAAAACATGAAATTGATAGAATTCTAAGCAAGAAATTGAAAGACTGAATAAGAGAATTGAGAAGATGAGGGGCCATTTGCTTGAAAACAAGCTGGCTATTTATAACCAATGCATTTACCAGAGGGTAACTCCCATTTGATCTCTTTTACTATAAACAAAGGAAAAACACTATTACCAGGGGACCAAAAACATTAATGCAAGCCAAAGTGGTTGAAGAAAGCATGTAAAACTCAAGATTTACATTTGACGTGATCGTCAGAAGAATCTGGAAAATGTGAACAAAACCGCTGCCCTGTGCAGGGTGGTGGTTACGGGACCGCCGCCCTGTCCTGGGTGGCGGTCATGGGACCGCCACCCAGGCAGGGCGGTGGTTTCGTCACTGAAGCCAAAAATGCAAGAAAATAGGGGGGAAAAGGGAAAAAAAAAGCATGCGGAGGCTGAGTGGGGCATGCGGGATACAAGCGTATACTTGGCGAGCCTTTCTAGATTCCGAACACCTTGCAAGGAGACCTGTATCATCATTGGGGCATGTGTAACATCGTTCCAGTGGTGCAGTACCCTACAATTTTGGGTACGTACATATTGCCCCCTCGGAGAAGCATCTTAGCCATGAAGAGGCATAAAACGGTGGATCCGAGTATGGTGGTCCCGAAATGGGGAGTTAGGAGTTATACCTGACATGCCCGTGTGTTGGAAAGTCACCATCCAAGATCCCGCTACCTGCAAAATGAAAAAAGGGACTCAAGTGCAGATAGATAAAATAAATTGAGAAATAAGGCTGAATTGATATGAAAAGAGGACTTACCATCTACGCGAGGTTTAGAACTTACCTCCGTCGGTGCTCCGACCCTGCGAAAGACATTCAAAATCAAATTAAGGGGGCTATTTATATAAAATGAAGTCATTTTACTATTCATTTGCGTGGATTGATTTGATAGTTTTTGAGCTCTGGGACCCACGGTGACGGTTTTCGATGAGAGTATAGTCAAAACGTTCATGGTGAGATAGCGATCATGCCTCCGAGAGTGGAACATCGACCCGCGAAGTCTCAGGTTAGTTCTTCTCGATTTATTGTTTTTAGACCTAAAATGTGGAAATGATGAAATCTTTCTCTTGGGGGGGTCATTTTTGAAAATATTAGTTTTAAACGTGTCTCTAGGGGGGGCGCCCATAGGGTAGGTTTCTTTTTTTGTTAAAATGGTGTTTTTGTTTGTTTTTAAGCATTTTTTAGGGTATACGACCCGTTTGACTTTGCGGGACAGGACCGCCACCCTGTGCAGGGTGGCGGTTATGGGACCGCCGCCTTAGAAGGTGGCGGTTACGGAACCGCCACTCTGCACAGGGTGGCGGTCCATGACAGAGGACCAAAACAATACAAAACTTAGCTTATTTTTTGCATGTTCAGCATTTTTACGTGTTTTTAATAGTCTTTCCAACTGGATTTTAGTACTAACTTACTCCTTTTTTGTGTTTTTGGGTGTATGCAGAAGAAGGAGGAGTATATTAGATGGAGCCGGGAGAGGGAGTGTGATTGGCTCCCAGCAGTGTTAGAGGCACTCTCCCAGGTAGAGCGGGATACTCTCCAGAGGGCTGGTATTTGGAGGATTGCACAGGTCCCTCACGTTGCACCTGCCAGTCACATACTGTGTGACTTATTTTCATACTGGGATGCGGATCGGAACACCTTCCGATTGCCAGGAGTTAGGGGTGAGTGGTCCATCACCCTGGAGGATGTTTACCATATACTGGGGGTTCTGATCCTTGGGCAGCGGCTGTCTCTTAAGACAGCAGTATCGAGATCACAGGTGGTTCAGTGGGCCACCTACATGGGAGATGCAGTTGTATCGATGGGATCGAAGAAGGGAGTGAGGATCCACTCTATCATTGAGTCAGACATTCCCATGCTCCGCAAGGCCATCATGGGCATCCTTGCATCCAGACTGATTGGGGATAAGGGAGGGGACACCCTCTTATATTGTTGGGCCCCCATTATTGCACAGATTGAGGGCCATGGACGTGTCTACGCTTGGGGAGAAGATATCCTCGGGACTACCTACCATGATTTATACAGGGTAGTCTGATTACAGGGACAGTCACTGAGCCACCCGACTCTTGTCATGAGTTGGGTGTATGAGCATATCACCCCATATGGGAGAGGTGTAGAGGTAGAGGATCCCGGGGCCGTCAGGGCAGCGAGGTGGATGGGGATGACAGTTCTTAGAGCACCTCACCAGCCAGTGGCCTCTCTGACCACTGCAGACATGGAGGCCACTCCTTATCAGGCCATGGCAGGGGTATGGGGAGAGGAGACCGTTACATTGATTTCCTATCAGACTACCAGCCAGTTGATAGACAGGGTGGGGAAGTTGGAGATCCACCCCTTTGATAGAGTACCACAGCAGTTCGGCCTCCCCTATAGTGACATGCTTCCTCCAGTGGGGCCAGTGTATAGATCTATCCATGAGGCTCGGGGAGGTCCTAGAGGCCGGGGTTGGACTATTGTTACTCCCGGTGTTCCTATTGCGGCCAGGAGGGTGGTACGTGCACGAGGGAGAGCCGGTGCTCCTCAGGCACCCTTACTTCGGATTGCCACCGGTCCCACCCATAGCAGTGATGAGCCCATTGACGTGGACTCCAAGTCTGAGGAGTTCACTGGGGGAGAGACAGAGGAGGAGACAGAGGAGATGGAGATCAGTGAGATGGGTGGGGGGGATGAGAGTGATCCCGAGTGGCATGATACTCAGGAGATCCTACGGGCCGAGAGGGCGGAGCGGAGCACAGAGAGGGTGACTCTGGTTTCAGAGGAGTTTCTCTCTCAGGACTTAGGTGGAGATGGTGAGTCTGTTGCAGGCCATCACATTGCCCCAGATGTGGGAGAGGGACACCAGTCAGTGGTGACATCAGTGGCAGGTGCGGATCCTAGAGATCCTTCTTGGAGGCCCGAGATCCGAGTGAGTTGTCACTCTTCTCTTGACATTTGTTTTAGTTAGAATTGTCTTAGTTTGTTATTTCTTTTTGTTTTGTTTACTCTTGGTTTTATCTTTTGATCATTTTCTAACTTGTTTTCTCCTTTGTTTGCAGCGACTGCTGATGAGTGGCGAGACTTGATTCACCGAGTATGCACTGATACCTTGCTTCTCCCCTCAGAGAAGACTCATGCTGAGCTTTCCATGGATGTGGGGGAGCCTTCAGCAGCCGGTAGGCATACTGATGTTTTTTCCTCTGTCTGGCATGTGGCAAAGATCATGACTTCTCTCCGCACTGAGGTAGCTGGATATAGGACGGCCGAGCGCTTGATGAGGAGGAGTCATTCTCATAGCGAGACGGCAGCTACTGGTCATGACCGCGAGCCCTCAGTGCATTCAGAGCGCCGGCGTAGCCGGAGTCCTAGGCGTGGTCGTGCACCCTCTGAGGGATCCCATAGGGATTGAGAGACCATTTTTGTAGCATTTTGTCAGATATCTATATGAGTGCTTTTGTACTTTTCGGGCTCATTGAGCGTTTTGACCATGCCTAGTGCATGATGGCATTGTATATGAAACTTGATTTATATATATATATATATATATATATATATATATTTTTTTGGATCCAGACTCTTGGTGCCTAGAATTTTGTGACTCATTTCCACATGTGTACTTAGATGTTTTTAGAATATTGTTTTCATGTTTTCAGAATGTATGCAATGGATAACAAATGATAGTAAACAGAATGTTTTACTTTGTATGTTTGTTGTAATGCTGATATGAGATGATACTAACATATGGTAGTACTGAACTTTTGAACTCTTTGGGCAATATTTGTAATTTCTTCTTATGTTGGAAAAACGTGATGAATGCATAGTGATAAAGAGATGAACTTGCCCCAATCCCAATTCCACGCAACTAGTAAGATGCGAGGGCTCAACACCAAGAGTTAGGAAGGGCACAAGTTGTATGAGTTTGACTGAATGGAATGATGAGAGACAGACAAACCAGTAACAGAAACCAAATTTGGACCTACACACCTACCCTACTCAGAACTACTACCACGCTTAGAAGGCCACTTACTTTCCAGTTTATCTAGACTTAGATTCATAAATGGCAACTTGGTTGACAAAATCTGGTTTTGAGGATTTGATCTCTTTGGAATTTGGATATTTGTTTTCTCTTAATAGAATTTGATTTGTGTTTTTAGCATACCAAGATTTGTTAATTTGTGTGACTGGACCCCCCACACCCTGCCTCATGCCACTAGTAAGAAGCATGGGTTTGTCACCAAAGGCAAGATATAGGTGAGTAAGGGCACTTCTTTCCTTTCCCAACCTCACACCACCAGTAAGAGATGTGGGCTTATCACCGAAGGTTGATGGGGCAAAGAAGTGTGTAAAATAAAATATTTTGTTTGCTTGGTGCTTTTGATTTCATTTGATTTTGACATTTCTGATCTATGACTTTGGGATATCCTTTCATTCAAAGAGATTTAAGAGGGATAGATGTGACACCAAGAAGCTTCTAGAACAGACCGTAGGCAAGGACAACTTCACCTAGTAGAAAGAAAGAGCAAAGCCAAGTATGCAGGCCTTGGTATGGTTTTCATCAATGCTTGTCTGTCGAACTTGATGAGAAGATTTGAAAATAGTTGATGATGTTTGAAGAGATGTGATTTGAATGCTTTTGCCAATATTTTCAGAAATTTGTAACAGATTGTTTAAGAGTAAGTTCCTGGACTACCATTTTTATGAAATGAGTGAACAAAATGAAACAGCTAAATGACTAATGCAATGTAGGTAGCTATAATGTACAAGTGGTGATTTTGATGTTTTATGCGTAAAACCATTTAAGATGCAAGGAATTGACAGTTTCACCGAATTCCTCACCTTCTAGTGTGCACAAGAGATACACACCATTTCCATAGTCCTTCATGACTCGGTATGGGCCCAACCATTTGGGCCAGAACTTTCTTCCTTCACCGGTTTTCTTATCGATCTGGCTGTCTAGTCTTAGAACTAGATCTCCTTCATATATTTCTCACTCATAGACCTTTTTTGTTGTACTTGCCGGCACATCCGGTCGGCATAGGCTCTGTGCCTTTGTTCATGGCATTTAGCCTGACCTCGTCAAGGCTTTCTAGTTGAGAGAGGCATGCCTCCCTATAAGCTTCTTCATCCAGAATCCCTTGTAATGAGATGCAGAGACTGGGTATTTCAACCTCAAGTGGGAGAACTGCTTCTGCCCCGAATACCAGTGAGAAAGGAGTTGCTCCTGTTGGTGTTCTTACTGAGGTTTGATGGGCCCACAAGGCCGGATATAGTTTTAAATGCCAATCTCACTTGTTCTCCTTGACCGTTTTGAGGAGAATAGCTTTTAACATTTTGTTTGTCGCTTCGGCCTGCCCATTGGCTTGAGGATAGTAAAGAGAGGCCATGTGATGGTTTATCTTGAACTTGCTACATAACTCATGGACTTCGTCATTTTTAAAGGACATGCCATTATCTGAGATAATGACTTGTGGGACACCATACCTGCAGATAATTTGGTTCAGAATGAATTTGGCAATTACCGAACCTGGTACGGTGGTGAGAGGCATGGCCTCCACCCATTTGGTAAAATATTCCATGGCTGTAATTATAAAATTATGGCCATCGGTTGATGAGGGAGAGAACTTCCCTATCAAGTCCAGACCCCACGTGGAGAAGGGCCACAGGGTCGCTATTGGTTGCAGGGATTGTGCTGGCATGTGAATCTCGTGAGAGAATTCTTGGCATTTGTGGCACTTACGTACAAATTCCACTGCGTCATGCTCGAGAGTGGGCCAAAAATAGCCCATCCGATGTATTTTGTGAGTGGTGGCGTGACCACCGAAGTGGCCTCCACATATCCCACTGTGGGATTCATGAAGAATCTTCTTGGATTCTTCTATGTCGACACATCTTAGAAGCATGCCGTCGAAGGCTTTACGATAGAGTACCTGTTCTAAGACAACATATTTAGTGGTAATAATGCATAACCGCCTTCTTTGTTGTGATGTGGCACCTTCTGGGTATGTGTGGTCTATGATGAAATTGATGATATCAGTATACCAGGGACATGTAGAGATGGGAGGCCTGGTTTCGATGAAGTATATACACTCATCAGGAAAGTCCAGATTTACCAGATCACCTCCATCTAGTGGATTGTCAGCTAGCCAATCTGCAATGATTTGTCCCTTAACAGATTTTTGGTTTACGAATGTCAACTCAAATTCACCCATTAAGGTTATGAAACGTCCAGCCTTTTTAGATAAAGACCCTTGTGTGAGAAATGTTCGTAAATGATCTATTTTTACAATGACCCTCGTTTCCTGGTTTAACATGTAATGTCTTAAACATTTTGTTGCAAAGACTATGGCAAGGCATTCTCTCTCTGCCTGTGTGTAGCATGTTTCATAATCGAGCAACGTTTGGCTGATGAAATAGACCACACGTTCCCATTTATCATTGTCTTCTTGAGCCAGCATGCAGGCCAGTGAGACATGAGTGGCTCGTGAGTATAGGATCAAAGGGCGGTCTGGTTTGGGAGGCATTAGCGTGGGTGGAGACAACAAGAAGCATTTAACTACTTCGAAGGCCTCGTTGCATTCTTCAGTCCAATCAATGCTATAATCTTTCTTTAATAGATTGTTGATTGGATGAATGGAAAAACTTAGATCTGGGATGAACCTACGGATTGCACCGAGTTTCCCAAGAAATGACCTGATTCCAGACTCGTCTGATGGTGGGATCATTTCAAGAACAACCCATATTTTGGCTGGATCAACATCAATCCCTCGTGAAGATATAATGTAGCCCAGAAGTTTTCCTCCTGTCACACCAAACACACACTTCTCTGGATTTAATGTGATGCCATATTCAATTAATCATGAGAGGATGATACGGAGCACTTCTGGATGATCACAACATTTCTTGGCCTTGGCCAACAAGTCATCCACATATGATTCCACAATTTTATGGATAAGATCATGGAATATATATGTCATTTCCCACTGATACGTAGCGCCGTTCTTAAGACCAAATGGCATGACAACGTAGCAATAAGTTCCCCAGGGAGTTATGAATGTAGTTTTGGCTTGATCTTGTTCAGATATTTTAATCTGATTATACCCTGAGAACCCATCCATGAGGGACAACAGTTCAAATCCAGTTGTTGCATCAACGATAACGTCAATGGATGGTAATGGGAAGTCATCCTTGGGACAAGCTTTGTTAATATCCTGAAAATCTATGCAAATGCGTATCTTCCCATTCTTTTTTAGGACAGGGACAATATTAGATACCCATTGTGAATAGTCAATGGGCTTGATGAATCCCACTTGGAGAAGTTTTATTACTTCCTCTTTTACCATGAGAGCCACTTTTGGCTTCATTGGTCTTGACTTCTGTTTAATTGGTTTCGCATCTGGTTTAGTGACAAGATTATGTACCGCGACTTGTGGTGCAATGCCCATCATTTCTTTATAATTAAATGCAAAATCCTTTTGATGTTCTTTGAGGATTTGGGTGTGTATTTCTATCTCCTCTGGAGTTAACGAGGATCCCAACTTCAAAATTTTTGGTTCTTCCTCCGTTCCAATGTTTATGTCAATGGTTTCTTCTATTAAAGAAGCATTTACCTTCTTCAAATTCAGGTGGGGCTAGAGGTAGTTCCAAACTTTCTCCATTTTCTATCTCGTAGATATCGAGATCCTTCTGTGGAGGAGACTCTACATGGGATTTCCAAAATAGGAAGAGGAATGTGGTATTAAGGAAAGATCAACTATACGGTGAGCAAGGTGTAGCTCCGCATAGGCATTTAGATATTCGAGAGTGACTCTATCATCGTCAAAGTGATCTATGATAGAAAAATCATCCTCAGCTTCTCCATGAGTTAGGAGTGAGTTTGTTGGTATTTTACACACTAATGGCTCGGTACGAAGTGATACCGTGAAATTTGTATCCTCCAACTCACTATTTGGGGTGAAACGGGAAGCTGAGGTTGCTATCGAGTCTGCGAGAAGGTTCTGCTCTCGTGGGATTGCTTCAATTGATATGAAGTTAAATCCCTTACTTAGATCTAATACTGTTGTTTTATAGAGTTGTAAGTGCTCAGCTCTAGTTTCATATACCTCAGAGACTTGGTTTGCAACCAATTGCGAGTCTCCTAGTACTCTAATGTTGTCGACACCCATTCTTTTAGCTAGAATGAGGCCAAGGAGGAGAGCTTCGTACTCAGCCCCGTTGTTTGTACATTCAAAGTTTAATTTAAAGGTGAAAGGTAGGATCTTTCCCTCAGGTGAAGTAAAGATCACTCCCGCCCCAGCTCCAAAGTGACATCTAGCTCCATCGAAGTGGAGAGTCCAATACTTGTTTGGAAAAATGGATGTTGGGATATCTGTCGTATCTATTTCTTTTGCTTCGGTTACTTCTACCATAAAAACTTCATCTGATGGAAGAGAAGCAATTCCCAGGGTGTGTCCCATACCCATGGAATCAAATGGTAGGAGAATAGGTAAGTCTTTCTCCAGCAATTCGACAATTTTGGTGGTAGTCCCTAGTGACACCATTTTTATAACATTGGTCTCATTTTTGAGTGCTGGAATGTCCTCGGCTGGATTTGTAATCTCCAACTCCGTGGTGGGTATCAACTCTTCTTTTGGTTTTGAATTAATTGGTTTGATGAGTTGATTTGTTGGGAGTTCAAACTCGGAGTGAACGCCTGGTCTTTTCTTCAAATCAGCTAGGTGTATATCGAAGGGTTTTGGGTCACCTTGTGCCACAAATATTTTCCCTAAGTGTAGAAATCTTATTTCTTGGAATAGCGTGGAAGGGATTGCCTTCATGCGGTGTATCCATGGCCGACCAAGGATCATATTATAATTGGTTTCCCGATCTATAATATAAAACTCGGTGAGGACCGTCTTGGGTCCTAAAGTGACTGGTAAAACTATGGTTCCAATCGAAGTGGCTTTGAGGCTATCATAACCTCTTAGCGTATTTCACGTCATGGAACAGTTCGTCTCTCCATATCCTAACTTTTGAAGAAAAGTGAAGGGGACTATATTAACTGCTGCCCCATCATCAACCATTGCACGTTTAACATAATTATTGTAGACCCAAACTTGTAAATGTAAAGTTGGGTCACCTCTTCGTGTAATTTCAGCGTCTGTTGGCATTTTGCTTATATCGAATATAAATTCCGTATCCCTATCTGGCTGCCCCGGAGGATAAATGTCAAAGTCCACATGGTTTACTTGCATTTCCAGGGGAGGAGTGATGTTGATTAAATGACCAAGGCCTAATGCTTCTAAGAGGGCAGCTCTGTGGGCGGGAGAGTTCTTTAACAAATCCAAAAAGGAGATGTGAGAGAAGGTTTTAGTTAAATCATTAATTAAATCATAGGCGCCTATGGGTTTTACCAATTTTGTTGACTGTTGTCTGGTTCCAATGGATAGCTTGGAGTAGGTTGGGATGAATAATCCCATGTTCTTGTTATGGTTTCTATGGGTAGCTCAGTGTCTAACTCCACTAAACCAACTATCTTAGTTTGAGGTCGAGTTCCTAATTGGGGTGCGACTGGTGGATTTAATGAAGTTGAAGCTTCATGATCATTGTTTCCTGTTATGACACCCTTGTTTGTTCCGTTAGGATCTAGCCTGTTATTGTTAGAGTGGTTTGGGAGCGGATCATTAAAGATCTTGAGGGGTGCATTTTGAGGGGAAACTACCCCTGCATAAGCGTTTGGCGTGGGTACTACAGAATTTGCTAAAAACATATCTATAAAGAGTTGCTTTTGATCTTCTGGAAAACGCTGCATGAATTTATTGTATTCACGACAAGTCCTAGTATCGTGGCCTTGAATCTTGTGGAAGCCACAATATAAATTGGGATTATAATTTCGAGGCTGTTGATTTATAACCTGTTGTGGCCCAAAATTCTGATAAGGTTGTTGGTTGTTAGAGTTAAAATTTTGAGGTTGTTGCCTTTGGTTTTGACTCTGATATCCAGCTGGGTTTTGATTTGGACTTTGTGTTTGGATTTTTCATTGTTGTTGTTGTTGTTGTTGTTGCCATGGTGGATGATTAAAATCCACCGCGTTGATTGTTGGAGTAAAATTGTTATTTCATTGATTATTAACAGGTGGCGAAATGTTTACAACGTTTTCCCTTTTAACTTGGTCAGTTACTCCATCTGTTGTAACTCCGCAGTTCTTGTTAAGGATCTTAGGTCCTTGATTAGCGTTCCCTGTATTAGAATAGGCCGCGGTGTTTTGATTGGGAGTGGTTAATTTCCCATTTGTCCCATATGTCTTACGACCACTATCTATCGCTGCTTGGTCGATTCGGAGAGCACTCTCGAGTACTTCATCGTAAGTTCTTAGTGGGAACTTCTGGACTTCTTCCTTTATCTCTCTATTGAGAGAATTAAGGAATAAATCACATAGTTCCATTTGATCCATGTTTGGAGCACTTGCTGATGAGTAGAGAACCGTACACCATCTTTGAATAAAATGAGCAGCAGATTCATTATGTTCTTGTTTGATATGCAAGAACTCCCTGATTCCCGTTCTTAACAATTTGTTCATGTCAAAAGCTTTGATGAATTCTGACACGAGTTGTTTAAATGAGTGTATCGAGGCTTCAGGTATTCTGTAATACCAATCAAGGGCAATACCTTCTAAGGTCTTAGGGAATATTTTAGCAACAACCCCATCCCAAGGGAGTAACTCCCGTATGGCTGTGGCATAGGCCTTAATGTGTGCATTTGGGTCCCCTTCCCCTTTGTATTTGGGTAAATCAGGGAAGAGGTCTTGGAAGCATAACACTTCGTATGGTGAAGTCTAGGGGCTCTTTTAAATATTCTGAATAAGTCCCTACTGCGTAGGCCTCGACCATCGATGGGGCTTGCTGAGGGGGTTGAGGTGGAATGGGTTGTTGATATGGCATAGCATATGCATTTGTAGGGACATAAGGGAATCCCTGTGGTTGAACGAACATCCCAGGAGAAGAGAACATGTCTCCTTGTGGTGACTTTGAATAAATGTTTAAGTAAGGAGGAGCATTGTTCTGGTACGGGTTGTTTGGTGCCAAGCCGGGAGGTGTCATGTTTTCAACTGGAACGGCATTTGAAAATGCGGTCCTAGTTGGTGTTTGTTGTGGGTAACTATAAGGATTTTGAGGAGGCATGCCTAACGTGCCTGTTCCTGTAAGGAGGTCGACCTGACTGGGATGATGCAGAGGGTTGGGGATTCCTGCTTGCCCAAAATATGAATTTTGGTTTGCTTGAGCAAGTTCCAGCCCTCTAACCTTTTCAGCTAAGGCTGAAATGACCTCCATTGGTGAAGACAGTGCTTTTCCTTAAGGGTGTTTGTTGTATAGCTTGAGGTTGTAAAGGGGTATGATACCCTGCTATGAATTGATCGTTACCCTGCCAAGCTTCACCGAGGGTATTTCCCATAGGTGGAGGAATGGGGGTGTTTTCTTGGAATAGGGTATCAGACTGTATTTGCAAACTTCCTATTGGTGGATACATGTTTTGGAAACGTTGTTCACTTTTAGCGAAGCGTGCTAAGTATTCCTCATCCAAAAAGGGGAGTGGGTCTGATTGTCTACTGATCTGTGGTCTGAACAAGACCCGAGGAGATGAAGCGGATTCCCCAGTAAACATCATATTATTAGAGCCTGATGGCTCTGGCTGTTGTGTTTGTGCAAACTGATCAAACTCCTCAATTCAGAATGAAGAACTTGAGCTAGTTCTTTGAGGGGGAGTTTGAGATGACAAGTAATTACTTGAATAGTTATCAGCCCATGCAGAAAGTGAGGGTGATGGTTGTCTATTTGTTTGACTATAGTTTGCTTCAAGACCTGAGAGAGGTCTGCCATATGCATCGTATCCCGACATATTCGGGGGGTATATGAATACCCGCAGAATAATGGGAAAGAGTGAAGGTGGATGAGAGAAATGAAAAATAATAAAAGGAAGAACTGTTTGTTCACGTCGGGTTCACCAATTTTGTACGATGGAAAAGTGACATGCGAGCATGGGAATCTACAAGTACCTCTTCCTCGTACCTGACCTCCCGAGGTCATGTCGAGACAGCCGGTGAATGTTGAATGCGAATAGATACAGACAAGCTAATCGGGTAATCTTATATCCTCAATACGCAATAATGGAATCTGTGAATCTAAGGTGAAGAAGGCCCTCCTAACCTGAATTGGTGTAATGGTTCGTTCAGATATAATGGCTGCTCGGAGGCTCCAATCAATGTCGAGCTCTGCCGAGATCCTGTTTCTTGGTTGTTGGATACGTGGGAAGTGACCTGTGGGAGCTTCGTATATATCTCCAGACAAGGTCATAAAATGGTGATGGGTGATTTAGTGGATTTGTAGTTAACTATGGGTGGTTTTCTGGTCTAGCCCAGAAAATATTAGATTGATTGGCTTCTATGTTTAATACAGAGAACTGTACTATAATATCTGGCGGAGTGGTGAGGATCTAAATACCAGCGTTCGTAAGCCGGTGTCAATACTTAACTGATTTGTAGGCCCGTTGGGTTGTGGGACTTGGGGATCACAACCATGAGTTCGTGGTTGTTGTGGACCTATTATGGTCATGTGAAGAATCAATCCCTTCTCCCAACTATCCAGTAATCGTATGCCTTTTCAGCCTCTATGTTTAGAACTAGAAGTTGTATGATTTTCTCAGAGTACCTAACAGGTGTTCTGGCAACTTGAATACGTAAGCTAGTGTCTATGTCAATGAGGAGGTCTCCTGCATTAGGCTGTGGAACCAAAGGATCACAACCAAATGTTTTCTCTCTTTCAAATCCTTGCACAGTCATTCAGATGTTTTATCAAGGCAATCTATAGTTTGGATGGTTTGACCAGAATGTGTAAGCTTTGTCGTCTTCGATGTTTAATCCTCTTAGTTGCTCACTAATTGCTTGTAAGTTTGTTGTTGCTCGAAAGACCTGTATCCTAAGGTCCTGATCTATATCAGCTAATGTCATGGGTAGATTTGGCTGAGGCACTATGGGTTCAAATATATACTCTCTAGGCTCTCTAGGTCCTGTGATTGTCATACAAAATGATTCAACTTTTAACTAAAATTAATAAACTGATTACGAAAGAGGTATTTACACTATGCAAGCATTCTTCTATTTTTGTATTTTTCAATGACGTATTTCAATGAAATTGAAGAGCAGCTACTCTAGTATATTTATAAAATGGACAACTAATCTAGTAACAGAATAAAAACAAGCAAAGTAGCCTGGTATGGCTATTTGCCTGTGCAGTTGTGATTTTATCCTAAATATCTAAGCAACTAAATATATTAAATTGAAAGGCTCTCGATCCTACCTCAGAAGTGAGGAATGAATCACAGTTTCTCAGAAACTATCAATCCCCACAGCTTCCCTGGTGATATCGAGAGTGAACTTTTAACTGAAATGAAATAATTCACTACTCTATTTGATATGTTGTAACTAGAACTTTGATAGCTCAAACCTGGCATTTACAGAATAGTGGTAAATCTAGTTGTGTGTGATTTCATCCCCTCAGTGTGATCTCCTCATTCCTTCGTGTCCTCGTGAATCTAGAAAGTGTGTATATGATAGTATCAACAGAAGATGGTATTCGAACAATGGCAGCTTTGGATATAGACCGAATACAATGCGAGTAGGAGAGGGATAACGCAAGTGAACAGAGCTTGACTATGCAATTCCTAGTGGGATTTATTGTGGGAATACAACACAAGTGTACCGAGAGTTTTAGAAACTATCCTTGTGACAAAACAAAACCTGCAACTTTAATGGATTCTAGTCTAGAAATGAAGCTATTCTATGCTAAACTGATTGTATGAAGCAACAATGGAACAAGACTGAAACAAGAAGATTATATGACCTCTAAAAGACCAACAATGGAAGCAAAACATGAAATTGATAGAATTCTAAGCAAGAAATTGAAATACTGAATAAGAGAATTGAGAAGATGAGGGGCCATTTTCTTGAAAACAAGCTGGCTATTTATAACCAATGCATTTACCAGAGGGTAACTCCCATTTGATCTCTTTTACTATAAACAAAGGAAAAACACTATTACCAGGGGACCAAAAACATTAATGCAAGCCAAAGTGGTTGAAGAAAGCGTGTAAAACTCAAGATTTACGTTTGACGTGATCATCAGAAGGATCTAGAAAATGTGAACAAAACCGCCGCCCTGTGCAGGGCGGCGGTTACGGGACCACCGCCCTGTCCTGGGTGGCCACCACCCAGGCAGGGCAGCGGTTTCGTCACTGAAGACAAAAATGCAAGAAGAAAGGGGGAAAAGGGAAAAACAAAGCATGCGGAGGCTGAGCGGGGCATGCGGGATACAAGCATATACTTGGCGAGCCTTTCTGGATTCCGAACACCTTGCAAGGAGACCTGTATCATCATTGGGGCATGTGTAACATCATTCTGGTGGTGCAGTACCCTACAATTTCAATTGTAATGAATATCGATCATACATTGTGATCATTATGAGGGGACTATAATAATTACAATGGTCAATAATTATTTAGATACCAATAAAACAACATGATATTTTGCATCTAAATACAACCGATTATAACTCAACAATTTATTCAAAACAAACATGATTATTATTTTATCGCGAAGGCAATAATATTTATCTATCTTCAAACAACATTGTTATTCTATAAATCTGCACCAAATAGTGTTACTATTACCAATTTACACTGTATTTATCTACAGTATAAACTATCGTCAGAACATACTAAGCATGGTATTAAATCCTCCTATCCATGGTACCTACAACCACAACATGGTCAACCCAAAGTTGGCATGAAATCTTCCTATAATCTAGCACAATTAATTGATTTCCCAGTTTTCCATTCATGATGATAACAACATATAATACACAACGAGAGAAAGAAGAGACGTATTAATTTCATTTCATTTTCAAAACTGGAGAGAGAGAGAGAGAGAGAGAGAGAGAAAGAGAGAGAGAGAGGAGAGAGAGAGAGAGACCATTTTTCCAAAATCAATTTTTTTACAAAATAAGCATTAAAGAAAGTTTCCTACAGTCATTTGTTAGTGTTTAAAGGATTTCTCGATTGATATTTTGCTTGAATAAGGTCATACGACAGTTTTCTCCATTTTGTTACAAGTTTCCAAAAAACGTCAAATTTAGATAAGTAGCTCAAAAATATGCATTAAAAAACAATCTCTAAGAGTTAAACACACAAGGAGTCAAATCCTTACCTACTACCCTATATACATGGAAACACTCAGAGCTGAAAGAATTTAAAACTAGAGAATTGGGTTCAATTTTTCATGTCTTTCTGGAGTTGTTGATCGTAATTACACCTGAATGACATTGTCGCCCAACATCCGGGGGCCTACAAAACCCACTTGGAAAACTAGCTTACAAGGTGATTTTCTCCAAACTAAGGGTTGTTAGTGATTGTCACGGATAATTACTAGAGGTATTTAGAGACCAAAAACCATTTCTTCACCCAATGCCTAAACGACAAGCCCAAACCAAACCAAACTTTTAACTTTCAGCAGCTATCCAACACTACAAAAAGGGTCAATATGGATCCTAACGCACTACGCTAAATGATCAAATGATCAAATAAGGGTGTTGTAAAAGTTGTTGTGACATCTCATGTCAAGAAGGAACAAGTTCAACCTTGAATTTTCGGATTAGGGATTCAGAGAGGTATTTCACGCTTTTTTGAAAATTGTGATTTATTAACTTTTACACCGCAACAATTGATAGGTTTAAAATAGAAGTCAAACTCAACACAGCAATTTAAGGGGTTACGACTATCCAGTCTTGTTATTTAAGTTGCCAAAAGATATCAGAATGAGGTTTAAGAGTATGGTTGACAATCCAACTATTAATCGGGTTACAGAAAACACGAGGTAAATTTTACTATTTTGCACTACAATTTCATTTTTAAACAGCCAAAAGTATAATATTTTGGTTGGTTTAAATTTATATATTATTGTGAAGGATAAAACTATAGAAAAAAAAGAAAATCATGCAAGATAGAGATAAGAAAACCATGCTTGAAAATAAACGAAATAGGGTGTACGAGGCTTCAGGCGGTTCGCATGCTCTCCAATTACATTTTATTGAACGCACCAAATCCTTTTGGTTAGACCTGATTTTTGTATACCCAATGTTCACTAAACGTGAACCCATATTTTATTCTTCGTTATTTTGTCAAAAAAATCCCCGTGCATCCACAAGTTGTTCGTTTTGCAACAACATCTCGTCACAAATCCCCCATTTTCACACAGGTGGTAAAATGCTTTCAAAGGAAGCGGGAATTGGATTTGGGATTGCTAATGGAATTTGATTTGATGCCCAATTGACCTTTCCAAAACCCATTTGTGCATAACTCGTAGCCATGACATTTCATGAGAAGATGCATTTTGCAAACATATCTACCAGGGTTCTAGCATCAACAAAACTTGACACCCACCTTCTTAACACATTGGTCTGACAGGTGCATCATATGCCTAAAAGAATTTTAAAGTCTTTTCAACGAGCCCAAATTGTGTGCATCTTGCAATCATTGCTGACCTGTGAGGGCGTATCTCTTCAAGGCATTTTAATAAAAAAATTCACATGCCTTGCGCTTCCTATGTCAAGAAAAAAATTCTATGTTTGCATACTTAAACACTAGAATGCTTGCAACAAACATCATCTACTAAAAATTTAAATGAAGAAATCCATCCTTCAAAATCTTGACAAGTGTTTATGTCTGATTAAAAGGCTCACATTTTGCACAGGCTGGAAGGAGGACGATGGGAGAGGGTCTGGAGACTTTTTTTTTTTTTTTTAAAAAGAAAAACGTTTCTCTAACAAAACCCATTTTGTGCATGGTCTGCAATAATTGACACTCGCAAAGAGACCTCTACGGGCATTTTTTCAGCCTATGTATCATTCCTACGCATCCAAACACACAAGTGCTCCAAATTTAATAGGTAAAAAAGGATGCCATCATGGGCCAGAAGTGAACCATACACAGATAATGATCAATGTTCTGGTGTAAAGCAATAAGGTTTGCTCAGGTGATCTGACATGTAAAATCCTCATCCACAAAACCTGAAAGGTTGCACACATAAGGATCATAAGTAAAGGTTTCGAAATTTGGTGCTACACCTACTAATTGCATTTACTAGTAAGATTCTAAGACCTTTTTCAACAAAATCATTCTGTGTAGGCCTGAAGTCATAACATTCCATGAGGCGAAATCCTGATGCAACCAACCAACCAAATCACATGTTTTTCTATGCTTCCACATCTCACTCACATGAATGTCTGGGAACTTTGACTGCAATCAATAAAATTACTCTAATAAGGTAAAGAGCCTTTTTGACGAAACCAATTTGTACAAGACCTGCAATATATGAAAGCTCCAAAATAAATCCAAGAAATTACAAAAAGACGTCCTCTAACCAAAATCCTTTTGGTATGCATTCTTCCACACAATAACCACAAATTCCATATTTTGTTCTTGGAATAAGGTTGGCCCAAGCCCCAAGTAGTTTGGGGGAAAATTAGAATATAAATGTATTTTATTTATATTAATTTTACTTTTGTTATTAACATTTTAATCTCAAAAGACTTGTATCATTTTAGTATCACAAATGTTGAATTTATTTAATTGCTATTATTATTTTACAATCACAAAAAGAGGTTATAAACGACCCCCAATCTGGAATCGATAAGGCAAAAAAAGGCTCTTCATCCATGGAGCGTTTAAATTTTGGGGAACAATCGATAATTACTCCAAATGCGGTAAAAAATGACAAATTGAAATGAGCCCAAAATTTAACAACCATTCCAAGGTCCTTGGAAAATAATTTTAGATGCCTTTAATTGAAAAGTGATAGAGAGTTATTATCCTTATTTCCACGGCACACGGGGACTCGACAAACAACATGATTACTTTTCCAAAATTCTCGAAAAATCATTAAGGCCCAAGCAAAGAAAAATTTCTCTGAATCAAAGGGGGAACTAAATTCTCCCTCCCTTATAAAATCATTGTCCATGATGCGACACACTCCAAGGCACTAAGAGGGATGAGTAAGCACGAAAAGTCAACAATGGCAAATTCTTAATAGTGAAAAGGCTTTATTGCATAAGATGTTGTCGAGCACGGTTTTACCTTGGGGTTTTGCTTGATACTTCAAGGGGATAAAATATGTTCAACCTCAGTAAGGCATGGTTTTCAGTATACCCGTGAGATTTGATGGATGTTTTTTACTCTTTGAAGAATGAAAGAGACTTCGTTTCCCTACAAGCAAGCCTGTAAATCAAAAACACTACACAAAATGGAATTAGTAAATTTTATGGCGGATTGCCTGGAAAAGGCTAGTCCTCGAAAGTCATTAGACTTCCTCAAAAGGATGTCAATCCACATTCAAGAAATTAATCTGTCAATGATAAAATAAATGGTAAACAGATGAAATAAAAGAAATGATTCGATGTATCAAATGATGAATTATTAACAAAATAATATGAATGAAAGGTACTTATCTGAATCCAATTGACTAATAAGATTGAAAATATGATATTACCAAATTCGAGAAGGCTGTGGATGATAGTTTTGTTGATGGTGAAGCTCTGAATTTGACAAAAAACCAACCTCTAATGTTTTGAGGATAACTTGGGAACCGTAGCTTCATTTTGCAAACCAAAAGATGCGTCGGAAAGCTGATTGAGCCAAAGTTTGGTGATTTTCGCAATCATCAGCGATTACTTGCATAATTTTGAGAAATGAGGACCAAAAGGTGATATTACCCGAGAGAGGAAGATTGTTGATGTAAGAAGATTGTTGATGTGATTCTGGACATATGAATCATGTTTGAAGATGCTATGACTATTTTTTGGATGATCTTTGGCTCTGTGAGAGGTCTATGATGCAAGAAGAATACAATATAAAGTGCTCAGGTCATGTCCACCTACCATCCTCCTTTAAAATAGATGCTTGGATTTGGTATTTATAGAGTTAATAGGAGAGAATCACCGGTGATTGGGGGAATCGTCAACAATTACAAGAGGTTTGAGTTTAGGAGGATAAAATTGCTATTTTGGTCTTAGGTGGTTGAATATTTAGGGGAATCATAGCTAGATAAGTTAGAGATGTTAAGTGTGAGGTTTAGAGGTGGATGGGGTAGTTAGGATAAAGTAGGGATAAATTAGAAGGTTGTCGAATTTAAACTAGTACTAACTAGTGAGGAGTGAGAAGCGATTATAGGGATAAGTTAGAGGTGGTTAAAATATATTTAGAAGGTTTAGTTAAACTAGTCGTAACTAGTGAGTTAGGATGAGTGAGGTGTAGGGATAAAATTAATTAATTAATTATTTTAGCCATGGGAGGGGAAATATGACCTAGGTAATGTGAGGTGAGGGATTAATTAATAAATGGAGGGTCAGGTTTAATCAATGATGGATGTGGACTTATGAAATTATAGTTTAATAAATATGAGGGGTGTAATGTGATAATGAGGATCTTGGTGAACACCAACACTGGAATTAGTGGTGTTAATTTTAGGTGTCTACATTTGTCACTTTTTGTTAAGTGGTTTTGAAACAAGCCACGAGACAAAAATGAGATATGGTAGATAAATGTTGAAGGATTACATGATGAGGTGCTCCCCCTCAAACTGGGGATTGATGAAAAAGGGAATCGATGGAAAGATGCAAGGATAAATTGATTCCCCATGACGAGGTAAAAAAAATATGGGTGTTGTCATAAAATAAAGTGATAGGGGAAGCAAAGGATTCATGTCCTATAAATATATGACTTTTAATGACAGACGGGATGTTTCGACAAGTTCAAAGGACCAAGAATTGATGTTTCTATAAAAGGTGGGTTTATGGGCCTAGAAGTCAAGTGATAGGGGAACCAAATGGTTCGTGTACTATAGATATATGACTTAACAGTGAACATGATGTTTCAACGAGGTCAAAGGACCAAGAATTGATGTTTCCGCAAAGGTGGGTTTACGAGGCCAAGAATTCAAGTAATAGGGGAACCAAAGGGTTCGTGTCTTATATGACTTAATGACAAAAAAGATGATATGACAATTTGATGAGGTCAAAGGACTAGAATTTTATGTTACCACAAAGGTGGGCTTACAAGACTAGGAAGTCAAGTGATAGGGGAACCAAAGGGTTCATGTCCTATAAACATATGACTTTTAACAATGGACAGGATGTTTTGATGAGGTTAAAGGACCAATAATTGATGTTGCCACAAAGGTGGGCTTATAAGGATTAGAGGGGGGTCCTGACGGTGACCAAGGATGTAGCACCCAAGGGGGTATTTGGTTGATAATATTTTGATTTTAATGAGTAGATGCGATGTTTTAAACACAATGATGTGACACTGAGATGTTCTCAGGATTTTTTTGATATATTATGTTGATGTGATTAATAGGTTTTGGTAGGTATTTTGATAGATGTTGATGTGGAAGGGTTGACAACTGTTAAATTTACATTTTAGGTATGATGTGTATTTGATATTGATGTTAAAGTGACTTTATGTTTTGTCAAAACCATGGCTGTGGATAAAATGTGGATTGATTTCTTTGTATTGGATTTGATACATATATGATGGGAAAAAACAATGTGAAGGCGCTTGCACTTTTGGCCTTTACAACGAATGTTAATAGATGACTAACAATGGGTAATCACATTTAGGATCTTAGATATAGATTGAAATGACATAGTGTACCTTCTTAGGACATGAGAAGGGTTGACATATTAGGTTGTGTAGAAAAAGAGGATTCTCCTTTCAACAGTTTCATAGGGAAATACCCCAGTTTTACATTTTTTATTTTGATGCAAATTGATCGATGTGGGAAGTTTGTTATAATGGGAAAGTTGATCGATGCGTGAATCTTTTCTAGGATGCTTTGACTTTTGGATTTTTTGAAGGTTGATCGGTGCGGGAATCCTTTTACATGTGTAGCCATACTTTGAGGGTATGATCTACATTTTTTTTTCTTTTTTTTTTCAGTTTTGATTTTTACAAAGACATCCGTCCTTGGAGGGATCACTCTACTTTTATTTTTGACAATATGACATTTGAATAGCTTCCATTTGAGGGATCAATCTATTGCTTTTGACTTTGATAGGAAGCATCCATAGATATTTTTTACTTTATTTTGAGCTGAGATCAAGACCCTGGTAGGTCGTTTCAAGGAGGGTAAAATATGTGTACACAAACTACACATGTGTGCCCCAAGACATGTCTTTGGTTGGTAGACAAGGTGGATAGATGTAATGATCTCCTACTAAAGAGGAAATTTTCCATATGAAAGATGTGATATACAGAGTTGTGGTGCTCATCTTTAAGGTGTATTAGGATAGTGACGGAAAACCACATTCTTTCAAATCATTACAATGGTAAAATGGTTGGTTGATAATGGGATAAGTTCTTTGGTGTGACTACTATCATGACAGTCAATTTGTTAATAGTATAAAGGCTGCAAGTGCAAGACGTTCAAGGGTTGACCTACACTATATGGACCAATCAATTAAGGGATAATATTCCACATTTACTCCGAAGTAATGACATTTTGATTAGATTGATAGGATAATTTTGGTGATGACGTGTAAAGGGGAAGGCATGTAAAGTACGACTTTCGAATTCTCAGTAGATAGGAGCCTTCCCAACATAATAATGTGGATAGAAATGACATGTGTTAAAAGGAATGATGTCCTGAGGATGATAGAATTTTTGGTCTTGTTTAAGTGAGTGTATGGTAAATAAAGGAGCCCTTGACAAAGGGGTTTTGGGAAATTTGGATGGGGCATGAGAGGATAATTGATAAAGAGGGGTAGATGACTTGACCTATACTATATAGACCGATCAATTAAGGGATAAAATTCCACTTTTACTCCGAAGTAATGAAGTTTTGATTAGATTTATAGGATAAGTTTGGTGATGACGTGCAAAGGGGAAGGCATGTAAAATAAGACTTTCGAAGTCTCAGTAGATACGAGCCTTCCCAACATAATAATGTGGATAGAAATGGCATGTGTTAAAAGGAATGATGTCCTAAGGATGATAGAATTTTTGGTCTTGATTAAGTGAGTGTATGGTAAATAAATGAGCCCTTGACAAGGGGGTTGTGGGAAATTTGGATGGGGCATGAGAAGATAATTGATGAAGAGGGGTAGATGACGAAGCTTTGGTTTTTCCTTTTATTTTTGTATGTTGATTTTGGGTTCGTATAGGTGGGTGAATTATAATGGTTCGAGATAAGGGACCTTATCTAGAAGGTGATGGAAAAATTCATGAGGAAGGTTTGTCGAGATTTGGTTGAGGATGACCCCTTGGTTCTACAAATTTTGTTGAAGACATTATTAGTGGCTTGGGCATAGATGTTGATGAGGTTTACAGACCTTCAAGGGAAGGTGTGGACATTAATGAGGTCAAGAGACCTTCAATAGAAGGTGTTGATGAGATTGAGGGACCTTCATTGGAAGGTGTTAACGAGATTGAGGGACCTTTAAGGGAGGGTGCTAATGAGGATAATGGTCCTTAAAAGGAAGGTGTTGATGAGATTGATGGACCTTCCAAGGAAGGTGCGAACAAAGATAATGGTCCTTCAAAGGAAGGTGTTGATGAGATTGATGGACCTCCAAAGGAAGGTGCTAACAAGGATAATGGTCCTTCAAAGGAAGGTGTTGAAAAGATTGATGAACCTTCAAAAGAAGGTGCTAACGAGATGTCTGACGAAGGCTTGTTGACGATAAAATAAGGATGTATTCCTTGTCCTATAAATATCAGTGAGGACATTGACGAGGGTGATGATATCGATGATGTATTAGGATGGTCCTCTTTTAGGGAAGATGATCAATAAGAAAGAGTCATTGGATTATGTCTTTAAGCGTTCTACAAATTTTTGTGTTATGCCCCGAGCATCTATGGTAGGCACAGGTTTTATCTTGATCGTACCATGCAGGTTTCCAAGTATGGAGATGGGGCATTTTGATTTGTGGTAATGTGATAAGAGAGGCTTGCATGAGTCTACCGAGGATATCAACCTAAGTCACTTTTGTGGGATTTGGATTAACGGATTTTGACCTTGGCTGTAACACCCGCTTAAAATAACCCACTTGAGACCCAAGAACAACCTAGGATTTAGTTAGGAAAATTATGGAATAATTTATTTTTAGAAGTGTCTACAACCAGGTTACAAGACAACAAATGTAACAACAAGTTTCAAGATCAATACTAGGTACTAGCTTATATTTTTCCCACATCAACCATTATTAAAGATCATAAGGTTAAAACATAGGGTTATAATGTTAAAAAGGTTAAGAGGGTAATTTCTCACCATACCCACTCACTAACTGGTCTAAAAGGTTCAACCTAATTTTTCTGGAAATTAACACATTCAAAACTTCCCTAAATCATTCCCAATAGATAGGAAATTTCCTCACATTTCCAATGATATAAATAATTCCTTCTAACTCCTCATAAAACTCAAGTTATAGGTCGGCGGACCTTGGGAGGAAATTTTTCCCAAGGGCGAGCTTGCGGGCCTAGGGAAGAAAATTTTCCCATGCGCGGGCTAGCGGGGTGGCGAAGGATTTTTTGCGCATTTTCCCTCTTTGGGGCCAAAAGTGTGATTTTCCTCCGCCCACCCACGAGCCCGAAGGGGACACGTGTCGGCTTATAAAAGCTTGGGCGGAAAGTCGAGCCATCGAAGCGATTTTAGGTTTTAAGATTTTAAGGTTTAAAATTTCAAAGTTAAAACCCATTCCACGCCTCCGCTGAAGTCTAAGGCTGCCACGTGTTAGCCTACCATTGGTTGTGGGTGGCAGGGCGACGGGGAAACTTTACAATTTTCACCTAAAAGAGGTTTAAAGTTTCAAAGTCAAAAACAACTCTGCTCCTCTATCGTCGCTTGGTGATGCCATGTGTCCTCCAATGATTGGATGTGGGGAGGTGGGGTGGCAGAGAAACTTAAGAAAATTTTCCAAAAGGGGGTAAAAAGGTTAAGTTGCACGTGCAGGCCCGTGCGTCCACGAAAATAATTTTTCCAAGGAAAAGGTGGGGATGAGGGGCCGTGGAGAAATTTAGGAAATTTTTCTAGAGTTAGAATTAAAGCGTTAAGTTCCAAAATCCTCCCGCACCTCCGCTAAGCCACGTGGCAGCACCCTATTGGCCGCGGGTTGGTGGGGTTGCGGGGAAAATTATAAAAAAAATTCCAAAAACCATTTTCTCAAATGGTTAAGTTGCAAGGTTTCCACCCCTCCGCCATGCCACGTGGCAGTACCCGATTGGATGTGGGATGGCGTGGGCTACGGGTAACTTAGGGAAATTTTTTCCAAAGTTTAAAATTTAAATTTTTAACAGTTAGATTTTTTTAAGGTTGAATTGAAGTAGAAACTTCAAAAGGCCATAAATTTTGATAGAGAGCTCGGTTTTGGGAAAACGGGGACTTTTTGGAAATATCTCAATGCCCTCTTTACATAGGAAAAATTAATTTAGGATTTAGATAAAGTTTAAGGGGTTAATTTCAATAAATTATTCTACAGGATTTTACAGTGCATGATGGTAAATTTTAACTTATAAAATTTTGTTCAAATTTTTCATTCTTTCTCCTTCAAAATGTCAAACAAACATGAATATTTCCATTAGGTAAGTGTTAGGATAGATTGCAAGTGTAATTTTGTTGGAATGGTTTGCATTTCGAAATTACAAGTTTCTTTTAACAACAAAAAGCCTGCAGATTTTCCTTGGCTTGATTGGAAGGTTTTCAAGACATTTCCTTAAGTGTTTAGGTTTGGTTTTGGGATCATTTTTACCTCATAAAGTCCAATTGATTATTTCACTTGCCTCTTATCTATTTACAGGGTTATTTTTTATTAAGGAATTTTACAAGGTATACAGTGAATTAAAAGAACTTATACATTTCTAGAAATAGAGATTAAACTATCTCTTTTGCCATGCAATGAAACATTGAATTCATTCCATGATAGCCTTAATTTTTTTTCCTTATTCAATCAAACATTAAAACAAGAATGCAGTTTCTATCCTTTCCAAAATCATATATTTTAAACAAGGTAGAATAATACAATTTCTTCTCATGTGTTTCACTTTTCCACTTTCTAAACAGGGATTTCAATCACAATCCGATATTCCAATTCAAATCAACAATGCAAATTAAGAAAGGTATTGCAATCATTTATCGATTTAAAAAAAAATACAACTTTGCATCTTCAATTCCTTGAATGCAGATAACAGATTTCAATTTTTTTTCTTTCAAATGAACAGAACAGAGTATATCTCTTTCACAATTTGGAATACATAACTTTCATAGCTCAATACAAAGTATCTTTCCATTACAAATAATATATAGATCATCCACTTCAAAGTGGGAAAGGTTACAATGAGATTTTATTTCACAAGGGACGGTAAAATTGTCTTTCTCCCTACTCCATAACAGCAACATGAATTTCTCCTTTTGATCACAACAAAGGTAGGGAAAAGGAAACGCTCTCCACCCAACCAATACATCCAATGAAGAGTAGAAGTCATCCTTCTTCATTGGCCCCCGAGCCCCAACCACGATGCAATAGAAGGTGTGATTCAACTCATGGAAACAACAAGCTTCCACAAAACATACAAGTAGCATTTTCACAATAAACACAGTCCAAAACAAAATGTAGTTTACAACTACATTAAAATATGACAAACAATACAAAGGTTTCATCAAGCAAGCCAAAGGAGCAAGGAACTATGGGGGAAGCTACTTATGCCTCCCAATGGGAATTGGGTATCCACCTATAACAAACCACCAATATAAAAAATCTCCCATATATCCTTATTCCCTCCACAATCCCTCCTTATGCCCCCCACAAAGTAAGAAATGTAATTCCATTTCTTTTCCAAGGTAGAAACCCAATCCCAACTCCCTCCACAAGAATTTTGATGCCACTGGCATTCCCTTATGCCCCCCCACATGGATTCCCCGTAGCCTTCTCCTACACCATTCATAGGCAGTCTACCCAAACAGCCCACAAATATGCTAAAACATTCACACAATAACATGTACATTCATAAATAAAAAGAGTATTTCAAGAGCCAAACTCTTACCTCTCCATGATGGAGTTGTCTAAATTCCAAAACAACAAGCTTTCCAATACCAACATACAATCCAAAATCAACAACCAAAAAGCATGTAAGGGTCTCCAATCTCCTTCCAAAAGCAAAAGCTCCACACAGTAAAAAATTTGCCCAAAAGGAAGTATGCAAAATGTTCAAAAACCCAAAATAAAACAAAACGAGGAGTTATAATTTTATAGAAGAGGGAAGAGAATAGGATGTCACATCACACATCTTCAACTCCAACACAAAAGTCAAATTTATTCTCCAATGCACAATAAAGAGGTGGGTGAATAATATGACAATAAACTTACACACTCCAAAAAGCCCACACCCCAAAATGACTGAAGTTAATAAAATGTAAGAAGAGTGAAATTAAAACTTACAATTAGTCATATCAAAATGCATAAAGAAGGTATAAATTCAACCCTTCAACCATATGTATGGTTGGTAGATATTAAGAGGTATGGGACAAGTTTTACTTGTCCCACAAGCCTCTAAAATCAGCCTCCAAGGACAAATTCGAATTTCTAAGAAGTGGATTGTTTCACACTCATAAGTAAACTTACACATCACTTACAAGGTCACTTACACATACTTACAACATTTTAATACAAAATCCAACCACTTCACTAATTACTTTCTTATGACATATTGATTTGTTTACTTTAACAACATGATTATTCACAACATTAACACAACATTTAATAACTAATGAAAAAGGGTAAAAGCACCACAAAATAAACACATGCAAACATTTAATAAAAGAAACCACATTAATAAATACATAAAGCCCTTTGGTCACATTCAAATGTAATCCCCCCCATGGGAATCCCTAACAAAAACAACACACACACACACACACAAAACATGTTGCCATGGTGACCTTGTTGAATTCATCTAGAATTCCAATGTGGTTGGTCTTCAATCCCCTGATGTTTGATGTGATAATTTAACCTGCAAAATACAAATACCTCCTTTGGCCTTGCGGCCATATCAGAACGTCCAAAATAATATAAATATAATTAAATTTCCAAAATCATCTAGATATATGAATCATAACAACATCAAAGCAATCTACAACATCATTATAGTATTATCAACAACTATACCATCATCCAATAATTTTCCATTTCTATACTACTCACAATATCCAAATATCACAAGTCCAAACAACATCCATCATATGACCATGTCCAACAGTATAACATCATCAATATATAAAGTGTATCTAATAATCATCATGCATCATATAATAATCAAAGTCAACAATAATCCATGATCAAATATCTAACATCATACTAAATCAAAACTATAATATAGTCGACAGTGTCATGATCATTATTAAACAATGTCAAAGGGAAGTGGGAACTACATTGGCTTACTAGAGCGCTTAGGAGGAAACATCTTATTTTTGGATGGGGGTGAATTCATGGATGTTGTATGGTTTTGGAACATCATAGGGATGTCGTGAGGTTGATAAGAGGGATAATATGACCCAAGAAAGGGATAGCATGTGTGATTGATAAGATTGGATGATGGGTGAGGTCCCAAAATAGAGGAAGAGGGATGGTTGATGGATGAGATAAGGTTTGATTGTGTGTCATGATATTGAACTAAAGGATGGGGTCCCAAAATTGATGGTAAGGGTGGACCTATAGATTTGATAGACTTCGATTGTGACAAAGGATGGGGTCCCAAAATGGGTGGTAAAGGTGATACCTTAGATGTCGTGTACTTAAATTTTGTAGTATTGATTTTAGGTAAAGGACGATGTTTTACGACAGATGATGAGGATGAGGCAGCGAATGTGATTGGTTTTGATTTCATAATGTTTGCGTTAGATAGAGAACATGGACTCACGTCAAATGACAAGGGCGAGGTTGTGAGTGTGATGGTATTTAATTGTGTAGTGTTTGATTCAAAGCAATGTTTTAGGTTGGAAGGTAAGTGAATATTTGAGGATAGGATTGGGTCTGGTTCAGATGAGGGAGGTGTTATTTCTAAACATGATTGAGGTGGATTACGTGAGTTTTCTATTTTGTTGATTAATTATATAAGTGATTAGATATCAAGATCTTAAATTATAAAGGATTATTTAGTAACGTCGTCCAAAGTGGAATATATGGGTTGTGCGGAGTTAATGGACGACTCGGCAGTGGTCACGGGTGATATCGATGTGTGAGAATCATCGAAAAGAGGATCTAGTGATTCTACATTTTCAGGAGAAAGCATTGGTGATGAACAGGTATTCTTATAAGGAGGATCACATGTAATATTTTTGATGACGTGATACTAAGGATGTACAACATTTACATGGATTGAATCTATCAAAGGTGTTGGATGAGCAAGACAAGTAATGTCATCATGTGTGGTAGTTTCATCTAAATCATAGAAATATCTAGGGAAATCAGATGAAACTTGTGTAGTCTCATCTGAATCGTAGGAAGACCTAGGGGAATCAAATGGAACATGTGTAGTCTCATATAAATCGTATGAAGACCTAGGAGAATCAGATGGATCATGTGTGGATTGAGGATTGAAATGGCCTTCTTAGATGGCTTGTATTTCTAACTTCCTAGCCATGGATAAAGCTTCTTCGAAGGTGTGGAATGTGTGGATTTTAAGGGTGGGTGATATGTGATGGGAACATGATCGGGTAAACAACTCGATAAATTCTGAATGTGGAAGTGAAAAAGATAATTGATTGATAGCCATCTAGTGACAAAGTCTCCAAGGGATTCATTTTTGGATTTGTTGATGGTAGCAAGGTCGAAAATGGAGATTTTGCGAGTGATATTTATAGCGAAGTGATTGAGAAACAACATAGCTAACTGTGTAAAATATACCAAAGAATGTCAAGGAAGGGAATTATACCAATCCAAGGTAGGTCCTATCAATGACATAGGAAAGGTTCTAAGAAGGAGATCTTGATTGTGGATGATGAGATAACATGAATGTCTAAAGGATAGTATGTTTTGTTGAGGATCCTCCTGGCCATGGAACATGGTAAGTTTGGGAAATTCTCAATGCAGAGGATAGGGATTGTATGGTGTTGACAGATGGATGGGTTCATTACAAACCTGATCATAGACAAGGACTTGTTTGGATCCTTTGGTAGCGGTTTATAAATTTTCTAATTTGTTTGACATATCTTGTATGGAATCATTTGTAGGATTCAATACGAAGGAATTGACTAGAGGATGCGATTGATTTGACTGATGAAAATGTGAAGTAGTATAGTTTTGTAATAGATGGGTTTGATGCAGAGATTGATGAGGGGAAGCTTGAGAGGATATTGTTTTTGAAGTGGGTTGTGATAAAAGGATGTGGGGAGATGTGGAAAAATTTTGAGCATGTTGTTGTTGTTGGATTAGATGAATTGATTGGACCTGAGTAGGGATATGTGTATGGATTTGGGATGTCTGAAGTATTGAAAACGGGATTGAAGAAGAGATGGGTTGATTAGATGAAAAATGAGGGATATTGAGATTTTGATGATATTGTGATGAAGAAGGGGATGTTGGAAAGACCCCTTGATGAGATACATGGGACATGGAGTGAGAAGCAATAGTTTGGAAACAGTTAGGTTGTGAAGAATATTCATAATAGGTTTTTTGGATGTGGTTATAATAGGATTGTTGAATTAGATAAGAGGTATAAGTTCCATAGGGAAAATAGGATGGTCTAGATGATTCTAGAAACATGTCAGAGCTAAATAAATTTTAATGAGATGTGATAGGTTGATAAAATGTGTTACAATGTTGTACTGATGTAGATAATGATGCATACATATTTTCTAAGGTTCAATCATGAAATTTCTTAGCAAACAAACACACAATTTCCTAATCAATAAAAAGCAACTAAATGGATGGATTTATAAACAACAATAAATAAGTAAAATAAATTTTAAATTTTCTTGATTTAATTAAGAAAAGTGAAATGTGAAAAATGGGTGATGGGTCCTAGGAAATGACAAGTTATGGTTGGTTTCAAGTATGTTTATGGGTGGCATCCTCGATATGCCGAAAGGTACATGAGGCACAAATCTATACTGTCGCTAGGATGGGCGTGTGTATTGGGGCATGCCCCCTCACTTCACGGTCCCGTTGTGATAAGGGAGTCGGGTGTTGAGCCAAAATATACCGACAGACAGGAGATTATACTCAGCCAGAACACTGATTTGGTTTCCCTATTGGGTGATGAAATCCCAATCAGTTTCACTTGGGTAGGAATTGTTTGAATGTGTTTTTGATTTGATAGTGGTTTGGTTGTGTGTCTGGGGAGAAATAAGTTAATGCAACAAATTTTCCTCCTAGTTAGACTAGATGATCAAGAAGTATGAAATGATTTGTTTTAATACCCAAAACGAAATGTTTATCTTTGATAAGTATAGTAAAACAAAGATGTAAAACTTGAAATCAAATAGAAGGTTTTAGGACTTACCGTGAGAGTGATCATATTTTTTTATCTTTTTAGAAATTTTAAATCGAGCAAGTATTAGGTTCAGCAAATGAATTTCCAAGGAACAATCCCTTACAACTAGATTAGAGAAAACAGGGAAAAGAAAATAGCAGATTATGAAGTAAATGATAAAAAAAATAAAAACAAATTCTAATCATTGGTGATTGGGCCAATCGCCAATGATTATCCTAATCACAGACAATTGCTACATAGGGAATCAAAAAAATAAATGATATTTTATCGATGAAATGAAGCGAAGAAACAAGGGAAAGGGTCTCCCATCGGGCATGCCAAAATGTCAAGCATGGTTTTACCTTGGCGGTTCACTTGATACTTCAAGGGAGTAAAATATGCTCAACCTCAGTATGGCGAGGTTATTAGGATACCCGCAAGATGTGATGGATTTTTTGTGCTCTGTGAAGAATGAAATAGACTTCTTTTCCCTGCAAGCAAGCATGTAAATCAAAAATACTACACAAAATGAAATTAGAAAAATTTATGGCAGATTTCCTGGCAAAGCATAGTCCCCAAAATTCATTGGAATTCCTTGAAAGGATCTCAATCCACATTCAAGAAATTAATCTGTCAATGATAAAATAAATGGTAAACATATGAAATAAAAGAAATGATTTGATCTATCAAATGATGAATTATTAAGAAAATGATGTGAATGAAAGGTACTTATCTAAATCTAATGGACTAATAAGACTGAAAATATTATATTACCAAATTTGAGAAGTCTTTGGATGATAGTTTTGTTGATGGTGAAGCTCTGGATCTGACAAAAAAACAACCTCTAATGTTTTGAGGATAACTTGAGAACCATAGCTCTGTTTTGTAAACCGAAAGATGTATCAGAAAGCTGACTTCAATATATTTCCAATGATGTAGAGAATTGCTAGCAATTAGGGCTGAATCTCCGATGAATTATCCAATCTTTGGTGATTTTGGAAATCATCAAAGATTGCTTGCATAATTTTGAGAAATGAGGACCAAAAGGTGATATTACCTGAGAGAGGAATATTGTTGATGTAAGAAGACTGTTGATGTGATTCTGGAAATATGAATGATGTTTGAAGACACTTTGACTATTTGTTGGATGATCTCTGGCTCTGTGAGAGGTCTATGATGCAAGAATGATACAACATGAAGTCATTGGGTCACATCCACCTGCTATCCTACTTCAAAATGGAGGCTTGGAGTTGGTATTTATAGAGTTAATAGGAAAGAATCTTTGGTGATTGGGGGAATCGTTGGTGATTGTAGGTAGTTCATTTTTTGGAGGATAAAATTGGTATTTTGGTCTTAGGTGGTTGAAGATTTAGGGGAATCATAGCTAGATAAGTTAGAGATGTTGCGTGTGAGGTTTAGAGGTGGATAGGGTAGTTATGATAAAATAGGGATAAATTAGAAGGTTACATAATTTAAACTAGTACTAACATGTGAGGAGTGAGAAGTGGTTATAGGGATAAGTTAGAGGTGGTTAAAATATATTTAGAAGGTTTAGTTAAACTAGTCGTAACTAGTGAGTTAGGATGAGTGAGGTGTAGGGATAAAATTAATTAATTATTTTAGCCATGGGAGGGGAAATATGACCTAGGTAATGTGAGGTGGTGGGTTAGGTTTAATTAATGATGGATGTGGACTTATGCAAGTATATTGATGATGTTGATGTTAATATTTAATAAATATGATGGGTGTAATGTGATAATGAGGGGCCTGACGGACACCGATACTGGAATTAGCAGTGCTAATTTTAGGTGTCTACAAATGCAACCACTAGTAGGTTAGGGACATTTTATAATTTTCTTAATTTATTAATGTTCTGTGAAGATTTGAAGTTCTCTATTCCATAATGAATTTAATTCAAATTTTATACTGTGGTCCAAACTATTTACTTTTATGATTCTCATATGTGTATTCACAATTTACTTGTTCAATGTTCACAATGTTATCACTTATTAAGAATTTCAATTTTAAATTTCTAACAAATTTCCCAAAATGCTTGACATCACAATGTCACACAAGGTCCAAAGCACATCATTGGCTAACCACAAAACACCTTTTCATGACTGTACCACAAAATACCTCTAACCCACCCATGGGAAGAAACATATATTCCATGAAATATAGTACTCAACACAGATGACCCAGGCATAGATCCAACACATACGTGTGCCTAACATACAATAAGGCGTCATCGAATACATATTCAACAGATTTCACATGACTCAAAACTACGATTGTATCCACACAGTATCAAGATAAGATCCAATAGAACATGCCAAAAAGATGCGCATCAAGCCTCAACATCACAATACATAATAGGACTCATAAGAGTAACACATGAATCATGCATACCAACTCCCCATGCCTCCCAATAGAGAAAATAATCATAGCACCAAAACTAAGTTGGGTCACTAACCATATATCCTCGTCACCTTATTTCTCTGAGCCAGGTCACTCACCAAAGATCCCCGTCACCTTAATTCTTCAAGTGGGATCACTCACCAACAGCCTCATCACCTTTTTTCTATAGGTTAGGTCACTCACCAAGAGCCCTATCACATTATTTCTCCAAGTCGGGTCACTCACCAAGATACACATCGTCTTATTTTTCTAAGGTGGGCCACTCACCAAGAGCCATGTCACCTTATCTCTCAATTAAATGAGGTCAAGTCACCCTATGGCCCTAGGTACATAGAGCCTCGTCACCTCCACCCAAGTGGCATAGTAACATATATCTCAATGTTGCACAGCCCCATGACCTCCTTGGGGTGTACCCCTATACAAAAAATTGGGTCCATAGGTCCAACCAATCCATGGTGAATCCCATGACCCTATTCCATCAAACCAAAAAATTAGAACCAACATATCAATTAGTTTCAAACACTAAGTAGCATCAAACCCCAAACCTTGGGCTAAGATAGAAAAAATTTAAACTCCAAAAGTAGTTTTCAAATGAAGAAAGGTAAATGGCTAAACAACCGCAATAATGTAAAGGTATATTTTTATCACCAAATCAAATTAAATTCCCAAAAATTCAAGGATGTATCAATCAAGAAAGTTATTAGTTCTTAAATAAAAGAGAGGCTGATAAATTTATGAATAAAATACAAACATAGAAAAATCACTTTACTATCACTATGTGGCCCTTCCATGGCCACCAAAGGGGTACTTAATGAATTGATGGAACTCGGATATCAAACCTTAGCTCACAAAATACATATAATAGTTGATCAAATCATTTAAGTGTCATAGTCTCTATCAGAATCACCACCTCCAAAATCCCAAAAGACTCAACATATTTTTAACCACACAAGGTTATCTATAAGACAACTAGTTAAGGAGAGAGAGGAAGAGGTACGGGTTACCATTCACTGAGCTTAAGGTGTCCATGCAACACAATATGCATGATGCCTGTTCATCAATGTCATACACACCAAATAAATAGAAATGGATTTTCATTCTATGGTAGTCTCCACTTTTTGGGTCATACTTAGCTTGAGTTAAATGGTTAACTGTTTAATTTTCCCTCTCCACACATACACTTTTATTGATTTCTTCCCTTAGGGTCAATTTGTGTAGGGTACACAACATAACAGATAACTACATTACTAACAAAATGATGTACATACACAATAAACACAATGTCATACTCATCATATAATTATTTGGTAAGACACCATGATAATTCCACAACTTTCCACACATCACGTTCCCACATAATGCACCAATAATGCGAGTACAATACATTAGGGGTCATAAAATCACCATATGCCCCCAATTCATGATTTACATTTGTCACATAATTTATGAATATATACCTACAACGAAGATAGTGATTTAATATCATGACATACATTCTAATACAATACAACATGGTGAAAACACCATAATACAACACAACACGGTGGAAATTAACATGATATGACATATTTCACTACGAAGAAATTTTTCATGCAACACATTGGTACACATGCAATATCATAGGATAATAAACACTACAACACCTCGTCCTTCACAAAAAAACATTTCCTTCACACAACAAGGTGGTAACACACATGAAATCCATGTTGAATTAGAGAGAGAGAGAGAGAGAAGAAAATACTTTCATCAAGAAACACATCAACATCATAACAAGTCCACACTAAGTGGTATCCATAATAGGTGCATTCACATCATCACAAGTAACATGTTTTCACATCACAAAAAAATAACACATTACTCTTCTAAATCCTCCACCATCATGAATAACCACCACAACACCAAATTGTCTCATAGGTTCGATAGTATGAACCTTTTCTCTAATACCAAATGTAGTGCCTACACATGTGGGACCAAAACACAAGACCAAATAAACCAGGATAAAAAAAAGTTTACTTTCATTACTTGCTACAAGACAACCCTTGGGCTTACTCAAAATATTCCACATCACATGAGACATTTGTAAAAACATGAACCCATATATACAATAGGATAACACCATATGCACATCAATTCCACACTTTCCCCAAATGAACAGATACAAATAACGACCCAACCACAAAAAGAGCTCAAGGGTAGGCATGTTCCACAACACATCATTTCCATGGTTACATCTTATTTGCAATTAAAATTCCAAGAGGATTTATCACGCGAGCATAAATTCTCATTATCAATCTACATATTCTTAATTTCATTGAAAATTTAACTTAATAAAAGTACACTTAATTTGGCTCTTTATCCTTTACACTAATTTTCATAGCCCAATTGTTATTTGACACATTTTAAACACATGAAAAAATCCTTATGCTAGTTCTTATGCTAAGGTTTCTTTTCACAAAATATGTTCATTTGATGTTTAATTTTATACTCATTACGCAATGGAACTAATATGAAGTCAAGGGGAAGAAATATTAACATTTAAAGGAGATTAAGGTTGAATTTACCTCTTCCTATAACTTCCTGCCATTAGAGCACGTTTATTTTCATGTTGTAGTTGTTATAGTTCAAAATTTAGTTTGAGTCAATTTAACATTTACACGCCATGAATTTTCCTTTTAATATATAAGAGTTTATGTTTACTCAAAATCTTTATCTCACCAAGAACAATTTGTATTCATTTTTAACAACGTGATAATTCCTAATTAAGTTGTAAGGACTTCAAGTATAATTTTATTCCCAAACCATTATCTCATTTAATCTTGTTTTCATTACACTTACGTTGTCACTTTGGTCTTTTATTGGCATTCTTCTAAAAAAATGAGTTACCAAAAATATTTGCTTAATATCTTATAGATCTACACATGATTGGAAGTATTTTAAGCTACACATGAATCACAAGTGATTCATGTTCAAGGTAAGAGATTGTGTTTCCGTATTTCATGATCCCCTATGGAACATTTATTTTATACTTAATGTCAAAAAAGGTCTTAGATAGGGGTTAAGGGACCATGTTTTCAATTTCCCCATTTCTCTTAAGTCAACAACTTCCGAAAACAATTTTATTTTCTAAGAGTTAGTTATAATTTCCGCCCACAAGATAGCCTCTTAATGGGCCTAGGTTTAGTTTAATTCCAAATGTACTCATGAGATCTATGCCCAACTATAATTGAATTTAAATTGTTGAAACATATTTATCCCGAAACACCTTTGTAAAAGCCCAAGGTGTTTTGTTGTTACTAGTCAAGGTAACACCTTTATCTGCAAGGAATTAATGGGATCATTAACAAGATTTTAATGCATAATAAAATCGGTACATTTAATCCACTTGCATCGTCTAGATCCCACTAAGTGATCATTCGATGATGAAGTTAACCTGAAGTATCTTCATAAGAATGTGGTTGTCCAATAGGATACCAAGGTCAAATTCAAACATAAAACTCTAACTCATCCATGAATATGAGTAGCCCTATGATACCAAGAAGTGTTAGTCCTATTTACCCCATAAACGGAAAGATCACACAACATATTTTTTGCTTCGTGTAAGGAAACTTAAGTCATAGAAAAGGTATTTTGGAAGAATTCTAGGTGTATGAAATGAAGACACCCTTGTTATCTCTAAGTCATGTCTCCAAAGATGTTAGGGATTACAAACTAGTCATGACACAACTAAGAGAGAAGATATGGCTGAAGGATTAAAACTTATCTAAATTTCCATGGTTTAAGTGAAATGAATTTCTATCATACATTGTGCTCGTTATGAGGGGACTATAAAAATTACAATGGTCAACAATTTCTTACATACAACTAAAACAACATGAGCTTCTACATCTAGTACAACCGATTACAACTCAATAATTTATCAAAAACAAATATGATTATAATTTTATCATGAAGGCAGTAATATCTCTCTTTCTTGATACAACATTGTTATTATGTAAATCTATACCAAATAGTGTTATTATTACCAATTTACATTGTATTCATCTAAGTAATTACAAACTATCGTCACAACATATTAAGCGTGATATTAAATCCTCTTATCCACAGTACCTACAACCACAACATGGTCAACACAAAGCTTGCATGGCATCTTCCTACAATCTAGTGCAATTAATCGATTTCATATTTTTCCAAACACGATGATAACAACATATAACACGCAACAAGAGAGAAGAGAAATATTAATTTCATTTCATTTTCAAAACTGGAGAGAGAGAGGAGAGAGAGAGAGAGACCATTTTTCCAAAATCAGTTGTTTTACAAAACAAGTGTCAGAGAAATTTTCCTACAGTCATATGTTAGTGTTTATAGGATTTCCTGATTGATATTTTGTTTGAATAAGGTCATACAATAGTTTTCTCCATTTTTTTACAAGTTTCCAAAAAAAAGTCAAATTTAGATGAGTAGCTCAAAAATATGTGTTCAAAAAATAATCTCCGAGTCTTAAACACACAAGGAGTCAAATCCCTACCTACTACCCTATATACATGAAAACACTCGGAGATTACAGAATTTGAAATTTTAGAATTGGGTTCAATTAGATCATGTCTTTCTGGAGCTATCGATCGTAATTGCATCTGAATGACCTTGTTTCCCAACATCTGGGGGCCCACAAAACCCACTTAGAAAACTAGCTTGCAAGGTGATTTTCTCCAAACTAATGGTTGGTAGTAATTGTCATGAATAAATACTAGAGGTATGTAGAGGCCGAAAACCATTTCTCCACTCAGGGCCTAAATGGAAAGCCAAAACCAAACCGGACTTTTAACTTTCAGCATCTACCCGACACTACAAAAAGGGTCAACATGGATCCTAACGCGCTATGCTAAATGATCAAACGATCAAATAAGGGTGTTGTAAAAGTTGTTGCTACATCTCATGTCAACAAGGAACAAGGTCAACCTTGAATTTTTGGATTGGGGGTTTAGAGAGGTATTTCATGTGTCATTGAAAATCATGATTTATTAACTTTTACAAGGCAACAATTGATACGTTTAAAATAGAACTCAAACTCAACTCACCGATACGGTTATCCAGTCTTGTTATTTAAGTTTCCAAAACATCTTAGAATGAGGTTTAAGATTATAGTAAACACTCTAACTATCAATCGAGTTGCGTAAAACATGAGGTAAGATTTACTATTTTGCACTACATTTTCATTTTTAAACAACCAAAATTATAATATTATATTGGCTTAAATTTCTATATCATTGTGAAGGAAAAACTAAAAAATACAAAAATTTGCATTTACTTGAACGTACCAAATCCTATTGGGCTGGCTTAAATTTCTATATCATTGTGAAGGAAAAACTAAAAAATACAAAAATTTGCATTTACTTGAACGTACCAAATCCTATTGGGCATACCCGGCTTGTGTATACCTAACATCCACTAAACGTGAACCCACATTTCGTTGTTCAACATTTCTTCAAACAATCCTCATGCATCCACAAGTTGTCTATTTTACAAAACAATCTTGTTACAAAACCTCCATTTTCACATGGGTGATAAAATGATCTCAAAGGAATGAGACTTAGATTTGGGACTACTAATGGCATTCAATGCCCAATTGACCTTTTTTAATGAAATAGTCTATATTACTTAATAAAATATTACAGTCTATCCACAAAAAATATGGGTGGTAAAGGGCACACCTCGCGATCAAACTATCCGACAGCTAGGAGACAAATGCATCAGGCCCAAGGGGCAACAAAAACATAGCAACAATGCTAGAAAACAACAGGAAAAACAAATTAGGCCACCGTAGCAAACATAGAGGCAGGGGCAGTGGACACCCTTTATCCTCCAGGTTACTACCAAGAAGATCATTGCCATCCGGAACGGGTGGCTAGCTTGAAGCAACTTCTTTGTCTTTATCGTCCTGCTGATTACGACAAATGGCAAGAGCCAACCGAGGGACTTTTCCAGAATCCCACCCATCCCACTACATAGGAGGTGGGGAGTGGTGGTGGGATCCAATATGTAAAGGTATGTATATTGGCCCAATATGCAAGAGGAAGTATCAAAATTTATTCGTGGATGTAAACTTTGTTGTACTAGCTAGCCAAAGACTGGGAAGGAAGGTTTGTATATGCCTTTACCAGTACATAATCGTCCGTGGGAGGACATCTCTATGGATTTTATAGGAGGATTACCTATGTCTAAACATGGCCATGACTATCTCTATGATGTTGTTGATATATTTAGTAAAATGTGTATTCTTATGGCATGTAAAAAGACAGTAAAAGCACATGAGGCAATAGATATTTTCTTTGCTAATGTATGGGTGCATTTTGGTTTGCCAAAGTCTATTGTCTCTTACAAGGATTCCAGATTCTTGGGGAAGTTTTGGACTACATTGTGGGACAAGATGGATACCAAACTGCAGAGGAGCACAGCCTTCCATCTCCAGACAGATGGACAAACAGAGGTGGTAAACAGGACTTTGGTACAATTAATCAGAGGGTATAATAGTAAGTACCCAAGTACTTGGGATGAGTCCTTAGCCTACATTCAGCATTCCTACAACCGTGTAGTACACACATCCACCAAGAAGTCACCATTTGAAACATGTTTGGGATATCTACCTACGAATCCGTTGGACATAGCAGTTGGACAGAAGGATGAGGAGGATACACGGGACATGGAGGTGACTAGAGCAAACAAATTCATTGAGAGGATCCGGAAAATCCATCTTAAGGTCAAAGAACAACTAGAGAAGTCTCAAGCGAAGTACAAAGCTAGACATGATTAGCATAGAAGGGAACACAAGCTTCATGTTGGAGATAATGTTTGGCTTTACTTGAGCAAGGATAGACTACAAGGTCAAGCACGGAAGCTCAAGCCACTATGATATGGACCTTTCACCATGTTGGAGCAGATTGGAGAAAATGCTTTTCAACTTGATTTGTCATCATTCATGAGGATGTACTTTGTAGTAAACTACAAGAACTTTCACCTATATTAGCCATCCATGTTGGATGAAGATGAAGAACTACAGTTGCTACCTTCCATCGAGGATTGCACCTTGGACTCACAAGGTGAATTGGAGGAGGATGTAGTACTACAGCAGAAGGTCAGAGAGACTAGAAGAGGTCCACAGGAGTCTTGGCAGATTGGACTGAAAGGAAAGGCACCAAGGCAGGCCCGGTGGTATTCAAAGGAGAAAGTGAGGGAATTATTTCCTCATCTACTCCCCTGCGAAGCTTTTATGGGACCAAAAGCTTTCTAGGAGGACCATCCAGAATTGATGGACCATCTAGACTTAAGCAAGACCACCATTGGCAGCCTGGGGATGAGCAAAGCATAACCTTTTCCTAGGGATTAATTTAAGAAAGGGGTATCTGGAAACCATTTCCAATCCTTCCACCAAGGCCTGAGAGAGACAACACCAAATTTTTGAAGCATCTCAGTAGGAATGGAATTAAGAACTTCCTGATAAGATTCTTTCTGTCGAAGCAAGCCGAAACATGGCTTTAGCTTAAGGCCAAGTGAGAAGCAGTATGAAATTCCTGCAAAATATGTCTTTAAGAGTGCACAAGCTTTGATGATATAACTTAAAAGCATGAACCCAGGGAACTTTTGCAAGTAGCACATCATGAAAATTGATGAGAGGATACCACCAGATTTTGTGGTCGTTAATGGAAAATCCATTTTGGAAACCATCCCCTACCCAGATTAAAAAAGGGTTTGAGAAATTCCCAAGCTTTCCATATGCTTTTGACAACAAAGGTGCCCACAATCTTAACCAGGGATTTGAGAATGAGCAGACTATGAAAATCCAACCCTTGACATGTTTTGTGCCCTTGAGGGGAGCCTTAACAAATACAGTTGTGAATCAGAACTTTCCAAGCTTCGTTGCTAATGCAGGCCCGAATGATCCACTTGGCTGCCAGCGCAGTCCCCTGGTGGCCAATATCGGTCAGACCAAGTCTGCCAGAATCCTAGGGAGGCAACAATATTCCCAGGTAACTCTGTGAAAGCCTTTTCCAAGCTCCGAGCTAGCCCAAAGGAAATCTCTGAGAAGTTTCTCCAATTTATTGTAAGAGGCTTTAGTCAACACCCAACACGAAGAATAATAAACATGTGTGGCAGCCAATATCTTGGAGAAAATCTGAAATTTTCCTACCAGCGAAAGGGGTTTAGTAATCCGGTACTCCAACTTGTGGGAGACCCTGTTTATAAAATACTGCAAAAGTTGACTCGGAGCAGCATCAAGAGCAAAGGGTATACCCAGAAATTAAAAAATTCCTCCATGCTGGATGTATTTCCAAGCATAACGATTCAACAAACCAAGCTTGGGGAGAAAATATTTCCTGAAGCACTGGGTCTTTCTCCATTGGATACTAGAACCTGAAGCTAAAAAATGTGTGTCCAAACATTGCATGGCATTATTGATATTTGCTTCTTCCTCTAGGAGCGTGAGGAAGGAGTCATCTGTAAAATTCCAATTGACAAGCTAAAGGGGAGTCAGGCGAATGGAGTTGAATTCCTCTCACAAGCCCTTGATCCCAAGTATGGGCAAGGAGAAACCCAAAACCTTCAGCGGCTAGCACATAAAGAGCAGGTACTAAAGGACAACCTTGCCTAATAGAGCGGAAAATCCCAAACTACTCAGAAGTATGACCATTAACAGATAGAGAGGCAGTGGCATCTACAAAAAGCATTTTGACAAAGGTGATGAAAATTGAACTGAATCACAGTGCTTCAAGCATCGCCAGAATGAAATTTCATTCAATCCTGTCATAAGCTTTTTCAAAGTCAATTTTGACAAACATGGCTGGTTGTTTAGAGGTTCCTGTTGATCCATAGGGATCCAGATAACTCTACTTCATCAGAAATAGTCAGCACAAGGAAGGAAAACATTAAAACGGAGGTTTTGTATTTTAAGTAACAGGACCGCTACCCTATGTAGGGCGGCGGTCACAGAACTTCCACTCAACAAGGGCAGTGGTTACAGAACCACCTGTCTACACAAGGCGGCGGTCCTGTCCATTACGGACAGAAAGCAAAATTCGAAACGAACAACTTCCGAATTTGAAAGGGTGTTCCATCTCCCTTCACCTTCATGACCTTTCCCATTCTCTAGTGCACGGGAGGACATGAGAAAGGCTATAAATTCATGATTGTAGAAGTGTAGAAGATCATCGAAGCATGAGAGCAAGTGAGCAAGAAGTCTTAGTGTTGGAAATTGTATTTTGTAGAAGAAAGGAGTTTGAGACAGACCAAACAAGTAACTTAAAGGAAGTGTTGAGATATTATCTACTTCCCTTTCATGCTTATTGTAAATTCTATTCTTGTGATTTGAATTGGCCAATAGAAGTGGGAAGAAAGAGCAATTTCCCTTCCCGACTGGTTTTCCTCCATTGGAGGTTTCCAGGATAAAATTGTTGGTGTTTGAGTTCTATGTCCTTTCCCTTTGCTACAATTATTGATTCTAAGCACAATTATAATTCATTCACTAGCTTTCTCTGTTATTTCTAATAGAAAGTAAAAAGCAACGAATTATTGTGATTTGTGAATTATTCCAAAGTTGAAAGTTTACGGATCATTTTGGTATCAGAGCTAACAAATATCTAGGACTGTGGTATTTGTTCTTGAATTTGTATGACAGTGACAAGATCTAAAGGCGAAGAACCTTTACCTTGTGATCCAGAGATTTCGACAAAGAAGTGGAAACAGAGAATCTGGGGAGAAATGGAGGAAGAGAACTTGGTCCAGAGGATCGAGATGTTGGAGACCATGATGGATAGGATGTTTAGAAGGCAAGAAGAACTTGCAGATTTGCAGAAGATGGCTTCTGTCAAACAAGACTCCATGGACTCGGTGGTTTGAGGCTTAGCCGAAAATTTTGGTATAGGCAAGAGTCACCATGAGGAAGATTATGGAGAAGAGCATGAAGGAGAGACTTCTAACACAAGAGAGAAGGTAAAATATGAACATACTCCTTTTAAAGTTGAGACTAAAGTCGAAATCAAAAGCTTTGAAGGACAAGTAGATGCAGAGTTGCTAGATAAATGGTTGAAACAGTTAGAAGTCTACTTTAGCATCCATAATGTCACTGAGGCACAAAGGATCACCTTTACACGTCTCAAAATGGAGGGACATGCTCTAGTTTGGTGGAAAACCCATCTAACTACTTGTGAAAAGAAGAAACGTCCTATTGTGAAGTCTTGGCAAGAATTTAAGGAATTACTTAGAGCTAACTTTTATCCTATTGGCCATAAAACTGACCAAATGATTAAATGGCAGTATTTTAGACAAGGTAGTGGTCAAAGTGTGCAGGACTATACTACAGAGTTTCAGAGGCAAGCCATGTTGCTAAATATGGACTTGGAGGATGAGGATATTCTGACCAAATACTTAGGTGGACTTCACACTCACCTTCGAAGAAAAGTTATCTCCACAAAGCCCAATGATCTCAATGAAGCATGTGTACAGGCATACTACATAGATGATGAGAAGAAGCAAGGAGAAGCATAGCCGAGGGTAAAGTAGTCAAAAAATCAGCAGAAAAAGGATTGTGGGCAAACAAGTAACAAGAGTAAGTGGAAAGCGAAAGGTAAACAAGCTGCCACTACTTTAAATACTTGTAAAGATCCCAAGAATTTTTGTAAGAATTGTGATATCAACGGTCATACTGATGCTACATGTTGGAAGTTGCATCCGGAGTTACATCTGAAGAACTGAACCAAGGACTCAAAGAAGTCCATGACAGCTGTAAAGACAGAGGGGGAGGTAGAAATCGAAGATGACTCTGATGTAGACGAAAGGTTTGGATGCACGGCCACCAACAGGGATAGCGAAGAGGAGAGGAGTAGACTATTACAAATCAAAATCTAGATCAAGAGAACTAAAGTAAATGCTTTGGTTGATACCGGTTCTCAATCTAACTTGATTTCTAAGGCAGTTGTAAAGAAGCTTGGTCTTGAGACTTATGAGCATCCACACCCTTATCCTTTGGGTCGGGTAAAGAAGGGTGTTGAAATTCAGGTAACAAGAAGATGTAAGGTCAAGTTTGGGATAAATTCCCAATATATAGATGTTTTTGAAGCTGACGTTAATCCACTTGATGCTTTTGATGTGGTATTCGGGAGTCCTTACTTGTATGTTAGGGATGTTATATTTATGAGAAGGGAGAACCAGTATAGATGGGTCAAGGATGGGATCAGCTACAACATCCTGGCACACCAGCGTAAGACACGGGTTACTATGGTGAGTGCTAACCAAGCAAAATGGCTAATTCAGGCAAATCATAATCATTTTTGTTTACTTTTGTTAAAAGATAAGCAAGATGGGGTAGAAGTTTCAGAAATTTCTAACCAAGGAAAACAATATTTGGATATTATTATTCAGTATTTTCAGGAAGTATTTCAGACTCCTAGTGGATTACCACCAAAATGGGAAGTAGAGCATGAGATTCAGCTATTTTCAGAGTCACCTCTACCGAACATCGGGTTGTATAGGAAATCCTTGCTTAAGAGTACTGAAGTAAAGAAGCAACTCCAAGAACTGATAGACCAAGGGGTAATACGTCTGAGCACCTCACCATGTGGTTCGCCTATTGTGATGGTGCCAAAGAAGGATGGTTCTTGGAGAATGTGCATCGACTACCATGCTTTGAACAAGATCACCATAAAGAACAGATATCCACTTCCCCGCATAGATGATCTCTTGGACCAACTTCAACATGCTAAATTTTTCATGAAGTTGGACCTTGAGTCTAGTTATCACCAAGTCAGGATGAAGGAGGAGGATATATGGAAGATTGCCTTCAAAACAAAATAGGGTTTGTATGAATGGTTAGTACTTCCTTTTGGGTTATGCAATGCACCCGCTACATTTATGAGATTGATGAATGATGTATTGCAGGATTTCATAGATTCATGTGTCATTGTATATCTAGATGATATTTTGATTTTTAGTGCCACATGGGAAGAACACTTAACACATTTGTAGGAAGTCTTGCAAGTTCTCAGGGAGAAGCAGCTGCTTTGTAACATGAAGAAATGTGAATTTTCCAAGAAATCACTTGTCTATATTGGACACGTGGTTGGAGGAGGAGAGCTACGAGTGGAGCCAAAGAAGGTGGAAGCCATCACTAATTGGCCAACACCAACAAGAGCCACAGAAACTAGAAGTTTTGTGGGAGCAGTATAATACATACGGAAGTTCATTCCAAGCTTCTCCACAATTACAACACCTCTACACTCAGTGGCCGTAAAGAGTAAGGGTTTTGACTGGGGTAAGGAACAAGAAAAATCCTTTGAGTTATTGAAATACAAGATTAGTCATGCTCCAATAATTGCTCTTCCTAGTTTGCAGAAGTCTTTTGAAGTAGAGACAGATGCTAGTGATTATGTTATGGGCGCAGTGTTGCTTCAGGGAGGTAAAGCCGTATGTTATCATTCTGAAACTTTCACTTCAGAAATTAAATTATATTCAATATATGATAAATAAATGTATGCACTAGTTCAGGTAATTAAAAAATGGAAACACTATTTGATGGGTAAAGAAACTATTGTGCACACTGACCACAAACCTCTCTAATATTTGTAAGCACAGTCTAAATTGCAACAGAAAAGGCACTACAAATGGATGGGTTTTCTTCAACAGTTCCATTTGGTGATAAAATATAAGAAAGGTAGTGCAAATGTGGTAGCAGACATGTTGTCTAGGCCACCCACACAGGAGAAATTCTCCTGCTTGGCCACTATTTACGAAGAGGCATATGCCCAAGATAAAGACTTTGGGGTGACATTTCAGAAGTTGCAGTCCCAAGGGGCTGAAAGGAAGGGGATTGAAGATTGTTATCTCAAGGATGGGTTGCTCTACCAATGGGGAAAACTTTGTGTGCCTAAGGAAGAAAGACTTTTATTGATGATGGAAGAACATACCTCGAAAGTAGCAAGACATTTTGGTGCTGGTAAGACCGTAACCCACTTGCAAAGGTATGTATATTAGCCCAATATGCAAGAGGAAGTATCAAAATTTATTCGTGGATGTAAAATTTGTTGTACTAGAAAGCCAAAGACTAGGAAGGAAGGTTTGTATATGCCTTTACCAGTACCTACTTGTCTGTGGGAGGACATCTCTATGGATTTTGTAGGAGGATTACCTATGTCTAAACATGGCCATGACTATCTCTATGATGTTGTTGATAGATTTAGTAACATGTGTATTCTTATGGCATGTAAAAATACAATAAAAGCACATGAGGCAGTAGATCTTTTCTTTGCTAATGTATGGGAGCATTTTGGTTTGCCAAAGTCTATTATCTCTGACATGGATTCCAAATTCTTGGGGAAGTTTTGGACTACATTGTGGGACAAGATGGATACCAGATTACAGAGGAGCACAGCTTTCCATCCACAGACAGATGGACAAACAGAGGTGGTAAACAGGACTTTGGTACAATTAATCAGAGGGTATAACAGTAAGTACCCAAGTACTTAGGATGAGTCCTTATCCTACATTCAACATTCCTACAACTAGGAAGTACAGACATCCACCAAGAAGTCACCATTTGAAACATGTTTGGGATATCTACCTACGAATCCGCTGGACATAACAGTTGGACAGAAGGATGAGGAGGATACATGAGACACGGAGGTGACTAGAGAAAACAAATTCATTGAGAGGATCTGGCAAATCCATCTCAAGGTCAAAGAACAACTAGAGAAGTCTCAAGCGAAGTACAAAGCTAGACATGATCAGCATAGAAGGGAACACAAGCTTCATGTTGGATATAAAGTTTGGCTTTACTTGAGCAAGGAGAGACTACAAGGTTAATCACGAAAGCTCAAGCCATTATGATATGTTCCTTTCACCATATTGGAGTAGATTGGAGAAAATGCTTTTCAACTTGATTTTTTGTCATTCATGAGGATGTACTCTATGGTAAACTGTGAGAACTTGCACCTATATGAGCCATCCATGCTGGATGAAAATGAAGAGCTATAGTTGCTACCTTCCATCAAGGATTACATCTTAGACTTACGAGGTGAATTGGAGGAGGATGTAGTACTACAGCAGAAGGTCAGCGAGACTAGAAGAGGTCTATAGGAGTCTTGGCAGATTGGACTGAAAGGAAAGATACCAAGGTAGGCCCCGGTGGTATTCAAAGGAGCAAGTGAGGGAATTTTTTCCTCATCTACTCCCTCACTAAGCTTTTGTGGGACCAAAATATTTCCAAGAGGACCATCCAGAATTGATTGACCATATGGACTTAAGCAAGGCCACCATTGGCAGCCTGGGGGTGAGCAGAGCATAACCTTTTCCTGGGGATTAGTTTAAGAAAGGGGTATCTGGAAACCATTTCCAATCCTTCCACCAAGGCCTGAGAGAGACAACACCAACTTTGTGAAGCATCTCAGTAGGAATGGAATCAAGAACTTCCTGATAAGATTCTCTGTCAATCGAAGCAAGCCAAAACTTGGCTTTAGCTTAAGGCCAAGTGAGAAGCAGTCTGAACTTCCTACAAAAGATGTCTTTAAGAGTGCACAAGCTTCGACGACATAACTTAAAATCCTGAACCCAGGGAACTTTGGCAAGCAACACATCATGAAAATTGATGAGAGGATACCACCAGATGTTGTGGTCCTTAATGGAAAACCCATTTCAGAAACCATCCCTTGCCCAGATTAAAAAGGGTTTGAGTAATTCCCAATCTTTCCAAATGCTTTTGACAACAAAGGTGCCCAAAATCTTAACTGGGGCTTTGAGAATGAGAAAACTGTGAAAATCCAGCCCTTTCTAAGTTTTGCACCCTTGAGGGGAGCCTTGACAAATATAGTTACGAATCAGCACTTTCCAAGCTTCGTTGCCAATGCAGGCTTGAATGATCCACTTGGCTGCCAACGCAGTCCCTTGGTGGCCAATGTCGGTCAGAACAAGACCGCCAGAATCCTAGGGAGGCAACAATATTCCCAGGTAAATTTTTGGTGTATGAGTTTGATGTCCTTTCCCTTTGTTGCAATTATTGATTCTAAGCACAATTATAATTCATTCACTATCTTTCTCTATTATTTCTAATAGAAAGTAAACAATAGCGAATTATTGTGATTTGTGAATTATTCCAAAGTTTAAAGTTTACAAATCACTTTCCCACTCCATACCTTCCCAGACAGCCAATATATTATCCAGAATGTGCCTACTTTGTATGAAACCAGTCTGCTCAGGATTGCTGATAACGGGTAAGATGGGTTGACGCCGAAGAGCTAAAGCCTTAGCTATGATCTTGTATGAGACATCGAGCAAGGTAATCGAACGCTAATTGTAGATGAGCTCTGGGTCTCCTCCTTTAGGGATGAACTTTATGTGACCCCGATTACTAAGGGCACCGAGGGACCCTGAGTGGAGAGCCTCATGGTAGACTTACAGCAAATCCCGACCAACCATGTTCCAAATGGCTTTATAAAACTCGTAAGGAAATCCATTCATTCTAGGAGCTTTATCATTGGCCATGAGAGAAACTGCTTCATATAAGTCCTCTAGAGTAAGCAATCTGTCACAGACAACTTTGTGTGCTGTTGAAAGTTTAGAAGAAACTATCAAGAGGCATTCAACAAGCACGGCTTTTCACTCAGGAAACTCCTCCTACGCTTTGAAAACCTGAACATTATGCCTAACAAAGGCTTGGACCATCTGAGGAGTGTCTGTAATATGAAAACCAACATCAACAATAGAAGAAATTTTTTGGTTCATGTGCTTGGCTTTGAGCCGCTGGTAAAACTCTTTGGTGTTACAGTCTCCAATTTTAAGCCAGTGTAGCCAAGCTTTGATCTAGGCACCCCGAGCTATGTAATCATCAGCAATGTGAATTTTTTGCTGTAATTTAGCAACTTGGAGCTGCATAGCCACATTGAAAGGAGCTTTTTCGAGCACCACTATCGAGCATCTCAGCTCGGTGAAGGTGGTGGAATAAGTCCGCTACTGAAGTTTAGCGAGATGGACACCGTACATCCGGAGGAATTTAGTGAGCCTAATTATAGCATCCTTCCACCAACTTATCCAACCCACCTTACCAAGAGGGCGAGGTGCAAGGTTCCAAATTTGACAGATGTGCGCCAAAGTGGGATCATGATGCAGTAAACCAGTATTTAAATAAAATTGCATCTTTTTAATCTTTGGCAGTTGAAAAGTCCATTCAATATAGAACCAAATTAGAATGTGGTCAAAAAGGACAACAGTTTGGAAATGCTTCCACCGGAAGAGAATAATAGTTGGAAAATTTAAAGAAAGGTTGTAAGGAGATCAAGGCACGATCCAGCCTTTTAAAAACCTGATCTTGGTCATTTCTAATATTAGACCAAGTGTACCATGGCAGCGTGTTGGTGTGGCGCAAATAATTAGGGTCATAAAACCTAAATTTATTATACATGTAAAACCAAGCCTCCCTTTCGCCAGCTTGCCACCTCATGGGTAAAAGGCCCAATTTATCATTGGGCTGCTCCACCATATTAAAATCCCCATTGATTATCTAGTGCACATTAGGAAGGTCATCAGCCACCCACTGCCAAAGCATTGTCCTTTTAGACGCGTCATTAGGCGCATAAACATTGATAATCCCAAAGGAGAGATTTTCAATATTGAATAACACCTAGAGAATACGGTTGTCAGGGTCACATACATGATTGAAGTAATCCGGCCACCACTCCGGAGAAATAAATTTGATCATTCCACCTCTGCCAGTAGCATGGTTGCTAGAGATAGCTAAATTGTCAAGCCAAATAGTCTTTGCGACAGAATCAAGTAAAAAACCTAAAACTTTGATTTCCTGTAAACATAGAATATCCATATCTGGGAAGCTTTCCTAAAATCTCACACTATATATTTGCGAGTGGATTCTGTGAGACCCAGAACATTCCATGAGTAGCAATTCGTGAGGAAACATTGTCTAGATGCATTTCTGAGTCTAGCTCACTCAAACCATTAAGGGCCCCAAAACTATTCTGCAAAAACTATTGTTGGTTAACTAAAAAAAATAAGATAGTTGAGTAGCTCGCCAGCTGTTAGGGCTATACTCCCCTTCCTCACGCTCGCAAGGAGGGCTGCGAGAATGTTGAAACTGCCTGCTTTCATGGAGAAACCACTTTGTTAGAAACGAGTAACAATTGAAGACCAGCCTCATGCTGCAAAAGAGCCGGCTGAGTATTTGAGGCCAAAGGTGCCAATTTTCTTAAAGAACCAACCATACTTCTAGCCAATACCTGCATATGAACCAGAGGAAACTTGGTATCTGAAGGTTGCTTTGCAGTTGAGCTAGAATCATTTGGAGGAATCTTTCTGGTTTGAATAGTTAAACCATGTTGCAAAGGCTCGACATGAGTGGCCTTGTTCTTGTTGGTTTTTCAGCCACCCACTGTGTGCCAGCCCTCCTCTTCAACTTGAGGGTGAGGATCACCCAAAGGCTTTGAAGCGGCGTGGCAAGCGGCCAATAAGGGACAATCTCGAATTTTGTGCTCATAAGATTGACAATGAAAACAAGTATTTGGAAGATTGATGTATACTGGCTTCTGAGCAAAAGACACATCACCAACCTAGATGGCAATAGACTCTTTTTGGTCCTTCGAAAGATCCAGTTCTATGCAAACCCTATTTTGCGGATGAGCTGCAAAGAACCTTCTAGGATCTGTGTAAATAACATGGCCAAGAGTGGCGGAAATATGCTCTAAAAAATGCCAGCAAGGCATAAGAAGCCCCGGGAACTCAAACCAAACGGAGACCTTAAGAGCCGTCTGGTCAGAGACAACAAAGTCTCTAGTCCAGGGTGACAAAACCAGCAGGGAGCTTCTTACATACCAAATTTGTTGCTTATGCAAGATAAGGGAAGCATGACAAGGATTAGCAAATCGAAGGCAAAAAAACCAAGGGTTAGGTTCTGGATGGAATCCACTTTAATACCATGCGTCGTATAAGCAGTTTGGACCCATGATTTAAGCATACTTTTAGAGGGTGTCCTTCCAACAAAATACCCTTTTAAATAGAATTTTTCTAGCCATTTATAGGTAGAATCAAATTTTGAAAGTGGTAAAACAATATCAGGGGAAGTGTCGTTACCTCGTGGAATATTTTCGGCACGAACTTGCGACGGTGTCTCCCTAGAGCCATTGTTCGCAAAATCGTCGTTCTCCGTCACAGTTAAAATAACTACACTAGAGTCGAGCAAAGTCATATTTAAATCCCGCCAAGCAGCTAGGCTCTAGTTTAGAGGCCGAATAAATGTGTTAATGGCAATATATCTCTCGTTGTAGATGAATTCGTTGTTCTCAACATGCAGAACCCTAGTCTCGTAGCTAGCTCTCAAAAGACTCACATCTGCTCATTTTGAGTGGTATTAGCCCAATTGACCTTTCAAAAATGCATTTGCGCATAAATTGCATCCATGGCATTTGATGAGAAGACACAATTTACAAACATATCTATCAAGGTTGTAACAACAACAAAACTTGGCACCCACCTTCTAAACACATTGTCCTAACAGCTACTACATTTGCCTAAAATTTTCTAAAGTCTTTTCAACAAGCCCAGATTGTGTGTATCCTAAAGTATTTTCTAGCCTATGAGGCCGCATTTCTTCAAGTAATTTTAACAAATAATTCACATGACATGCATTGCCTATGCCAAGTAAAATATTCCATGTTTGCATACTTAAACACCAGAGCACTTGCAACAAACAACATATACCATGAAAAAAATTTCCCAAAAAAACCCATTTTGTGTATGGTTTGCAATCATTGGCACCCTCAAAGACACCTCTACAAGCATTTTTCAGCCTCTATATCATTTCTACACATCCTAACACACAGATGGCCCATATTTAATAGGTAAAAATATATGCAGGGTTTAGAGTTCCCCAAGATAGCCAGTATGGGACAAAAATCAACCATGCACACAAAATGATCAATTTACTGGTGTAAAGTTTACTTAGGAGATCTAACATGTACAATCCTCTTCCACAAAACTTGAAAGGTTACACGGATAAGGAGAAAAAGTAAAGGTTTTGGAATTTGGCACTACACCTGCTAATTGTATTTTTTGGTAAGATTCCAAGGCATTTTTTTAACAAAACCATTCTGTGCAGGCTTGAAATCATAATATTCCATGAGGCGCAATCCTTATGCAAGCAAACAACCAGATCAAATGTTTTTCTATGCTTCCACATCTTGCTCACACGAATGTCAAGGGAATTGGACTACAATCACAAAATTTCCTCTAACAGGGTATAGATCCTTTTTAACAAAACCAATTTGTCCAAGACCTGTAATACAATTATGTGCTCACACATGAAAGCTCCAAAACAAAGCCAATAAATTGTAAAAAGACATCCTTGACCAAAATCCTTCTCATATGCATACTTCCACACAATAACCACAAATTCCATTTTTTTTCTTGGAATGCGGCTGGCCCAAGTCCCAAGTAGTTTGGGGAATAATAAGAATATTATAAAAGATATATATTAATTTGACTTTTGTTATTAAGTTTTAATGTCAAAAGACTTATATCCTTTTACTATCACAAATGTTGAATTTATTTAATTGATATTATTATTTTACGATCATGAAAAGAGGTTAGGAATAACCTTCAATTCATCCTCCAAGAGAGAATCGATAAGGTAAAAAAAGAAGGATCTTCATCCATTGAGCATTTAAATTTATTTTGGGGAACAATTGACAATTACTCCAAATGTGGTCAAAACCAACAAACCGAAATGATCCCAAAATTTAACGACCATCTTGAAGTCCTTAGAAAAGGATTTTAAATTCCTTTAATTGAAAACTGAGAGATATTTATCCTTATCTCCACGGCACATGGGGACTTGAAAACAACACAAGAACTTTTCCAAAATTCCCAGCAAATTGTTAAGGTCTAAAGAAAAGAAATTTTCTACAAATCAAAGGGGGCACTACATTCAATTTCTTCCTACATTTACATCACTCGGAATCTCCCACATCCTCACAGAATCAACTAAGTGAAAATTTTCCTTTGTGTTTTGATAGTTGTTAGATCAATAGTCATTTTGTAAAGTGTTATTTTGATTTGGGAAATTAATGTTAGAAGTTAACTAAATCATAATAGCCTCTCGTGACAATATTTCATCATTTTATGTATGTCAGGAACACAATAAATCTTAAAGGGAATGAAATAATATATTCACAATTGAAGTGAAATCATTTGGTGAACTCAACTCCCTAATCAAGCATTGTATCCCTATCCCTAGTGGCCTTAGTGTTTTATATGGAATTTAGGTTTGACTTGTTCTTATTTTCCATATGCTTTCTTCATATGCCCTATCACTATAGTCCTCTGACTTATAATCAATCTATTGAGCATCTTAAGATTTCACCTCCTACTTACAAGTTTCATAGTGCAGTTTCTTCTTCTATTCTTATCTCCAACTCTCTTCTTGATCCAAACTCATAGGAGGTTTCCTTACATGAAATTGAAACCAATAGATAAGAATCTTATGACTACCCATTGGATGTTATGATTGGTACTATCTCTTGCACACCATCTTCTACAACAATCAATGATTTTGATATAGATGTTACACTTTCCTCTAATATAATATCAATTTGGTTTCTATTCATCAGATCTATTCATGGTGTTTTGGTTACCCCACATTGAGTAGATAAAAATTTTGCATGGACACTACTTCAATCACTTGGTATTTCTTTTGAGATTCTTGCACTTGATTATGATCCCAATTTTAGATGTATCACACTTCTAATCACCACTACACATACTTCGTTTTCAATTTCTAAATATATCACTAATTGTGTGTTGCATTTAGGTCTCCCTTAGCTACATGCTCTTATGGTTGTCTCAGCTCTCGTTCATTAGTGCGTCAAGTTTATTAGTCATTAAAAATTTGTTACTATCCGATTTATTCTTTTTAGGTATTTTTCTGCTCTTGTGCCTCAATCTTCTGCAGCTCCCACCTCACTTCCTAGTGTATCTACAAATATGCCTATTATTTCACATAACACTAGTTCTCATAGGTATCTCGTTAGGCCTTTGGTTGTTTAGATTTAATTATAGGTATCTTGATAGGTATTTAGTTGCATATGTTGCATCACATTATTCTATGGCCTCTAGGTCTGCAACTAAGCCTTATTTTGTGTAAATTATCTCTCACAATTCACATCCTCATCCTATCTTACACAGATCTTCTAGCTCTGTGGCACACACTACTACTTCATATTTCTCTTTTAGGAGTTCTCATTCTTCTATTCCACCCCACAAATATGAAACATTACATTCTACTTAGTGTTCTTCTATTTCTAGTTCTCCTCATAGGACTTTTGTATCACATATCACCACCATGGTTTCACTTACACTTGAGTCACATTCTTTGACACATTTGGGGCTTGACCCTCCACCATCTTCCATAGTTGATTCACCTCATCATAAGGTCCTTTTGGGTTAGTTCTCATGATATCCACCACTCGCTACCTGATGACACACTCAGTGTATAGGTTTCAATTTGATTGTTGAGGGAGCACTTTTTACTCTTGAACTTGACTTTACACATGCACGTACGTGCTCACATGTACACATGCACGCAATGGGGAAATATTTCTTCCCACCATTTATTTGTATCATTTCTATTTATTCCCCTCCATGGGGGCATTCTTGGATCACCATTACTTCTCTTCAAAGAATAGGTTTTAATCTATACCCTTATCGAGGGCCTAAAAATTCAAAAACATTTAAATATTTGTAAAAAAATCAAAATTAGGACCTCTTTTTCTAGCATATTTGTTTACTCTTCATACTATATATGTTGTTTTCTCCTTTGGTTTGATTGATATCATTTCTTCTTTACATAGATGAATTCACATGGTATTTTGAGCATCATTTAGGACATACACATAGTGGTACACGATTATAGGTGCCAACCTTCCCTTTACCTAGATTGTTAACATCTGGGGGTATCTTCCTTTTTACATACTACATATGGGTGTTATATTTTCGTTATAGTAACTTTTATTCCTCATTATGCTTTATTAAATATCTATCTCATGCATTTGCTATCTTTTGACTAATAGGACTAGCACACGTGTCTTGTGCAACAGTTCCAGTTGTTTTTATCCTCTTCATATATCATATATCATATGGTTTTCATCCCATGTTGTTATGCTTTCTTTTCATACATGTTTGTTAGTTGTGTATGTGTATGTTTGTTCTCTTCTCTTATTGTGGCCTAAGGGCATTAATTGTCTTGTGACACCGTGGGTGTCCCATGTTTACAGCGTAATGCCTAATGTTTGGTTTTTCATCTCTTATTATAGACACATGTGACTTGGTTTTCTCATGAAACCATGGGTATCCCATGTTTGCAGGAATTATTTCCTTTAGTGTGACATTGATTTCTATTGTATACACTTGTCTTCTACTGACACATAAATTTCTATTATTGTTACTACTTTTGTGTTGCATTGTTATTATCCTTGTTATCATGCTTATTATTCTCGTTGCTATTGTTTTGTGGCATGGTTTCTACCATGAGCATCCCCTCTTACAAGTGTTGTTTCTTCTTGGTGGTCATTACATCAGCTCTTCAGAAGTTATCTATAGGTTATTAGTATGTCATCTATGAGTATGCATATTTCCTTTTGATCCATGTGGTCAATTTCTTCATTACACATGCCTCAAAAGTGGGGGAAATAATCTAGGGCTTTATTCTATATTTTTAGAAAACAAAGGAATCTTTCTAGGCACATACATGTGCAGGGTAGATAAAATGATTCGGAATCATTTTGAGATGAATAAAATCAGCAAAATTTACACAAGGTCAAAATAGTAAAAATGGTCAAGACCGTACAGATGGTTCTGACCCTACCATATGTTTTTTCACATGGGTGATTTCTCTTGTCCTATCAAAATTTTCATATTTTTCATCATTATTGTTGTCAATTTGAAATGCACACTTTAGATAATGGTGTGATAACCATCCTTTTCAATTGACAAAATGAAAACAATCCTAGGTTATGGGTGACTTGTGCGTTAGAGTGAGTCTCCGAAGAGGGCTAGTTCCCCTAGTGAAACCCCTAAATTATTTTATATTTATAAGATTACTTTATTCTTCCAAAACTAACATGGAAACGGGAGAAGGAAGGAAGAGAACAAAATTGAAAAAAGATGGTGATATACCAAAACGTTTGGAGGATCTTAGACTTATTATAACCACATGTCAAGGACGAGGGGATGAAATATTTATTAAGGTTAATTAATAAACATAAATATAAGTGTTCACATAGTAATAAATGAATAAATACACAGAAAATTAAATAACACCATAGCAAAAAAATTAACATGGAAAACCCCAATGGGGGTAAAAAAATCACGAAAAGAATTATTTACACTATATGAGAAACTTTTTACATCCAGTCCAGTAACTCCCTCCTCACTTCTACTCCATGTATTTACTTGAATCCATTAATTAAATCTGAATATGACCTTTATTCATATTTAAATAACCCAAAGGGTTATGACCTTTTTAAGTGACAAGGCACGCCTCCCCTATTTAATGTTTAGTTAATTAAATAATTAACCACCTAATATAAAGTTTATATTTAAATAATAAGAATATAAGTTATTCTATATTATTTAACTATAAACTAAATATTATGATACACTTAATATTATAGTTCTAACACTCCCCCTTAATATTAAGGGGGATCCATCTACCAACATTACTTGTTTGTACATCAGGATTCACAAATCCATAAACCCTATAGGTTTAGGCTAGCATATGTATTTGTGAGACTAAATCCCATTATTTATCATGGAAATATTATTAAACCGCATCTCTATGATCCTTTTATAACACGAGGACCTCATTTACAAATAGATGCACACAATGGACTATATTTTTCATAAACTCTATCAGTTTACCATAAACTCTATTAGTTTACATAAATCATAAAAGATTTTTTTACAATACTTTTATACCATAGTATAAGTATAGAGGAGGAGTCAAATAACCGGTTGACTGTTAGGAGGTGACATTGCATGCACACTCTCCCTCAATGAAAACTCTGAAAGCCAAGCATTGCACACACTTGTAGTATTTTACAGCACACAATGGCTCATAAACATATCTGTAATATAATCTTCAATCTGGCAGAACTGGAGATCTCTATTATTGCAGAGAACCTTCTCTCAGATAACACACATATGAACTTCAATATGCTTCATTCTCTGATGTTGAACTAGATTCTTTACCAAGAGTAATACAACTCTGACCACCACATAGAAGAGGAATACTTCCTTCATCTTCCACATGTATCTCTTCCAACAGCCACTTCAGCCACATGGCTTCTTTGTTGCTTCAATTTTACTTATCTACCTTAGTAGAAGAAATGGAGACTTTTGGTTTCTTTTTGTTGTTCCAAGTAATGGTTCCTACACCCAAAAATAACTTTGAACACATATCCTAGTATATTTTATATCTAACATAACATCATCATGGTTAGAGTTACAATATCCATATAGACATCATAATAAGCATATGAATCATTATTGATTTCACTTTTAACCATCTATAAAAGTTAAACACTAGTTGTATAACAACTAATAGAACAATATGTTTAATAACTAAAATTGTTAAAAATATGTTGAAAATTTCAACATACTACTCTTGTAAAATATATATTAGATGCAATCAGTATTGGACGTCTCCAATACAAACACAAAGGTGTCTCCAAGTGTCATTTGATATGCATATAATAATATTTTAGTAATCACCTACTAAAAAATGTTTTATCAAAAACATATATATCTTCATTATCTTATTTTAAGCCTTTAAAAATGAGATAAGACTTGATAGATAACATATCTAAAAAATAACCAAATCATATAAGAATAATCACAGTATTCACTGAAAACATGATCCACTAACTGTGGATATTTCCCATGGATTTTGCTTCAAAAATGATCATGTAAGTATATTTCAATACATTTCATAAGTGGTAAATTGAATCCTATACATGTCATACATGATTAGTTTTTCATGCCAAAAAATGAACAACAGTTCTATTTTTGAATAAACTATCAAAAAACGAAGAAAATTTTTAAAGCACATATAAGCCATTTTCAGTTATAGTTGCTTCTATTTCATTTTCACTAACCCATCTGAGTTAATGAAAAACCAACTCCTTTTTCAACAGTATAAATAAATCATATACTTTTCATTTAGAAGTAAATTATAAAGTTATTATATTAGCATTATGATTATTCTTGTCATCTTCATCTAAGATTTATCAATTGAAAAACGATTAGACCCCATTTTTGTGTAAATAGAAATAAATAATTAATGAGGATTAAAAAATAGATTAATAGAAATCCTCCTGCTTTCGTTTAATCCTCGCAATAAAAAAAATGATCAATTTACACTAAAAAAGGAGGTCATTTCAATTGAATAATTTATACACGAATGCGTTAGTATAATATCAAAAAAATAAATCAAAATGTAAGTGAAAATGTTTTTAGTTTTCTAACTAAATGACAACGATTTAGTCATCGTGTCATACAAAATATACCATTTTAAACAAAAAAAAATGATTATATTATTTTTATAATTTTTCTCAAAAGAAATAACTTTCACGATTAAATTCTATTTATTTTTAAGAAATCAAAAAAGCAATAGTTTATAAATTTCGTGAAAACAATAATCCTTTATATGTGAATTGGTTATAGTTGACTTGCTCCTTATTGATTTGAATCTCTATCAACTCACTTGAGTTGGGCTAGCCAAATCGGCAAAGTTTATCAACTGAAGATACATTAATCAATGTTATTTAATGTCATCGAACCAATGTATTTCTCATATTCCAATTTGTAATTTAAACTAAAACTTATCAATCAACTTATGCCAAACCATATAACCGAGCCTTGAGTTTTATTTTGCCACTACCAAGCCATATTTGAGCCATTTGTAATTTTAAACCAAGTATTCACCTTGCGCAACCTAGAGGGCAAGCCACAACCAGGTGAGTCCAAACACTACAATGGGTCGAGTTAGAGCCACTATGCTCTTTGAGGAAAACATGGTGGTGTGACCGAAGTCACACCAGATCCTCCCATCCCCAGGGGTTTTAAAGCCTATCCTTTTGAAACCGTCCCCATGTGGGACTAATATCACCTAAAGGAAAAGGATGGACAGTTATCATTCCTGTATAGGGAAGGAGGTGATCGACGATATTGGGACCATAGGGGCACTTAACAGTCATGTAGTGGGTGGGTGAAGGCACAGCATGTGTGTGCCACTTGGCACGAGGGAAGATGGGGGGTGGAAGGGAATAGGGCCACCCCCTTTTAAAAAAATTGTTTGACTAAATAAAAAATAAGTGGGTCCACATTTTTAGGTTTATATAGTATAGTTTGGTTTTATATAAACTATAGAATATAGTTTATATAGGAATTAGGTTCTTTAATTATATAGTTTATAAACTATATAGATTTTAATATGGCTAAGCTTATATATATAGTTATTGGATATAGACTTTATAAGAACTATATAAAATATATAGGTTTAAAGATTATTAATTTTAGATTTTATAAACTATAGTTTATAAACTATACCACAGGGTGCTAAATTAGGACAAAGGAGAACACGGTAACTTAATACTAAGTATTACATTAAATGTGGCCCAAATACACAAGGTATTTATGTTATAGTTTTTAGAATATGGTTTTTTACAATCGAAATACAACACATTTATTTAAAGGGGTATGGGGACATGATTTCACATGAGAATACAAGTAACATGGAATTTTATATAGAGGAGACAAGTAATTTCACCTCTAATGAAATAAATTATAATCCCTATTTTTACAAACTTGTCTCCTCTCTTCATTTACTTGAATTTACCTTCCAAAATATTTAACCTACAAACATTTGAAACTATACAAAACATGGAAATTATTTCATATAGTAATAAATCCTTACCTTTTCTCGTATGTGATTTTCATGCAGGTAAATATTCAGAGCCTCCTTTCACCTGTGCACACCACAAATCTCCAAGTCATATCGGAGAGGGAAGGGGGTGGGTTAAATAGGTTCCTAACCAACTAACTAACTAAATTCCCAACTTATATGACTTTAGGATTAAATAAATTATTTAAACAAAATTTTATCTCACTCGAGTACCATGTCAGGACGAGGGGATGAAATATTTATTAAGGTTATTTAATAAACATAAATATAAATGTTCACATAGTAATAAATTAATAAATACACAGAAAAGTAAATAACACCATAACACGGAATTTATCGTGGAAAACCCCAATGGGGTAAAAAACCACGGAAAGAATTATTTGCACTATATGAGAAACTTTTTACATCCAGCCTAGTAATTCCCTCCTCACTTCTACTCCATGTATTTACCCGGATCCATTAATTGAATCTGAATATGACCTATAGTCATATTTTAATAACATGAAGAGTTGTGACATTTTTAAGTGACGGGGCACATCTCCCTGATTTAGTGTTTAGTTAATTAAATAACTAACCACATAATGTAAAGTTTATATTTTAAATAATAAGAATACAAGTTATTTATATTATTTAACTATAAACTAAATATTATGATACACTTAATATTATATTTCTAACACCACATAGATGTGCCACATGAGATATGCACGCCATACACCAACTACAAGTGACTATATCAAAGAAAAAGTGTTTCATAGAAGGATTTGGGGTTGAGTTGTGAAAAGATAAAGAAGGGGGCAGAAAATGGCTCCACAATAAAATCATGCATACGACTTGTTAAACACAATATATGACCTGTAAATTGACACAAAACTACATGAAGGCATAAAGGTCAAATTGTTAAACTAAGGATAAACATGTATCACGAAGATAAATTCGGTTTAAATCAAAATATGCACTAAACACAGATAGTAGAAAGGTAAAACAACTCCTTTATTACTCCAAGAGGTGGAATAAGAACAAATAATCACTCATGATCCTTCACTTATCACTCATAATACTGAATTGCTCCAAAAACATGAATGAATAGGCCAAGATGATTTTTACAATGCATTCTGGAGTTTTAATAGAAATTTTGAGAGAGGAAAGATGGAAAAAATCCTAGACATGCAAGTCTGACTTGTAAAAATAGAAAAAATCATCTGTTGTTTGTCTCCTTACTCCAAAAATAACTCATTTTGAGTTAAGGGCATGCATTCTTCTTTATTTGCTTCCTTTTTCTCTAAAAATAGTCTTCAAGCTTTGTTTTATCCAATTTTGTGCCCAAAATAAAATTTACATTCCCAAAAAAAAATTATCTTCTACTTTTGCATGCTTTCTTCAATTATTAAGCCTTCTAGATGATGAAACAAACTTACCTTGCATGCTTTCATCTATTTTTAACTCTCCATGCTTCGTTTTTGACAAATTGTGCTAAAAATAACATCATGTGTCTAGCAAAAAACAAAAAAAATGTTTTCATGGTTATAATGGTTTTCCCCCGTTGTTTAGATGCTCTAATAATGATCTTTCACCTATTTCTAACCTTCATGTGCTTTTAAAAACTCCAATTTTTCCTTTTAGATGGAATTAATAGGTTAAAAATGAAATTTGGGTCATTTATGGGTCACACGAAAAAACTTTTTTTTAGTTTCCTTTATACTGTGGCTTTTTGTGCAGCGTTTTTCCTGGGACTTTTTTCCTTTGTTGTGCAGTTTTTCCTGGTGACTTTTTCCTTTATTGTACAGATTTTTCTAGGGAATTTTCCTTTATTACGTGACTTTTTCTAAGGATTTTTCCCTTTATTACGTAGTTTTTTCGAAGGAATTTTCCTTTATTACACGTCTTTTCTGGGGACTTTTCCTTTTTTGCGTTGTTTTTTTCCAGGGAATTTTCCTTTATTCAAGGAAAATTTTAAGACCCCCCAAAAAAAAACTCTTAGAAATTCGTTGGCAAATTTTTGAAAATTCTCTTTTGCACAATGGTGAATATGAAGACATCACAATATCACTATTAAATGCTACCCGACAGTAACTTTTTTTATATGCTACTGACGAGTAGCATAGTTTATGCTACCATCTGACATCATAAAAATTGCTACCCACCAACTCTATTAAAGTAAATTTTGTGAATTTCTATTTCGTGGGGATGCTTATTGACCCCTAAAATTAACTTGTACCATGAAAAAATTAGTGACCTAGTCCTAATTCCCACCCTTAAAATTTGCTAAGTTCAAATTTCAAAAACCAGAATATTCATGAATTAATGAATATTCGCCACTAAAATTTTCTCTGCCTTTACCACTCAACTTTTCCGAGGACTTCTCCCTTTGTTACGCGGATTTTATCGGGGACTTTCCCTTTGTTGCACAAATTTTTCCAAGGACTTTTCCTTTGTTGTGTGGATTTTTCTGGGAACTTTTTCCCTTTGTAGAGTGGTTTTTCCTAGGGAATTTTCCTTTATTGAGAGGATTTTTCCAGGGACTTTTCTTTTGTTGCGCAAATTTTTCCAAGGACTTTTTCTCTTTGTTGTGTGGCTTTTTCCAAGGACTTTTCCCTTTATTGCGCAAATTTTTTAGGGACTTTTTACCTTTGTTCTTTCCTAACTTTTACTTAGCTTTATGGCCTAGTGTGGCTACTTTTCCATGCATGGTTGCCTTTGTTCTTTTCTACCATACCATCTTTTGTTGATTTTGAAAACTTCGTAAAAATTCCTTCATACTCCAAGTCCACGAGACACTAAAATCTCTAGTTTTTTTGGATTCTTGGGCCTGCCATCCAAATCTATCTAATTCTAAAACTTGAACAATTTGTACAAATAAGCATGGAGGCTTAATTGGATAACAAGTTGGCAACTTTCTGAGGCATCTTCCTGTTAGATGTAAAAAATATAGTATCCTTGAAGCATCCATTGGGCATGGATTCATGGTTACTAACTGCTACAACTTCTTGGAAACAATATGAGCACTGAAAAAAACCTTCCGGAAACAAAAAAACCATGTTAGAGCACTTATTAGAAAACACAAGCACACCAGGAAATTTCACAAGGTATACAAGAAAAGAAACTACCACGTAAAATTGCATAAAGTACTTAGAGGAAAGTAAACACACCAACCTACTATGTACAAGGGTGAAACATGACCTTAATAGCAAAATTTGAGGCACAACCCATTAACCAAGATGGGAATCTCGTCACCATTCAACTTGAAGATTTGAAAGGCATTGTGCTGCTTACAACTTGTAATCAAATATGGTCCACTCTGTTGAAGCTCAATCCAGTTCATTGGGGTGAGTTGGTATTTTTAATAAACTCCTCATGCATTTTAACTATTTTTTTGTGCTTCATATTGTTCCTCGTGCTTTAAAGATCAATTTGAATAAAAGAAACATCCATTTTTTTATAAATATCATGCCTTAGCAAGATAAAAGAGAAGATAAAATATAAATTTTGAAGAACTTGTTTAATGGATTGATAAATCAAAGTATAAATGCTTCAGATTCTCAAGTGGTCAGGAATATGTTTACATTTTTCACAAAGAACCTGCAATCAACACCAAAATGATCCAAATTGCTCTATAAAACTGAAGCAATCAAGGATCAAATATATGCAACCTGACCACGAAGGAAAAATCTACAGGACTGGTTGAAAAACTTAGTTAAAATGGACTTAGAAATTTTAACAAAGATTGGAACATTCAAACAACCATCAAATTCCACCTCTTAAAAGCATCCGTCGTTAGCATTCAAAAAACCCACATGAGACTAAGGCTAATTCATTAGTGGATTATGTTTTAAAATCCGTTTGACGTCCATTTACCTGTCAAATTCAGTGTCAAGGCCAACAGTGACACACGTCAGAATATTAAAGGTGAAAGGGGGGGGGCCATGTGGAAAGATTTTGGATCTCCTCAATACATTTAGGCCCCATGGACCTCAAGTCCCCAGATTAAATTGTGTCAAATAATTCTTCGGGTCCATATCGTGGCGGTGCGCTAATTCAAAAGGTCAGAAAAGGTCAAAGAACATGTGGCAGCTGAAGAATATGACAGATGACATAAGATCAATGACCATAGGTGGACACATGTCAGCATTTCATTAATCTTCAATAAAATGGGCTCCGACAGACCTCAAGTCCATGGAATAATCTCAGCTCAATAACAGTGTCGGGTCTGGAAAGTTAAGGGTGATCAAGCAAGAATAATTGGAAACACTTTTATGAATCCCAAAATCTTCTAAGTCAACTCAAGTTTAAAGTTTCTACGCAAAGGTGCGGACAATCAAAAATAAGCATGAATGCAAGAAGGACTAAAAAACCTGAGCTATGTTGAGCTTTTCTATTGGTTCATGTTTCATAGTTGTCATTTGAGGGGGCTGTCAAAGGTGAATTCAAAATAGCCATGGATATTCCTCATTGGTGGATGCTTCGCAATGGGTAGAAGAGGTTGAAGAACATTCTAACACTGCGATGGTGCGTGGAGCTTTCTTATTGGTTCACACTTTACACTGAGCATAGCATAGATCAATGGTATTAGGGCATACACGTGGCGTCATTACACCACACCTCATACCGATACAATCTGATGGATCTCAAGCCCTGAAGTGAATGGAATTTAGTAAAAGGCATTAGGTTTAGAAGAAGGAAGGAGTAGTCAAAGAAAAAATAAGTAGACGTGTAAGAAAAATGTGACTTCACATCCAACCAAAGACCGACATGTGGCGAAGGAAAATAAAATCACACGTAGGTAGAGTCAATCTCCCAAGACCAACAGAGGTTGCCACGTGTCAAGTTCTTGTTCATACCCGACATGTAATACTTCTGAGTGCCATATCTTTTGATCCAAAGCTCTAAATCTTACAAAATTTATATCATTAGAAAGGTCTCTTTGAGCACTTCACTTTGGCATCATTAGATTCAGGAATTGATGGAAGTTGGTGGGAGAAAATGTAGAAAACATATTTTACATTCAATTTGCAGTCCTAGTGTTGGTTAACAACTTGTCTTGATGAAGTATAGTGTATGTTTCTGAACTCCAAACATGAAAGACGGAAGGAATGAATGACTTTGGCAGGATTTCCTTGCTCCTTTTCATACTTTTAATGCACTTTGTTGGTGGTTGTAGAGCAAGATCGTATTTTTTTGCTCTCTCTCTCTCTCTCTCTCTCTCTCTCTCTCTCTCTCTCTCTCTCCTCTCTCTCTCTCTCTCATCTTCTATATATTGTAACAGACTACCATTTTGGTGAGGAGGCGGATTGGGGGTAATTATAGAATTTTTGATCAAGTTTAGTTTTTAGTTCTAGTTTCTAGTTTCTTTCAAGACATGTATATGTCTAATTCTATAAAGAAGAGATAAGGTGGTTGCACTGTACAGCCATTACCAAGTTTTGAAGGTGTTTTTTTATGTCCCCTAGCCAAAACTTACATGAATAGATTATGATTGTTTTGATCAAGCTATACTTTCCTGTTTCTTATGTTTTAAATGGATGAATGGGGAAATATAGTTTTGTTACTATATTGCATTAGCTTTACATTGTCAAGTACACAAGGGTCTTTCTTAGTTGTTGCATTCTTATGGTTGTTGTGGGCATTGTAGAATAGTGTTTTTAGCAGTGGTTCAGCTCATTTGTAAAATACTAAAGGCAGAATCAATTTTTTAAGATCTTTTGTTATCCCTTAAGGGCCTTTTGGGTGTAGAAGAAAAATACATAAAGTTCTTTATCTCATCTCTAACTCCATGATTTGTAGTTAGGATTGTGAAGACTGTAGATGACATTTGTGCACATTAAGTATCAATGAATGCAAATGTTATTTCACATATTGTGTTAAATTGATTGTTCTTTTCAAGCATCACAGTTAAGGATGGATTCATTCCATGGGAACATTAAGACGCCAAGGTCATAAAAGTAACTACCCTTCCCCCTTCAAATCTCAATTGAACAAACATCCAATGACTTTCATACTTACTAAGCATATCATACCTGAAAACCATACATATGTTTATTCTACAAAGCTGAGCTTAAAATTTTTCTATTACTAGTAATATTTGCCAATAATCCCACCAAGTTTGTGATCCAATATCATTTAAAACATCCTTGATAAACAATTTTATGCAAATGCAATATCTAAAGATGTTTATTATCTATCTTTTAGATCTATATTTGATTGTCAAGTCCTTACAACAAATCAAGTGACAACTCTTTTGAGAGAAGTGTTGTATGTTTGGTTACACTTGCTTCAAATTAATTTGCACCAATATAAAGGAAACCAAGCCATGAATCTCATTTTCCTTTATTTAGATCCCCCCAACTAGGTCCTCTCACCTTGTTTTAAGCAGAGCCAAAAGTAGCAGGGTAAAGCCATCCCCTTTGTGAAGGTGCCTCCTGATCACCTCCTTGATTTGAGTCATTGAGTTTGAGTGTTGAAAAAATCCCCTAGCTATCAATGACAAATAAATTTTCATTGTTCATCATTCTCTCAAATCCAACCCACTCAGGTTAGTTGCTCATCTCCTAGGGGTGCTATTTTTGGAGCCAACACCAGAGTGGTGTCGTTGTCAAGGATATTCTGTAGATTATCTCATTGAATCTATATTTGATTTTTGTGTATAAATTATCTTGTCAAAAACAAGAGTATCATACAAACACGGATTTACCTACATGTTTAAAGGTTCTATTTATTTCTAGAATTTGATATTCTAGTGGCGACTCCATAAGGAAAAGCTTTGAGGACAAACTGGTTTCATCCCATTATAACTATTGATCTAATTTCTATTTTTTACACAATTGGAAGGATTACGGTATCTTCTTTCAAGTTTGATTCAACAAAGAAGTTGCTTCCTGAGTTAGAGATCTGTTTCAGAAAAAAAGCAAGATATAGAAGCCTGTAACTGATCAAAGTTCAAAGAGCAGTTGCAGTCAAGGTAATAAGCTTGATATTCCACTAGTTGAGGAATGCTCTAGCACATCTAAATTTTTGAAGCATCTGGTAAGCCTAATCCTATTCTTTTTTCATTTACTAAGGAGAACCAGGGATTTGATTTAGAATCTATTCCTCCCTCAAGATTTTATCAAACTTTTCAAGATTTGTTTGATCAGAAAACTCTTGTTCAACATTGGTTACACCATCCTCCACCTGCAGCTCTTGTGAAGAATAACATGGCTGACCCCCCTCCTAGAGAACCTTTCAGAGTTAACACATATAAACCTATTGATTTTGATGACATGGAAGGTTATCCAAATGAGGTCCCAATGAATGAGAGATTGCCTAAGTTTCAAGGAAATAATGTTATCAGTGGTGATCATCATTTAAAGTTATTTCAGAATCTGATGGATGACTATGAGGTTGAGTTTGAGGATGTATGTGTTAAGTTGTTTGTACACACTCTAGAAGAAGATGCTCATGAATGGTTCAAATCCTTTCCTAATGGATCAATTGATTCATGGCAGGAGATGAAAAATGCATTCATAGTTTCATATGGTGATAGAACTGATCCAAGGTTTCTATTGTCTGAGTTTGAGAACATGAAGAAGAATCCCAATGAGTGTATCCAAGACTTCAATACCATATTCAATAAAACCTTGACAAGATTTCCCAATAGTATAAGACCCAATGATGAATCTTGTCTTATTAAGTACTTCAGATGCATTTGATAAGAAAGCAACATACTACTTAAGAGACAAAAATCCTAGAACTTTGAGACAAGATTTTATCATGGCTATCCAGATTGAGAATAATATTAAAGTTGTTAGAAAGCCACCAAAGAGAGAGGGTGTGAAGTTGGTTAACCCAGAAAATCCTTAGACTAGTAAGACAATTGACCTTGAAGAAGTTGTCAAAACTTTGGCAGGGGTTGTTAAATAAATTTCTTATAAGTTAGCAAGAGTTGAAAAGGGATTGTCTCCCAATCCTCAAATCAACATCAAAACACTGGACACAATAGATTTGGAAATCAAGCTAGAGGAGAGAACCGGGATGAAGATAGAGGAAAAGGACATATGGGTTCATGTAGCAAGCAGAAAAATTATAGAGATAAAAAAGAAGTTCCTTGACCCTTTAGTGGGAAGAGTAGTTGTTATTGAGGAAGAACATGCCATTGATTGGTGTGACAAATGTTTGTTGCCCCATGTTCCTTGTGATCCACATACAAATGATGATAGTGATGAAGCTAATTTCAATGATGTATGCATGATAGAATGTCAACAAAATGTGAGAAATGTATCTTCTACTGACCTCCTCTATGCCCATTAACTGTGGTTGATTTCTGGACTTGTGTTGAAAATGTTAGGTCTCTCCCTATTGAAATTAATGTTGAGGTTGATATGGCCCAAGATTTTGAATTTCCTAATCATGATTTTGAGTATTTAAGATCTTTGATGATCAAGAAGTATGATGGTGATGTTCCTTCTAATGAGGATAGAAAATTATTGATCAATGTTGCAGTTGCTCAAGAAAAGGAGTACAATCTCATAAATAGACAAGTTAAAGGACCTGCTCCTACAACCAAAGAAAGGATTCCTATTCTTTCTAATATCCCCAAAGGTTCTCCTTAAAAATGTATTAAATAGAACCCCTGTAATTCATCCTGAGTCCAAGAAGTTCTTCCCAAACCCCACTAAAAAGAACCTTTTTCCATCTGACAAAATTATAACAGTGCCTTCCAATGCTCCTCTTCCCAAATATAATGTATGTGATATGGCTCATATTTTAATTCAAATAAAGATTACAGTTCCCATTGTAGAATTGTTAAGGATCCCTGAGCATAAAAAGTGGGCCTTTGAGTATTTAGGTTTTAAAGAAGATGAAGACTGTTGTAAATAAGGATCCTGTTGATGAGAAATCATCCCCCACAATTGTTGAAGCTGAGGCACAAGAAACTGAAGAAGATATGGAAAATCCTCCTGAGGTATATCTAGGAACTTCTTTGGTAGAAACACAATTGGATTTTGACCCCTTTTTCACATCACTTATTATAAATGGGTGGCTCTTGCACAATTGTATGTTTGATTCTGGAGCTTCATGTAACATCATGCCTCTTGCAGTCATGAATGAGTTAAACCTTAAGATAACTACTGCTTTTGGGAGATGTTATGCTATGGATTCTAGATAAGTACATGTGGTGGGCTATGTGAAAGGATTGATTGTACAAATGGAAGCACATCCAGGAAGTACTTGACTATGAATGTTGTCATTGTTGATTACCCTGCCAAATGGGGGATGTTGTTGTCAAGAAAGTGGGAAGCTAGTGTGGGAGGCAGTGTCCAAATGGATATGTCATATGCTTCCATACCATTGGAAGGGAAATTGGTCAAGTTATACAGAGAAGATAAGATGTTACACCTCATTGAAGATCCTAATAATGCTTCTTATGAAGTATTTTTTGTTGATGTAGACATGGATAATTTTATAGGAAATGTTGATTTTGAAGACTAGTGTCTGGATGAAAATTCATTTTGAAGACCCTGAGGTCCCATGGACCATGACCTTTGATGGAGTAGGCTCAAGTGTTGAAAATGGAGTTGGAGTTATTCTAATTTCTCCAAATCAAGGTTTTTTAATTTCTCTTTCAAATTGAATTTTGAATGTGCTAACAACATTGCTAAATATGAGGCCTTGCTCCTTGGTTTAAGAATTACATGGAAGCATGGGATTTCTCAAGATCCCATAAAGGGTTGGTTGGGATGTAGCATGAGTAAAAAAAAAAGCAAGCTTGTGCTCAAAGTTCTAAAGAAATATCAGGATTGTTTGGCATGGTCTTATCCAAAGGGTCAAGTATGATTTTGTACAGTGTATAACTTTGTTTCAGTTTTGTTTTTTTTTGTTTTGTTTTGTCCTATTTGTTTTTTTTGTTGTTGTTTTTCCCTTTTTGTGCTCTGGTCTACAGTGACCAGGTTTCTGTAGTTGTCTATTTTTCCCCTGACATGTTTTACATCTACTCAGATATCCCTATGTGTTTTGTTAACATCGACTCCTTGCCCAATGGACTAGGCATCTAGTCTTTGTTCTTGTAGCACCCACAGGGGGTGTCCATCCCCGAATAGGAGTATGTTGGAGCTCAATCTAGTTCCTTGGATTGAGCTGGTATTTTTCATAAACTCCCCATATATTTAAGCTTGTTTTGTGTTTCATATTGTTCCTCATGCTTCAAATATCAATCTGAATCAAGAAGAAGCATCAATTTGTAATAAATCTCATGCCTTAGCAAGAAAAAAGAGGAGATTCAAGCAGAAATGTTAGGGACTAGTTTAATGGACTAGTAAATTAAAGAAAAAAAGCTTCAAACTCCCAGGACGGTCAGGACTGTGTTTATTTCTTGTCACAAAGAGCTGGCATACTCAACACCAAAATGATCTAAACTTCCATAACAAAATTTATGAAGGCTCAAATAATGCAACCCGACCACGAAGGAATTTTTCCTCAAGTTTAGGAATGGTTGAAAACACTTGGCTAAAATAGACTTATCCATTTTAACCCCTGAAGACTTGAACATTGAAATGGCAATCATTTCCACCGTTCTAAATTCACCATGTTGGCATTCAAAAAACCCACGTGGAGACTAAGGCTAATTTTTGTGGGTTATGTTTTAAAGACAGGACGTTCATTTACTCATCAAATGTCTGTGCTTAGGTCCCAGGGACATGCTTCAAGTAGAAAGGAGTTCTGGTAAGATTCCATCTAGACTCAAATGGTTTGCCTGCAAAATCAAGTCCAAGGAATAAATCATGTTAAATAATTCTTTGGGTCTATATCATGGCGATGCAAAGTCAAAAATTCACCGAAGGTAAAAGAACATGTGGCAATGAAGAAGATGACAAATGGCACATGATCAATGAGCAGCACTAGACACATGTCAGCATTTCGGTCACTCTTCAAGCAGATGGGCTCTGGAAGACCTCAAGTCCAATGAATAAGATGAGCTCAATAACAGTGTCAGGTCTGGAAAGTCAAGGGTGGTCAAGCATGGATATATGGCAACATTTATATGAAGCTCAAAAGCTTCTAAGTCCGCTCAAGTTGAAAGTTAATGCGAAGGCGTGGCCAATCAAAAAAAGCATGAATGCAAGGACTAACAAATCCGAGCTACGTGGAGCTTTTCTTATTGGCTCATGTTTCATAGTTGTCAGTTGAGGGAATGTCAAAGGTGAATGTGAAGTAAATGTGGAGCTTTCCTATTGGATGCTTCATAGTTCGTCAGAAGGGTTGAAGAACAGTCTGACACTGGGAAGGTGTGTGGAGCTTTCTTATTGGCTCACACTTCACAATGATCATAGCATAGATCAATGGTATCAAGGAAGACACGTGGTATCATTCTACCACACCTCAAACCAATAGACTCTGATGGATCTCAAGCCCCAAAGTGAATGGAATTTAGTAAAAGGCGTCAAGTCCGGAAGAAGGAAGGATTAGTCAAAAGACAAAGAGGCAAGTAGATGCGTAAGTGAAGCCCGAACTTATAGCCAACCAAATATCGACACGTGGTGAAGGAAAATAAATGCACACATTGGCATAGGTCAATCCAAGACCAATCAAAGGCTGCCACATGTCACAGCTCATGTGCTATCCCGACATGCAAAACTTCATAGGGCCATATCTTTTGATCTCCATAGCTCCAAATCTTGCAAAATTTATATCATTGGAAAGGTCTCTTCGAGCCCTTCACTTTGGCATCATCAGATTCAAGAAATTATGGTAGTTGGTGGGAGAAAAGTAGAAAACATATTTTACATTCAAGTTGCAATCCCAGTGTTGGTCAACCACCCGTCTTTAATGAAGTATGGTGTGTTTTTCTTCTCCAAACATGCAAGACAGAAGGAATGAATGACTTTGGTAGGATTTCCCATGCTCCTTTTCATAATTTTAATGCATCTTGTTGGTGGGTGTAGAAGGAGATCATATTTTTCTTCTTTCTCTCTCTCTCTCATCTTCTATATATTGTAACAGACTACCATTTTGGCAAGAGGTGACGGATTGGGGGTAGTTGTAGAATTTTTGATCAAGTTCAGTTTTTAGTTCCAGTTTCTAGTTTCTTGCAAAACATTTGTATGTATTTAGTTCTGTGAGGAAGAGCTAAGGTGGTTGCATTGTACATCCATTAGCAGGTTTTGAAGGCATTTGTTTGTCCCCTAGCCAAAACTTACATGAATAGATTCTGACTATTTTGATCAAGCTATACTTTCTTGTTTCTCATGTTTTGAATGAATGAATGAGGAAATATTGGTTCTTGTTACTATCTTACATTGGCTTTACTTTGTTAAGTACACAAGGGTATTTCTTAGTTGTTGTATTCTTCTACTTACTGTGAGACATTGTAGAATAGTGTATATTTTTGCATGGTTCAACTCATGGTTGTAAAATCCTAAAGGAAACATCACTTTTGAAGATATTTTGTTATCCCTTAAGGGTATTTTGGGTGTATAAGACAAATATAGCAAGTGCTTTATCTCAGCTCTAACTCCATGATTTGTAGTTAGGATTGTGAAGACTGTAGATGACTTTTGTGCACATTGAGTATCAATGAATGCAAATGTTATTTCACAGATTATGTTAAATTGATTGTTCTTTTCAAGCATCACAGTTAAGGATGGATTCATTCCATGGGAACATTAAGACACCAAGGTCATAAAATAAACTACCCTTCCCCCTTAAAATCTCAATTAAAAACAAACAGTTATCTTCATACCTACTAAGCATATCATACCTAAATACCATACATATGTTTATTCTGCAAAGATGAGCTTAAAATTTGTCTATTACCAGTAAGGTTTGCCAAGAATCCCACCAAGTCTTTGATCCAATATCATTCAAAGAAGCCTTGGTCAATAATGTTATGCAAATGCAATATATGAAGTTGTTCATTATCTTTCTTTTAGATCTATATTTGATTGTCAAGTGCTTACAATAAATCAAGTGACAACTCTTTTGAGAGAAGTATTGTATGTGTGGTTGCACGTGCTTCAAATTAAGTTACACCAACCATAAAGGAAACCAAGCCATGAAATATTTTCCTTTATTCATATCCCACAGCTAGGTCCTCTCACCTTGGTCTAGGAAGAGCCAAAAGTAGCATGGTAAATCCATCCCCTTTGTGAAGGTGCCTCCTGATCACCTCCTTGAATTTGAGTCATTGAGTTGAGTGTTAATCAAACCCTCAGCTATCAATGACAAAGAATTTTCTATTTTTCATCATTCTCTCAAAGCCAACCCACTCATGTTATTTGTTCATCTCTTAGGGGTGTTATTTTGAGAGCCAACACACTCCAAAAAGAATCAAACTTTGTGTGTCTTCCAATATTAGTTCTCTATTCATCCCACTTAAGCACAATATCACCCTATTTGAATGTTCTTGTAGATTATTTCTTGTCAAAATACCTCTTTACTTGCGCTTGATGAAGTTCCATTGTTGTCATTTCCTTGTTTCTGATTTCTTCCAACTTGATTTACTCTACAAATCTGATTTCCATCGAATCTTCTTCCATCATCTCCATTTTTTAATGATGTCTAGAGTTGTTAACTCATTAGAAATATGATACCTTGCTTCTCTACTATAGACAAACATGAAAAGAGAGTTACCAATTGATCTTTTAGGAGTAATCATATCAGCCCATAACGCTGATTTCAACTTTGTATGCCATGATCTCTGATTTTCCACCATAGTTCTCTTGATGATTCTAATAATATTCTTATTAGTTGATTTAGTCAAGCCATTCCCTTGAGGGTAATAATTGGATGATGTTGAGAGGTGAATTCCAAGCTTGAATAACCATGTACAAATTTTAGTGCCAAGGAAAGCTAATGCATTGTCTGAGATGATTGTTGTGGGAACAACAATTATTATGACTATACTTCCGTAAAAATCTTGTGATCACACTTTGGAGGATGTCAATCTAAGTCATTGCACAAGAGCTTATTTTTATCTTTCCTAGGGTGTTTAATGCAAGAGTATCCTTGGATTTTTTGCAATCTTACATCAACCCAAAAAATTTCATTGTATTGTATTGTCCATGCCAAAAGGAAATTTCCATTAGAGAATCACTATATATTATTTATAAGCTCAGAGCCAACATTGGATTGCATGATGAAGCATGCATGCTCAATATGCTTCATATGTGTTATTTCTTCCTTGAGCTTTGAAGCCCACAAGTTTAATATTATTTGTGATAAGCGTGATCATCTACATTGTGAGATGAAGAGAACAATTAGACTTTTTTTCTTTCTACCATATAATAATCACCCGACTTCCCTTTTTTGTGTATTTCACCACCAAACACATCTTACAACCTATGGGCCTTCTTCATGAAATGAAATTTATAACACTCGTGATTGGGTGAGAAAATTCTTACCCAACTATGATTGGCTAGAAGGAAATGAATTATTCCTAAAATAAACTGTAAATACTTCGGTAATGTTGTAAAGCTTGAGAATGTATGTGCATTCAAATTGCTTCATATTTATATTGAATAATAAACAACCTTAAGGGTCTTCAATTCCAACATTTGTTTTTGGGTGAAGTACACATTTTTCACTAAATTAACCCCTATCCTTGATTGCATTAACTTTGTTTTTACAAAATGGTAAATATATTTATACTAAAAAACACAACAAAAAGAGCTCACATGGGAAGGATCTCAAGAATACTACAAAAATTCAGAGAAAAAAATCAAAAGGAGTGAATGAAACAAAGAGCCATGAATAGAGAGCCCATGAACACTATACACAAGAATAAAGAATTACTCATCCTTGGTAGTCACGAGCTAGAAAAAGTGGAAAGTTATCCTCCAAGATAGGCCTAATGGAACTTTTTGGCTTGAAAAAGAGGCTTTGAGGGAGAAAAAAGTAGTGTCATTGTGGTTTGCGGTATCATTATTTTCATAGTAAGAATATCAAAACCCATCATTTCGGCATCTAACTGCAAATTCCTAACTTTGGTAAAGGCCTTGTTATTGCAATGTTTTAAGCATGATTTTGTTTATATGATTATTGGTTCGAATTAAGATCATCTTTGCTCATTTTCCCCTTGTGTTGAGCCTTGTATTTTCTTTCCTTGCCTTAGGTTTTCCTTGAAACTAAACTTTCTACTCACTTTGGGTCAATGAAAAATATGTCCATTCAATTTGTAATGCTTGAAAGCCTACAATGACTATTTATTTGCTCATGTCCAACTTCATATGCTCTCATAATGTCTACAACATTGTTAAGGGTTTCTAGATTGGTCACTATCAAGCATCAAATTTGAAGTTGTCAATACCCTTCAAATGCATTTCATCTTGTCATAGAAGGGTGTTTAAAAATTTACACTTCAAATGAAATTTAAAATTTAAAATTACACGACAATACTGAAATGAGGTCCCTTATGTTAAATTTTCATTAGAAGGACCAACTAAAAAATAACTTGTCATACAAATATAAATGTTATGTTAATTTCTATAAATATTGGATTCATTTTAATAAATTAATTATTAAATGAATAATTGTAGTTGTGCATGAATCATACTTACTTCCTATTTTCTGTGTTAAAATAAATCTACATTCACTTTACACAAATTATGCACAAAATCTAGGGAGAAGAATAAGCAATTAGTTGAGTGTTTCTATTTTCATAAGAGCAGTATTAGTTTTTTAGCTTTGTCTAGCTATTTAATCAATTCGGGGATTTTCCCTTATTTTATTTTACAAATTCGATTCTTAACTATTAGTTGTTTCCCAGATTTTGTATTCATATTGTTGTTGAGATAAAAAAAATGCTAATTGTTATGCCTCTAAGTTAACAACTTCAATATTGTATAATCAATGGATAGCTGCATTATTTAAATATTTCTCCATGCTCTAAATTACTCTTGTATTTGAAATAGATTAAGGTATGTAATATTAAACCACATTGAGGTTTTTGAGGTCTAAAAATTCATATGTTTTACATTTGTTTTGTATGTAATTAATGTCTTGTGATTATTATTGCAGCCTTAATAGGCTTCAGAAAATTACAATTTATTTGATCACTCTAAATTATCTAACAAATCTTATTCATAAATAATAAAGAGTTTGTTTCTTTTTGGAATCTTTTATTATTAACCAACAATTTTGTATTGAATGTCAAAGGACTTTTTATTTATAGCCCTAAAATTTATTTAAGACTAAAAAAGATATGAGAAGTAAAATATAAATACTCTTGTGAATCTAAATAAAACACATCCTAAGAAGACTATGTTCAAGTCATGAGATTAATGTGGTGAAGATGAAATGTGGAAAGATCCATTCCCTAATTTAATGAAATTATAGAAAACAGTTCTCACAATTCCAACAAGTACATCATCAAGTGAGAGAATTTTTTCTAAGTTAAATCACATTCAAACTATTGAGAGGTGTAGACTTTGCTTGGATACATTAGACGCGTTAATATTTGTATCTCTTTCTACGCCTCAAAAGTTGGATATAGTAGATTTGAATGAGGTATATGAGGAATGGAAAAGAATAAAATCGCACAGACCTCTTCCTTTGAGTGATGCAAGTTGAGCATGTAATTACTTTTTTGAATCTTGATTATTTAATTTAACTACCTTTCAAGAGTTTTAGTTGATTTTCCAATATCTAATAATTTTTACTTTTTCCATGTTTAGGTAATTAAGATTTTTTTTCAATGGAAAAGCAATATATTGTTTAATTTGTCACTTATGAAGGGTCAAGCTTAGCCTAGCCCTTCAAATTAAAATATAAGGAGCCTTGCAAATTTGATAACTGTCACTATTGTACCAGTTGGGTGAGTGTCAAACTGAATGGATCATTACTAGACATTCATATTCTCCCCTTCACCCATTGGGTGAGTATTGTATTAGATATTAGACATAGATATTGTCCCCTTATATTTTTAAGTATTTTCTTGTTTGGATTTGTTTAACATGACTTGTAGATCGTTTCTTACCCCATTGCATGTGTAGACACCAAATTTAGCTCACAATCCCTCTAGCCCCTTTTAATTAAGTAATTAGACACATACACCTAGCCATGACCCCTTCTACACATTAGTATTAATTTAATTACCCATAATTAAATTAATCATTATCCTCACACCATTATTTATTTTAATTACCTTAATTAAACTAATATTCATCTCACTAAGCCACGTCACATTGCCACCTCATCCTAGACCCATTCCTAGCATATTAATTACCCTAGACCAAGTCCCCACTTATCCTAACCAAATGGGACTCTTTCCAATCCTAACCATTCATGACCTATTAATCCTCTAACTAATTCCACACTCAAATTTATGCCTTTCAACACTCCAGACCCATACTAAGCCAATGACCACACCAAATTTGCATTTATAGAAGGTGTTTCATCATCGATCATGTCAAGATACAGGAAGGGGAGGAAAAAAGGAGCCTCGTCATCACATTGATAGGCCAGAGGCCCCAAATAAACGGTGTTCACGAAAAAAAAAAAGTTAGGAGGGATGGATTCTGGATCCATGGACTCTGTGGGGGAAGGTGGTGTGGTAGGTGAATGAGGTGGAGAAGGTGTACATTCCTCTACGAGATTAATACGGAACTTCTTAGAAGAAGGTTCCTCAAAAAATCCATGAGTGTTGCAGTCTTTGTGTTTCCGAGTGGTGAAAGGTATGACTGTGTGACGACCTTGTTCGTAAAGACCAAATCTAAAGCCTTTCTAGGCACATCGATGAAGAACATTGTGGGCAAAGCGGTGATTGGTAAGATAGTGGAAATCATATGAGAATGGACTGATTTGGGTAGCTGGTTCGGGAGTATATGAAGAATCATTAATTCCCCCATACGTCAAGTTAGTGCAAAGGTGGGGCGGACCATAGGGAAATGCCTCACCTATATTATGGTTGTAATGTGGGTGTTGATGGAGGATTTTGTACTCTTGAGGAGTAAGGAATGTGTTGATGTTGTAGAGACAATACTCCCCTAAGGTAAGGCATTGAAAAACACCTACCAAAGGATCAAAAGTTGGTATTTGGTCAGCGGGAATAGAAGAATCACCAGAATCCTAAGAAGGGGAAGTGTCAGGTGTTTGTGAAGAATATGGGTTGGTTGATGGGTTAGATGCGGAAGCTACGATAGCAGTAGGAATAGAGAAGTTGATTATGGAAGGTTAGCGGCAGAAGTGATGGATGAGGCAGTGGCTGAAGAAAAAGCGGTAGTGGTGGTAGATGGGATAGCGGCTGAAGAAGAAGTAGTAGTGGTGTTAGATGCCTTAACTAGTATAAGGACATCATTACGTCGATAGAGCATATTTTAGGTTTTGAATGGTGAAGGATCTTTTGGAATAGTGTAGTTGTGCCCTTCATGTTCAAATTTTAAATAGCAGTGAAAGGTTGAAGGTACACAACCCATGGCACAAATCTAGGGTCATCCAAGTAGCATGTTGTATTGGAATTCCCCCTCTAGAACATAGCTTAATTCCATAACAGTACGGGGGCTCACGTGAATGTGGAAGATGATGGTGTCAAGAGTTCAAGTCATGGCATCATTCAATGAGTATAGCATAACTAGGTTATTATGCATGTAATTGGCAGGGATGCGTATTTGTTTGTAAGCATGGGAAGAAATGATGTTTATACTGGCACCGTCATCAATCATAACATGTCGAACACATTTATTATCAATGTAGGTAGAAATGAATAGGACAGGGTCAGGATCATCTAATTAGACAGGGACAATATCTTCGTCAGAGAAACTAACAATAGAGACTTGATGAAAGGTAACGAGAGCAGAAGATGGAGACAGAGTAGTGAGGGCAGCCACATGATGTGGGGTGATGATGGAAACAACAGGTGTGGGGTCATTAGGTGGAACCTCAATAGATTGCAGGACCTCGATGAGGGCCTGACGATGAGACTCAAGGGTTTGGATGAGATTGTACAAAGACATTTTGAGGGGGGATTAGTGAAGTTGTTTGATTATGGTACGATGTGTGACTTCGTCAAAAATGGGATATGTTGGCCCATGGATGGTTACCTTGGGTGCAGGTGCAGATGGAATGTTGGGTAAAGGTGTAGTGGATGGGTTACATGTCTTCTCTTTTCCTTTGTCTTTTTGTTCTCTAGTGGCAACTGGCCCTGTAAAGTGGCAACATGTGCCTATAGTTTCCTAACATGTGCCTGCATCCCTACAACCTACCCCTCATCTCCTACCTAGACTACCACCAACTAGCCCTATAGAGTAGCAATCTGTGTCATTAATATGGCTATCTATCCCCCATCCCCTACTGGTGGCTATGTAGGAGCCTAAACCAGAATCTGAGTCTGTGCCTATGTCAACTGCCCCTGTAATCCAGTCACATGTCCCTGAAGAGTGGTCACTTGGGCCTGGGACTGAGTAAGTTGTACATGTAATGCAGTCACATGCCCATGTAATGCATCCCTCTACACTATGATGGTCACTAAGTTTGGATTTCTTTCATGTGGTGGTGTTGATTGCAATTGAGCTACCCACCACCATTTATACCCATCAGTCATGTCGGAATCATCAATCTGTCTGTCTGCAACCTACTCCTCCTGCCCTGCTAGTCCTATCGGGTGTGGTGGAGATAAAGGTCTCTCCACATCATCCCAACAATATTGTAGAAATGGCGGGGGCACATCCTGTCGAAGCCCAAACTATCATCTAACCTGGTCCACTGAAATCATCTCATGCTCACCAGCCCTTCGTCCTTGTATCCACCTGAACAGTTCTAATCCTACCAACTCCTCGTCCATGCCCCCATAGGAAGGAAAATAAACATATGGCCCCTATACGATATCCATAGCATACAATCCCCCTAAAGTTTGTTGATAATATGTCACATCACGTGATGCCTCCTATACTCGTGAATGTGCCCCTACTCACATCCACCTCTTGTATCCTGCTCTGTAGACACCTCTATGTCAATCCTGTCATGGAAGTCCCTATGGGTGCACACATACTATGTGCTCATATGCCCAGCAGTGCAGTAGATACATACAACAAATACCAAACCTTTGAATCCTCCAATATACCCATAACTTCCTATACAATTGTACTAGATAATTTGGTGCCCAAACAAGAAAAACTCGCTCCTCAATCATATCCTGCAAAACCCCCATCAAAACTCATGGATATCTCCAACCCTCTAAATCTGAAATAACATAACAACCAACTGCCACCATCATTAGAACTGCCAATCCTGTCTCCTAAGGATGTACAACGTACAATCCTCATAACTGATACTAACACTGTGATATCCCAAGTCACCCATCACCTCACCAAATATTGTCACTATCATCTCAACCGACAGCGCTGAAGAAATCTTATATAACGACTCCCCCATAATCGGTAGCTGCAAAATCCAGTAGACATCCTCAAGCATGATTGTCATCTCACCGGTAGGGAAATGAAAGGTGTTGGTCATTGAATCCCATATGTTGATGAGAGTGACCATCAAATTGTGATCTTGTACGATGCGTTGATATCACCTCATAGCACCGAGCCCAACATCCTACATATGCGACCACTCCTTGTCTGTAACACTAGGCCGCATTTATACCAAAAGAGGTGGCACCCTGTCTCGCACAGTCAACAATTGATGTGCCTGCATCATTACCATTTACACTTGTCAATCACCTAGCTCTTTTGATTATTTATTATATCCTACCTAGTCATACCCCACCTACGATTTTCCAAGCCTACCTACCTTCTATCCCATTCGCTTGCTTATTATATATTATATCTTTCCTAAACAATTACACTTATCCTAATTCACCCTTTTCCATTCTTCACATATTCGACCCAACTTACACTTAGAACCACCCATTTGTACCTACATTAACTCTAAACCCGCCAAATTCTTTTGCTACCTATCCCTAGTCCATCTACTTCTACCTCCCTCTACTCTCAATCATCCAATTTTGCTTTATTTTGACTTCCAACCCTCCATTTTTAGGCCTTAGCCACTTTTAACAGTAACCAGCATTGGTCACCTTGACCGGTAGCAGTCCCCACTTAGCCCCACTGATGTCGGCCAAACCTCAACCAGCATCGGTTACTAGTTCGGCCCTAGGGCCAAACCCCGACATCACCATTTTGAAAAAAGTTGACAAAGCACATAAAAATCCTACCTAAAACCCTCTAAATTCCACCTACATTCATTTACCAACATACTTAGTTTATCTTTGACCCTCCCCATACCCAAATTAGCAATTTATTTACCCAAATTTCATTCTAAATCTATAAACTGAATTCTTTCATTTTCTACCTTAATTTTTTCCAAAAACACAAATGGGGATTGAGCCCTACCTCTACTCGACATCATCTCCTCCGTGGGATTTTTGGTCTCTTCACTAGAGGTCCTCTTGTACCCTCTCCTTCCTCTGCCATGGTTTAGTCAAACTCTCACCTCTCCACCAACTAAATCACTCATATCGATTTCAAGGGCCGATCAATTGCACTCCTATCAGCCGCTGATAACTCGCTAACTCAGATTTCAACCTCACCTTGTGTTTTATTTTTCTCATCAACAAGCTCTCTCTTGTCATTTTCTAAATTTGGAAAGGTTCAAATGAGTTGTATTCATGCATATTTTTCCTTTTAAACTAAATTTTTCCTAACTGACATCAGTCTCGTACCCTAAGCAACTAGAATCAGTTACCCTAACCAACATCATTTCACCCTCAACTGGTGTCAGTCACCACGCCAACACACTTATACCTAAATTACTCAAAATTTTAATGCCATATACCAATTTCTTGCAACCAAAGCCTCACCCCAGCCCTACAACCCCACCTAATCGTCATATTACCTCATACCCAACCTCAATATCATTTGCGGCATTTTTTTGCCTATACATTGTCCTTACCCATATCCTTGCCTATATAACAAGCCCAAAAATGCCTATTGGACACTCGAATTCACCTACTCATTATACCTTGCGATGATGCTACTTGTGTTGTTTAGCCTACAGACCCTTCCTTGCCTGATGTTGTGATGTTTTTCTTTACTAGAAAAAACCTTTTTGTGCTTTGAAAACCACTTAATGTTTGTTCCTGCACCTAGCCTCGTTGTGTTTCAGGACCATGTCTTATACCTTGGATAGCTCTTCAGCCTAGTGCCTTGTCACATTTTATACGTGTGTGTGCGTTTGAATGTTCCCACCTATTACCTACACCCATATCACCATTGTATGTGTCTGCACCTTACCTATTTTAGTTTCACCTCACCTACCACTTTATCAAACCCATCATTAATTCAGTCTCTTACTTCATCAGTTCCCATTTTGAGGGGGATCACCTCCACCCATACCTGGGGCAACCACTCCTATTTTTGTCAGCGTCACTTATCAATATAAGCTACATGACAAAAAGGGGAAAATGTAGACACCAAATTTAGGTCACAATCCCTCTAGCCCCTTTCAATTAAGTAATTAGACACATACACCTAGCCATGACCCCTTCTACACATTAGTATTAATTTAATTACCCATAATTAAATTAATCATCATCCTCACACCATTATTTATTTTAATTAATTAAACTAATATCCATCTCATTAATCTCACTAAGCCACCTCACCCTAGACCAAGTCCCCTACTTATCCTAACCAACTGGGACTCTTTCCAACCCTAAACATTCATGACCTATTAATCCTCTAACTAATTCCACACTCTAATTTATGCCATTCAACACTCCAGACCCGGACTAAGCCAAAGACCACGCCAAATTTGGGTGAAAAACCCTATTTTTGGAAAATTAGACCAATTCTCCTTAACTGACATCGGTTATCCCTCTGTCAATGGCACCGGTTCCCTAACCATCATTAGTTACCTTAAATAAGAGTTTCTAACTCTTTGCATGGGTTCTTCAATTCATTCATTCACTCAAGCTTTGGCATTCTAACTCTTGAGCATTCAAGCTACCAGATGACGAACCAGAACACATTAGGTCTTCACCAGCAGCCAATCTCTTCCTCCACAGCCTTGGATCACCCACAGCAGAGCACACAGGCTTCGTTGCCATGACACTAGACACAACTTGTTTCATCTCCGAACGCTCATCAACCACCACCACCTTCAGATCTATATGTTCTCAGATAAGTAACTCACTCTTATTTGTTAGTTCTGGTTTTTTATCTTAAGTCCTTTATTCATTTCTATTATTTGACTCTCCTTTATCCCGAATACCACCCTTTACCTGTCTACCATTTATTCTACCAACCTGAAACCATTTTACCCATCCTATCACCTCTATCACCCTTACTAAGTCTTCATATAAATCATACCACTCCTCCCTGGACCCCTCAACTCTCTATACAACCACATAGAGAGCCAAATACTTAGTTCTTAATATTTTCACCATATTCCCCTACCAGCACCAGTCACCCAACCAGCATCGGTCATTTTCCAGTACCATCATTGGTCACCTAACGGATACTAGTCTCTGTGACTGGTAATTTTGTTTAGAACAACGAGCTTATAACTTTCACCCAACAACCCAGAATGTAACCAAACTTCACCCAGACCTTTCCTAACACCTCAGTGACCTTTCCCAACTAGAACCACACCTTTCCTAATGCTAGATTAGTTTGTATTTCAGTAATTTGTTTAATCTAGCGTATTGATAACGTTTTGAGACACCTAAATCAAAGTGTTAGCAATATGACCTCTATTTCCCATTTATTTTCATTAATTTGATAAAAATAGTGGATTGACAGCCATCTAGGAAGTATCACACTTCCTAGAACTAGAATTCGCTAGGCAGTCCACTGCCATATACTATTTAACTCTCTTTGTGGTCTTGTTGTGCTTTACAGGTAGTTCCTCCCAGCCAAAAGGAATCTCTCACATTCTAGTTTGATCAAATTCAAAAATGTGTGCAACCTTCTCCTGACTATTCATAGGTATTCCTCCTACGCCCATTACCTTTATTTTTTTTATCACATACTTTGAGGTGAAACATTTTGGCACGCCTGGTGGGACCCTTCTTGTGGGTTCTTTCATTGTTTTCATAAAAGTTCACATTAAATTTCTCTCTAGTAAATCTTCTCTTCTTCTATTTGTCTAAAGGAAATTTTTCATTTGGTGTTTAAAAAGAATTCTTCTTCCTTTCTTTTACATCTGAATTTTAGTGAAAGAGCATTCTCTTTTCCTATTCATCACTTTGCTACATTGAATTTCATTGTCAATTTGGGTTTTAAAAATCTGTGCATTTCATCCTTATGATTGTTGCATTAGATCACCTAAATTTATTTACAATCTATATACTGGAGGTCATGACCAGTTGATGATTGGTGGGAATTAAGCATAGTTCACACTTTGTGCACACACACCCCTATCCAAATCACTTTAAAAATTTACTCATTTCTTAAACATCTTCCTTCCTGAGAAATTGTCGTCAACGATTAACAATCGGATTGGCGGTGGATCCAGCTGGTGTTCTGGCCAGTCATCATATCAGAGTTGGACCTCACGTACTGTGAAGTATATATTGGGGACACTTAGCCAAAATACACCTAAACCAGCCATAGACTGCTTATAGGGTACCCTCATTGACCAAAAACTCTACTTCTATTCATAGTCAGTTTTAAATGGCATAAGCCACATAACATTAAAATCTGAAGCATAGGATTGACGTGTTTTGTTAGCTTTTGACTGTTAAATTGTGTTTTGAGGAGTGAGGTCATTTCTTCTTATTTTTCTTTTCCTTCATGCCCCACCATCATAACTAGTGTATTTCGGTTCATTCTGGGTGTGTTAGGACTCATCATTACCATACTCAGTTTCTGGGTTGGTGTTTTATTTGGACTTAATCACTTTAAAATTCAAATTTTCATCATCTTCTCAGATTCCACAGTAACCGGCATCAGTCCAACAACCACCATCGGTTACCTCCTCATACCAGCATCGGTTAACTGACCGCATCGGTTCCCTACTATTTTGGTTATTTTTCCCAAAATAGTATTCAATTCATATCCATTCATTTTCTGTGACTTGTTTCTGTCATTTTACACATTTCTGAGTCTCTGTTACCATTAACAGAGTTCAGGTTCATCTGATTTACACTCTTCATCTCCAGATTTCTAAATTGTCATTTATTCTCAGTAACTGGCATCGGTCCAGTGACTGGCATCGGTTACCCCATCCTACTGGCATTGGTTACCCTACCGACGTCGGTCTCTGTGTTTTGATTTTTCTATCAAAACAACGACCAATTTTCATTTTCTAGATTTCTTCTATCTTCTTTTCCTATGTTTCTGCACCATCTGCAGAGCTCAGACCACCTGTCCTACCACTATTCACATGGTTTTGACTCACAGACAAGTCAACGCCCTAGTCTTTCATGCTAGCCATCAACCACTACCTCCTAGTCCTTCACCACCTTCTATTTCTTCACCCATGGACCCCACTTCTTCTATCGCTATATCTGCAGGTGATGAGGAGTTCACAAAACTCCTTGATCACAATCCCACACCTTGCAGTATTATCTTGCTCATTCCTCCACCCACGACTCATCAGGACAGCCCTTATATGGGATGCATGTTCTCCATTCCTCCTTCCCTTGCCCCCACTTCTGTATCAGCCACCACTAGTGTAGTGTTACCTGCTTCCACCTTACCACCTGTCATTTCTCATATCACCCCCACATCTTCAATATTATTCACACCTATAGCATCTATCACACCTTCGACGTCTACCTCACCATCATCTATGACTCTTAGTGTAGGGATTCCCACATCATCAGTTGTTATTACCTCACAACCTCTAGTTGCGTCGACCCCTTTTCAGATTTTGGTCATGTCTATACCTACTACTCTGCCACCTATCGCTATAAGGGTCTCTACACAGGTCCCACCCACCTATACCTTGTCTCAGCCACCACCTGTCACCTACACTTCCCATTCAGGGTATATGCCATCATCATCTGTCCTACTTATATCCCCCCTTCTCAGTTTTCTTACTCGACACCACCACATACTGGAGGGGCTTCTCCATCCTTATTCATCTTATCCACCTCCTTATACTGGAGGAGGTGCTCCTTCAATCTAATCCTGACCACCGATCTGATAAAAATGATGATGGATAAGATGCAAACCTAGAAGCATCTGTTTAGGCTCCGCAAATGCTTTGACTTATGACAAGAAATTTGTAATGAGCCTATTCATCTTCTATTCCAATTCATTCTTATCCCCCACATTGGGAAATGCCAAAGTTTAACCAATTTAATAGCAAGGAGGATCCAAAACAACATTTGTGATCTTTTAAACACGTATGTTATCTAATTTCCCATGATGACGCCTTGCTTCTTCAAAACTTTCCCAATGTCCTTGACATAGGACCTGCCTTAGACTGGTATAGTGCTTTACCTAGGCACTCTATCTTTTCATTCAATCAATTAGCCCAAGCCTTTCTTGATCATTTCTCCATCAACATCACTAAGAAGGTCACCATGACTGATTTGTATTCAATGCACCAATACGAAGATGAATCTATCACAGATTTTTTCACACGTTGGTGGAGCCTTACCAATCAGCTCACCTTTCAACTTCCACAAACTGAGCTGATAGAGTTGTTCACTAGGGCTTGTGCCAGACACATCTCTCCAACTCTCCAAGTTCAAACCTTTCAAACATTTGATGAGGCATTCACCATGGCTCAGAAGTTAGAAATCCATGTTATCAAAGAGAATAAATTACAATTGTGCAACAAGAGCGCTCCATTCAAATCAAATGACTCTTCTTCTTCCAAACCACAAACCAATCATTCAAAACCCAAAGGATCCACCAACACGGTGGTCTAAAATTTGGTCCATCTCATCCATCCAACCAACCAAAACCATCTTCTACTCTTTCTCATGTTCATAATTTCAATACAAGCATGAACAATGATGATATACTCCCATAGGAGAACCTTACTCCTCAGTTTTGGAAAAGCTTCTAAACGTAGGAGCCATAACTCTTCCACCCATCAAACCACATACTAGTTTTGACCCTTCCCATCTTGTGCCTGCATGGTACAAGGAGAATGATTACTGTAATTATCACCGTGTCAGAGGTCATAGTGATGGTAATTGCAAAACATTTAAAAATATCATCCAAGAAATGTTGGATAATGGAGATCTTGTCTTGGATAACCCCAATGCACCAGGCTAACCAAAACCTCCACATCTTTAAGAATTCATTTCCAAATCACACTCCATCATCCAACCAAGTCAGTGAAACCTCAACCAATGATACCAACATTTGAGAGGTGCATGTTTTTTTGATACCATACCAGCCCCTTCTACTCAATTTCCTCCCATCCCATCAGTTGAGGAAATCCTTGCGCAAGTTCTTCCACCCACAGAGGAGTCCACCTCATCCTCTCCTCTACCCATGGAGGAGTCAACCTTATCTACCATTTCATCTACCGAGCAGCCCACTTCATCTATCCCTTCATCTACAGAGGCATCTACCCCACTCGTCTCTCTACCTATCAAGAAACCCACATCACTCACTCTTCTACCCATGGAGGATCCCAACTTACCCTTTTCTTCACCAATCAAAGAGTCTACACCATCCACCTTGCCCCCTCCTCTTCCCATAGAAGATCCACTTTTAGCATCTCTTCCTATTGGTGACAACTCCCCAATAGCTTTTAAAGACCCTGTCAATTTGTTATCATCTCTTCTACCCACAGAGTCTGAAGCCAACCATTTCCCTATCTCACAGATGTCATATTTATTTACAGGGATTACTACCAAATCATCATCATCCCCCTCCACTTCTATGCCATTCTCCCATTTGGCTGATCACTTGGAGTATGTCAACTATTCCATGCTTTGGGGACACCTTCGACTTCCCGTATCGACTCAAATGCAAATGTTGTCCACAGACACTTCAACGATTTATCCTAAAGTGTTCAAAACAACTAAATCCATTGCACACCTGAGCTGGTTATAGTAGCCTCTTCTGCATCATCCTCACCTACACCCAAACCTTTACCATTACCCCAACAACCACCTACACCCAAACCTCTACCTACACCCATACCTTCACCTGCACCCAAACTTATCACTACATTGGGGGTTGTGCCGACACCGAGTCTAGTCCATCCTCCCATGAAGATCGATTTAGCCACCTCTTCCCAAACTATCACCAGGCCTATCCCCCACCTAAGAGGAAGACCCAACCTCTTAGGCCTCATACCCCAGTTTCTCCCACTTCTCCTCTTTCACCTTCACCACTTCCATCCATCTTAGGCCCCCATCCATCAACCTTGGTCAAGCAGCCTCCTACCCAAGGTAAAACTAAAACAAAGCAACCTACATCCTTATCACAACCTCCCATTCCACCCAAGCCTTCTACATTACCTACGCCTACTCCACTACCCATGCCTTTACCTTCCCTTCAACCTACACTTTCTGTATTGCCTCCTACTACTATCTTCACCACACCTCCACTCTCACCTTGGTTGACCCATCCACTTCCATCTTCTACATTCCCTTCTACTTCACACACTACCCCAACACCTTTACCCAAGAAGGTGCAACCCAAGCCCAAAACCACACTACCTACCAAAAAGGTAGTTAAACCTACTCAACCTCCAACTCCACCTCCAGTAGCACCTCTTCCACAAAATCCACCCACACCTCCATCCAAACCAACTCCACCTCCAACAACACCTCTTCCACAGAAGTCACCCAAACCTCCATCCAAACCTACTCTCACTTCTCATTGCGATCCCTTGGTAGGGTCTTACGCTAACATCCTCGCTCAGCTATTAGAAACTTCTGCCATTACATTGCCACCTCTCAGGCCTTACGACCCACTCAAACCTAAACCAGAAGGGTTTGACGATACCAAGATTTGTGCCTATCATCATGTGTCAGGGCATGATGTTGAAAATTGTAAGGCCCTTAAAAATATTCTTCTTCAACTGTGTTCTCTGAAGAGCTCTTTGACAAAGATGACCTTTTGGATGAAGATCCCATTCCACCTTCACCTGTCACCACACAACCTCACCCCATATCTATTCAGTGGCCTTCACCTCCACCTCCACAATCCCTCTTTTCCTCCTCTGACCTTTGAGATCAATATGGTCTGGATTAGGGAGCTAGCCCAACCCCCTCTGAAATGCCAGTGTGCCATACTCATTTCACAAGGCTCTTATCCCACACTAGGTTTTTGTCCCTCCTTCCATTATACCTTTCACGACACATCTCCCTCTTTTCCTCAGATCAATATGGTTCAAGTTGCCACTAGAGCACAGAAAGACAAAGGAAAAGAGAAGACAGGAAACCCATCCACTACACCTTTACCCAACATTCCATCTACACCTGCACCCAAGGTAACCATCTATGGGCTGCATATCCCATTTCTGATGGAGTCACACATCATACCATGATCAAAAAACTTCACCAATCCCCCCTCAAAATGTATTTGTATGACCTCATCCAAACCTCTGAGTCTCATCATCAGGCCCTCATCGAGGTCCTACAATCTATTGAGGTTCCACCTAATGACCCCACACCCATTATTGTCCATCATTACCCCACATCATGTGGCTGCCCTCACTACTCCACCTCCATCTTCTACTCTCATTACCTTTCATCAAGTCTTTGTTGTTAGTTTCTCTGACGAAGAGATTGTCCCTCTCCAATCAGATGATCCTGACCCCACCTTATTCATTTCCACCTACATTGATAATACACGTGTTCGATGTGTTATGATTGATGGAGGTGCTAGTATCAACATCATTTCTTCCCATGCGTACAAAAAAATGTGCATCCCTACCAATTGCATGCATAATAACCCAGTTATGTTGTGTTCATTTAATGATGCCATGACTTCCACCCTCGGCACCATCATCCTCCACATTCATGTGGGCCCCCATACCATTCCTGAATTATTCTATGTCCTAGAGGGGGAATTCCAATACAACATGCTACTTGGCCAACCCTGGATTCACCATGGGTTGTGTACCTTCAACCTTACACCATTGTTTAAAATTTGAACATGAAGGGCAAACTACACCATTCCAAAAGATCCTTCACCATTCAAAACCTACAATATGCTCTATCGACCTAATGATGTCCTTATACCAGTTAAGGCATCTACCACCACTACTTGCTTCTTCTTCAGCCACTATCCCATCTACCACCACTACCACTTCTTCTTCATCCTGCCTCATCCACCACTTCTGTCGACTACACCTTCCATAACCAACTCCTCTATTCCCACTACTGTCCATAGCTTCCATGGCTGGCCCATCAACCAACCCATCTACTTCACAAACACCTGACACTTCCCCTTCTCAGGATTCTGGTGATTCTTCCATTCCCGCTAACCAAATACCAACTTTTGATCCTTTGGTAGGTGTTTTTCAATGCCTTACCTTAGGGGAGTATCGCCTCTACAACATCAACACCTTCCTTACTCCTCAAGAGTACAGGAAGCCTCCATCAACACCCACATTACAACCATCATGTAGGTGAGGTATTTCCATATGGTCTGCCCCACCTTCACACTAACTTGACGTATGGGGGACTTGACACTTCTTCATATACTCCTGAACCACCTACCCAAACCCATCCATTCTCATCTGATTTTCAATATCTTACCAATCACCACTTCACTCACACTTTCCTTCATCGATGTGCTTGGAAAGGATTTGGCTTTGGTCTTTACGAACATGGTCATCACACAGTCATACCTTGCACCACTCAGAAACACAAAGACCACAGCGGTCTTGGATTTTCTGAGGAACCTTCTTCTAAGAAATCCCGTATCAACCTTGTAGAGGAAAGTACACCTTCCCCACCTCACTCACCTACTACACCACCTTCCCCCATGGAGTCCATGGATCCAGAATCCATCCCTCCTAACTTTTTTTTTGTCGTGAACATATTTCCTTGGGACCTCTGACCTATCAATGCGATGGTGAGGCTCCTTCTTCCCTTCCCTTCCTGTATCCTGACATGATCGATGATGACACACCTTCTATAAATGTTGTTCAATGTCAGGATGATGATTCTATTCTCACCTATCTAGGTGTAGAAGATTCTTACATTCACCGGTCATTACCTTCTGAGACACAAACCATGCTGAATGAATCAACCATAGAGATCAACATTCACACTCAGGATGACCCTCAAATTCTAAAGATAGGTCAGTCTTTAGATCCCACTGAACAGGAAGCCTTCACCTCTTTCCTTCGAGATCATAGCAATGCTTTTTCTTGGTCTTACACCGATATGCCCGGTATTGACCCAAATATCATGGTCCACAATATCGTAACTATTCCTGATGCTAAACCTGTGAAACAGAAGCTGTGAAAAATGCATCCCCACATTTCCCTTCTTGTGAAAGAAGAACTCCAGTGCCTCCTTTCTATTTCTTTTATTCTACCCATTGACTATCCCCAGTGGATTTCTAACATTGTTCCTGTCACCAAAGTGACAGGGGGACTCCGCATTTGCACAGATTTCTGTGACCTTAACCTTGCTTTCCCCAAGGATGATTTTCCTCTGCCTAGTATCGACCAACTTGTTGATCTTACAGCCCAGCCATGAGATGTTATCACTCATGGATGGGTTTTCAAGTTATAATCAAATATTACTCACTCCTGAAGATCAACACAAAACCACCTTCATCACCCCTTGGGGGACCTTCTGTTATCATGTAATGCCCTTTGGCCTTAAAAATGTTGGTGCCACATATCAACGTGTTATGACCTATATCTTCCATGACATCATGCATCACATATTGGAATATTATGTCAACGACCTTCTCGCCAAGTCTAAAATCACGTTCCAAACACCTCCCCAGTTCTCAAAATCATCTTTGATCATCTCATCAAATATTGTGTTCACCTTCAACCAAAGAAATGTGTCTTTTCCATTCTCTCTAGAAAACTCCTTGGTTTCATCATCTCTTTGCATGGTATTGAAGTTGATCCTTCTAAAATCAAGGCTATTCTTGAGATGCCTCCACCTACTAACCTTCGACAGCTTCATAGTTTGCAAGGAAAGTTGCAATCTATTCGATGCTTTATTTCCCAACTTTCTGAACCGATGTCACCCTTTTCATCATCTTCTTAAAAAGGATGTTTCCTTCAATTGGGATGACGAGTGCCACAAATATTTTGAAGCATTAAAGGAATACCTCCTTCAGCCACCTATGTGCTTATCCCACCAAAGGATGAAAAACCCTTTTACCTCTACATTTCTGCCACTGATCATTCCTTGGGTGCCATGCTTGCTCATCATGATGAGAAACATAGGGAGCAAGTGGTTTATTATATAAGCCATACTCTTTTAGACTATGAGACTAGATATACTCATGCCAAAAAATTTTCTTAGCCCTAGTCTTTGTCACCACCAAACTTCAACCATTACCTACTCAACCACAAAACCTTCATCGTCACCAACACTGACCCCTTGCATTACATGTATGCTAAACCTTACCAACACCAATGTGTCACACATTGGCTAATGCTCCTTGCAGACCTTGACCTTGAATTCATCCATCAAAATTCCATTAAAGGAAAAACCATTGCAGATCAGCTTGTAGATGCACCTCTTTCTAGAAATCAATCTTCTAACTTCAATTTTCCTGATGAATCCATTGCTACCCTCTCTCTTGATGACACCGTATATCAGATGACCCTATTCTTTGATGGTTCTAAATGTCAACATGGGGGTGGTGGCAAGGGTTATCCTCATTCCTCTTGATGAGAGCCTATGCCTTTATCTTTCAAACTTGACTTTGATTGTACCAATAACGTGGCTGAATATGAAGCACTCATGTTAGGTCTCCAAACTTCCATTTCCCTAGATGTTAAGACCATTAATATCTTTGGTGATTCTCAACTAGTTTTCAACCAAGTCAATGGTTTATACCAGTGTCGTAATGAAATACTTCAAAAGTATAAGCATCACATCGACATGATTTTGACTACCTTTGATAATTATGACATTCAAACTGTTTCACGATCCACTAACAAATTTGTGGATACCATGGCTTGCCTCACCTCACAAATACATGCCTCACCTTCAGACTCTAAAATATTTGTCACAGTACAACGATTGCAGTCACCTTTGTATCTCATACTGTGACGTAAATTTTGTGGGAAGAATCAAAACCGACCCACATGACATTTGGTATAAGCAGTACATTGATTACCTTTCCCAATCAATTCTACCTCCAGATCTCACTCACAATGGTAAGTGAGCCTTCCTCCAAAAGGTCTCTCATTACATCATCATGGGGGGTCTTCTTTACAAGCATGGATTTGACGGTATCCTCTTATGATGCCTCACTAGTTCTGAAATTCCGTACACCATTAAAGAAATCCATGACAAGATTTGTGGTGGACATTTCAGTGGTCACATTGTTGCCAAATGTATTCTTCACCTTAGCTATTACTGGCCAACCCTTAACCAATATTGTTGTACACTATGTCAAACATTGTGTGAAGTGTCAACAACATGCTAACCTTCACCACACCCCAAGTCATGCCTTACAAGTCACTAGGGACTTTTGGCCTTTCTCTCAATGGGGTTTAGATCTTTTTGGAGAGATTAACCCTCATTCTTCTCAACGTCATCAATGGATCATCACAACAACCGAATACTACACTAAATGGGTGGAATTTGTCCCTCTCATTTCTACCAAAAGTTGAGAAAATATGTGAATTCATCAATCATCACATCATTTTTTGTTTTGGTGTTCCTCATCACCTCATCACTGAACAATGGTAAACAATTCAAAAACAAGACTCTACGCAAAACTCTGTGATAACTTTGGTATTCAACTCAGTTTTTCTTCACCATATTATCCTCAAACCAATGGTCAAGCTGAATCAACTAACCCTCAAAAAATTCTCATGAAATTCATTGATGATATTGGTAAGGATTGGCATACGCACATTCCTTTCACCTTATGGGCTTATCATACCAACATTTGTACACTCAACCGCTACCACACCTTTCTCTTTGGTCTATGGTACAGAGACTGTCCTGCCTCTCGAAGTCCAAATTCCATCTCTTTGTATCTCACTTAAAGATATGCTCAATGATGATGACTTTCACCAAGACCATTTGGCACAACTTGAGTTATTAGACAGAACGATCATTTAAATGCTCTCGACCACCTTCAAATCTACCAAAAATGTATCAAACGTGCCTATGAAAAATGTGTTCATGAACGAACTTTCAAGGTCGGTGATCTTGTCCTAAAGGAAAATCAACATGTAACCAAAGCTGAGAAAAGTAAACGAGGTAAGTTTTCTCCTAATTGGCTTGGACCCTACATTGTCACCCATACCTATGGATCAGGTGCTTATCGTTTATCTTCTCTTAAAGGTAAACCCAAACCTGAGCCCCTAAATGCCTTGCATCTTTGAATGTTCTATTGTTGAATAAAGTACTACATCACTTTATGTCACTTACATGTTTGTCCCTTGAGTGAACCTCTCCTTTTATCTACCTATTTCAAGGACCAATGAATCAAACAGAATTGTGTGATTATCTGTCACCGATCAGCCTTATCTTCAATATGAGTATCACATGCTCTACTCATGGCATGATTCTCATGGATACTTTTCAACCTTTTCAGGATGGAATCCCATGGTCATTCATCACTTGAAACCTCTCTTGCATAGCTAACCTCTTTTGTGCTATGGTTTTTCCTTCATATAAGAGGCTTATACTCCTTCATAGTCTTTTCCATGACTTCAAGTTCAACAATCAAAAAAAAAAATATACATGGGATAAAAAAACTCTACTCCTTGAGTCAAAATTCTCACAAATAGATGAATCCCTCAAAAGGACATCTACCTCTCTTTCTTATTGCTATAAGTAGACTTCTCCCTCAAAGGACAACTATAAAAAGCAATCCACTTATTGTAAAAGTCTATCTAAAAGAAGACTATTTCTGAAAAATAAAATAAAAATTATCCTGAAGCTTCCCACATCGATCAACTTCACAAAGACCTCAAGGAGATATTCTATTTATCCCACATAGAATTCCCACATCGATCAGTCTATGAAAGCAAAAAAATAAAAGAAAAAATCAAGAAAAATAAAATAACTTTTGGTCATGGACTTGCCTATTCTGGTTTTGAGTATCTTGTAGAAGGGGCATTTGTCTCACAATAAGGCTATGTTAAACACAATCCTCCACCTTACCTTGTTTTTTATTCTCTTTTACCTATTCAAAGGATGATGTGTGTACATTGTACACATAGTGATCACGCCACTTCTTTCACCTAAAGACCTATCGCCTCATGCAATGTATCTAGGGACTTAAGTTCAATAATTTTAAGGGTACGACATTTATGGTCTCTGCCAACTTGGGGAGTTTCACTTCTTTTCCATTCACTTCTTCCTACCTTGTTGTTTGATCAACAAGACAAGATCGTCAAAATTGATTTAACAATGACACCTTCATCTATAACTATGCCTCACTTACCTTTCATATTACCTATTCAACATTCGACCTTGCATATCGTTAAACATGTCTTACCCAACTAACCTACCTCCCAACCCACTTATTCACCTTACCTAACCCAATCATATTCTTCCGCGGTTTATGGGAGAACTACATCGACCTCAGGCCCCTTTCGCAAGAGCTATGTAGGTAGCACTCTTAAGGCATGGGGCCCTCTGAGGTTAGCTCGGCCACTCTTTTCCCCTCATCATTTCCCCATCAAACAAAAACTTAGTTAGTTTCCATCAAAATAGTAATTTGGAAGTTAACTCAGAAACAAAACCATACATAACTCATCTACATCATCATTTATTTTCCATAATACCAATAACTTGGAAATTAAATCAAAACAAACACGACTCAACCATGCCTACATACCTAGTTTCCATGAGAATAATACCTTGGAAATCAAAATAACATCATCTCATTTTTATTAAAAATATCAACCAACCCATGCCTAACACATCTAAGTTTACATAATATCAAAAACTAGGAAATTAAACCAAACCATGCCTACTCATATACTTTCCATGACATCAATTTAATAGAAGTATAACCACATCCTACAACTATGACCATACATGCCTACATATATAGTTTCCATAATAACAATACATTGGAAATAAAACCAAGCTCTTCATATATAAATATAATCATCCATCTATACATCAAAGTATGTATATCAATGCATTGAATATACATATATAAATAAAAGCATCTCAAAACTCTCATATACATCTCACGTCATCGGAACGCAGGCCAGTATATATATCAAAAATCAAACTACAATGTCTTAATCTCTCTCAAATCATCTATGTGACGGGTCGTCACCCCCTTCTGCTCTCCCCAATACCCTCACCTGGCCTCTATCACCGTGAGCTGGTAATTGTTGATGATAATATTTGTGGATGAAACATCAGAGTCATTGGATACCTTAGGTTAGTGTGACGTGCACCCTAATGTAACCTCCAGATTTTAAAGAAATTGGATCTTCTCTGTGGTGTGAGATAAGGTTGGAAGGAAACTGAAATGAAATGTAAAACTAACCAACCCGATATGCCAGAACAGATCTTAAAAGACACGGAGATATATCTTGGGAAACTACTTAGAATAGTTCGAAGAGCGTTTTAGCATGATCTACTATTTTCAGAAGTATTTTATATTTATCATAGGCCGAGAAGGTGTAAAACATAACCATATGCAGATAATAGATATATAAAGAAAATCCAAGGGTGTATAACACGATCGATCTTCAAATCTATCTAAAACTACTAATAGTGAAAGAAGAAAGACACAGAATATTGAAAGCTAATATGCACAGAACAAGAACTCTTTATTCATAGAGAAAATCATACATAAGGCTGATATGGCACAGATTACAAATCCTTTCTACGAATAGAGTCTTACTAAGGCTAGCCAATACAATAACTGAATCTAAAATCCCTTTTCATGGCTCTAGTCTATTTTCTTTTCTATATTTTCTCCTCTCCTTTCACTCCTGGATCGAAACGTTCCTTTATAGATCTTCTTGGCTCTCACTTTGATGTCTGGAATCAGAACCTTAACCAACAACATTCAATTTTCTTACAAGATCTTTCATTTTGGGTCAATATCTCAACTTCCTGTTGGTGATATTTGTGATTGCCTTTAATTCATCCAACTGGCGCTTCTTCAGTCGGTGATGATCCTTTTTTCCCATGTGTTGGTTGTGCACTTTTTTGGGGGCCCTTCCTCTTTTTCTTTATTTGAAAGTGTGCCCAGGTGACACATGGAGGCCATGTGCGTCTCTACTATGCTTTTGAATTTTCAACCCCGTCATGGAAACTTTATCAGGTCTGGGGGACGTGGAGATGCGGTGCAAGTTTGAGAACATCCCTTCTCCTCTCCATGCCCCAAGTGCGCCAAAGGGAAAAATGGATACCTTCCACATTCAAATTCATACTTAGTCAATTTTAGACTCAAACGAAAAAAAGAAACTAAGGTCGGGGCAACAAAATACGGTGGTCATTAAAAGAGTCTTATACAAAAAGAACTCTACAGTTATGGTGACTCACCAAGGGACTCTGTGCCAGCCATGGAAGGATCTGACAATATCTTAGCCTCAAAAATCAAAATGTGGCTCACAAAATGCCACTCAAAGCTGCTGCAAAGTAGTCATATATCTGAGTCATTCTGCCTCTGTAGGATAGGTCCTTCTCTACAAGGCCTAGAAGGCTTGGTCCAACTCGATTATCTCCTTATGGGAAAATTTTTGGAGACTCTGTACTACTACGTGTAAGTGGAACTCCAACTACATGATGGGGTTCAAAATAGCTTCCACCTCGGTGACACTGGATATCTCCTTTAAATACTGAAAGACAGTCTTGTCTTAGCGTTTGGTGATCAATAGCTGTTGAATTTGGTCCTTTGATAGGACTGTAGAGTCATCAGGGAAGGGGGAGGGGAAGCCTAACTCGACTAGTTCATTGATGCTCTACTTCTGACTCTATGATCCCCTATTAGAGCTGAGCCAAGAGATTATGGCATTTGATGGAGGCCTTGTTGCAGCTCAGGATCTCATTGATTTTTGTAGCAATCATCCACCTGTCAGTGATTCCTATCATTTATAGGGTGGAGTTGGAAGCATGTCATAAAGTTTCTGAATCAACAGTGATGATTCAAGGACCTTGGTGGATACTACATTGTTGATGGTGGAGGCTGTGGTCTCCACATTTGAGCACAATCCTTGTGCATCAAATATAAATCCAAGTGCGGGAGCTAAATTTATTGCCATGTGGTGGTAATTCGGTCACAGAAAGAAGCATACAACTCCTACACTAATGTTACAATTCCCCCTTTCTGGGGTTATTGTCCCAACTTACGGGTCAAGTCCTTGACCAAGTCCTCAGATGATTTCAGCTTTGTTTGGAGGCTACCCTTTTCTACCTCTATAGTGTGAGAAATTGGCTTGGATAGCAATTACCTCTTCCTTTCTTGAATCAACCTCCTGTTGGAGGGATCCTTTTTCCTACACGAGTGAATTGGCAGAGGCCTCAGATGTGGCGAGTTTAGCCACTAGATTCTTAGCTTCCACCTGAGAGGCCACAAGGACTTCTTGTGATAGAAGCTTCCTTCAATTCCTTGTGGATATATTCTATCTCCTTTCCCTTGCTCTTTATCTTGGCCTGATGATTGGCCACAGTGGCCTCTACCCTATGGAGGATAGATTGTGCCTTTTTTAGCTGGTTGTTGAGCTTAAGGTAGTCTGTAGTGACTACCACTACAATCTCATTCATCAACTCAACCTTATCCTGAGGTCGAAATTTAGAAAGGTCAACCGTGACAACATTGATAGAATAATCATCTGGCTGCATCTATTCAGTGGGTTTGGATACTTGGGGGACAAGTCAGGTGATAGTTAAGGAGCTCTGCTGATGGTCATATAATGATCCATCTGTTTCATTGCTCATGATCTGACATTTCTTTCTTCTTCTACTTTTCCCTTCTGCTGTCTTGGGTGGCCTTAGCAAACTCGGTTTGACTCAAAAATTTGGAGGGAGAAGGGACAACCCCACCCATGAATGGGAACCTGGGTGACAGACCATAAGGAATTGTAACTTGTGGTTGAGGCATTGAAGCTACCAGGGCTGAAGAAGGGCATGTCACAACATGGGGGGAGAAAGTTGGGATAGTGGAGGGAGTATGAGGAAAAAGATGGGCACTGGGGAGAGGGATCTTGCGATGAGTGATAGACAAGGGGACACTTCCAGAAGGGAAAAATGGTGGTGGAGGAGGAAGAGGAGGAGGGGATGTAGGGGTCATGACCGAATTTATATTTTTGTGCAGGGGGGCTCATGTGATCCCTCCACAGGTTTTCCCACTAGGGAACTGATGCAAGATATGGCGTGGGTGCCTAGACTGAAGGACCTTGCTGAGAAGTAGTGGGTAGAGGTGGAACTAGTGATTGTTGTTGGGAGGGACAGGAAGACTCTGCAGTCAATCCTTGTGGGCCACTCTGAGATGATTGTTACCATTGTCTTCACTTTCCGCGTCAGATCCATGGTCCGCATCCCAAAACTCCTCCCATGTCTCATCACTAGAGATGACCTCAAAATTGAGGGTGGTCTGGCCAATCTCCTACCTATACTTCTAATAGGCTTTAATTTTCTCTGCACTCTAGTCTTTCTTCTTCAGGGCTACTCGGAGTCCTTTTGTCATGGTTAGGGTGGGATCATATCTATGTTTAACTGGGTGGAATGACTCCCAGTCTGGAATTGGTATGTCATTGAGCTCAATGAATATGTCGGGATGACTCTTCCTGAGGGGACCGCCTTGCTTCAAAAAATTCCCTAGACTCGTGCTTGTAGGAGTCTGAAACCTTGTTACGAACTAGAGTCGCGGCCATTGTCCCATCCGGTCGTATCTCCATGAGTCTTGAATTAAGGCGAACCCATAGGAGGCCAATTTCTGTGTGAGGCTATGCTCCACCTTTCTCTTTAGTTACAGTGATTCCTCCCTTGCTCAAGGGGAGGTCAAAAAGTGCCTTCTTTTTTCGACCGGAGCCAAACTCAATGTCCAGGAGTACTAGCTACTTGGCTATCTCAAGACCCACCACCCATGTCATGAGGACCCTCAGGGAGCATAAATGATTCGAGGATTTTCTGAAACCATGCAGCTGAATCATGGAATGTCCTCTTGTGAAGAAATAATCACAAGGGTGCAGGGGGTCTACGAGGATGGATTTCACAGAATCATTCATTCATGTTGGTTGGGTGTGATCCCTTCAGGAATAATTTTCAAGTAGGAGGGTTCCACTAAAAGAATTAAAGAATTCATATACATTTGATGAATGGGACAAGTATATGGGTCCAAGAGGATACTGGAATGATTTTTTGAGGGATCAACCTCCATCCCATAGAGTCAGAGTCATAAATTGACTGAAGTACTGGGCATTCTGATCTATACAAAATAGGTGGAATAGATATGAGGAATACCTGAAGGTGGAGTTTACCAAGGAACTGAAACGGCTATTCTGTAATGATGTATTCCACAATGACTTCTACAGAAATTCAAAGTGGTATGCTTACTCTTTCTTTACACTTTATACCTCATTCTAAACAAGGCCACCATCTACTAATCTTGGATGTTCCTATCTGAATCTTTCCTGAAAAATGAATGTACAGCATTGAGCAGAGCATCCTAAGAATCTTCCAATAATAACTTCAAGGGAATGGGGAGTCCTATGCAGTTCCTGAACCACCTGAATCTGTTTTCCTCATTTCCCTATTAAGGAATGAAGCTTTATTCTGAGCATTGAGCCCAGACGCTTTCACCCAGGTTTGGATTTTGGCCATATCATAAAAACTAGCCGTCGTTAGGTCGTAGGTTAGAGCCAACATGTCTGATACCTGATAAGTTTGAGGTGTAATATCACCACTATTATATTCCTGCTGTGGATGGTGTTGGTGTTGGAGTAGAAACTCCAACTTGCTAACTTCACATAACTGCACAAAAATCTATGTATGAGTTCTGGGTACAGGGTGCACTAGAGGCACCATATATTGGTGAGTGTCATACTCCAGATTCTCGAGCCGAAAGATTCAAAATTCCCAGGTTAAGAAACCTGCAAAGGTTTCCTCTCTTAGAGATTTTGGTTTCTTGTTGAGAACAGGGTCGAAGATGTCATCTACAAATCAAAAACCATAGAAGGGTCACTGAATCGAGACCCCCCATCAAGGAATCTCAACTTTGGTTGAAGAGGGTGTGGGGGTGCCGGTTGTCCTGCGTAAGACTTTGTTGGTGGTGCAGAGCTGGAAGTTGTCATGGTGGTTCTTAGAATTAGGAGAAGGCTCAGATTCCTTTAGCTTCGACACTTGATAACTGATTTGGAAGACTCTAGCATTTGAAATGAGCCTGTTGAATGCTCCCAATATCTTAAATAGCTGCCCTATCTTGGAGATTAATGGCCACGTGCATATATAGAGTCACTTCACATAATGGCCCCTTTCTAATTAATGACCCTAAGCACCGAACTCTGCACTTTTCGAGATATTTTGTATCAATTCTAAATCTTTTTCTCTCAAGTGTCCAAGGAAGTCATTGGATCATTAATTTTGGGGAGAAATTAGGAAGGTACACTCCCTCCAAAATTTCAAAAGAGGCAAGGGGGATCCGTGAGGGACACGTGTCTGAGACACTTATTAAAAGGGATAAAACAACGAAGCAAAAGAAACAAGGGGAAACAAGACTATACATATGATACATTATTTAATGAAGAGACTCACAGGAAAGGTTTTAAGTGAATTCTGTTTACCAAAATTGCCAAGGGGTCACCTTCCATGGTTTCAAGCTCGAACGCATTGTGTTGCTTGCATGCACTAATCTTGAAGGGTCCTTCCATAATGGGTCAAACTTTCCATGATTCCCAGGCTTGGCAGCCCTCGCATCCCATTTCAAAACCATAGTTCCAACTTGGAAGTCTGGTTCCGATGTCTTTTGATCAAACCAAGTTTTGACCACCTGCTAGCAGCTGATCATGGCTTCATGAGTGGACTCCCGCTTCTCTTGGAGTTCTACTAGCTCGGTGAGTCTTACTTGCATCACCCATTCTTTTCTATCTCAATTTGTTTCAATAGTTGTAACACATGGATTTCTAGAGAAATTGGCATTATGACACTTTTCCCATAGACTATCTCATATGGCGAGGCTTTCAGGATCTATTTTGGGGTGATCCGATCAGCCCATAAGGTTGTTTTGATATGTTCATGTCATAGCCTCTTATGCTCATTCCCCATTCTTTTTATGAGCCTGATCAGGTTTTTGTTAGTAGATTCTACCAAACCATTTCCCTGTGGATAATAGTTGGAGGATGTTTTCAGATAGATCCCATGCTTTACCACGAAGTTAGATACTTTGGCCCCCAAAAAGGCCTTGGCATTATCTGATATAATAGTGTGGGGGGGTCTAAAGTAGGTAGTGATATCATGGAGGAGTCCTAGGATTACGTTCTCAGTGGCCTCTTTTAGTGGAACTACCTCTACCCATCGGGTGAAGTAATCAGTTTCGCAATGAGGATCCATTTGTGTCTGACGCTAGAAGTCAGGGTTGACCATTCCGATGAAGTCTAGACCCCATTGTGCAAATGGTTCCTCAATTAGGATGGGATTAAGAGGAAGTGTCACGTTCCTCTAGAAACCTGTATAAACTTGACAAACCTTGCATCTGTTTGTCTCTACTTGACTGTCAGTAAACAGGCTTGGCCAAAAGTATCCTGCTTGCAGGATTTTTATGGTTGTGGTTTGGGCATGAAAAATGACCCCCCGAATTCCCATGGTGTAACTCGTGTAAGACTCTCTCAACTTCTTCATTCTTGAGGCACCTTAGCAGGATTCCATTAAAGTTCCTCTTAAACAGGAAATTGTCAATTATAGTGAAATAGGATCCTGTTGCCTATAATACCTCCTCTTTTTTAAGGGGAGATGGCTTGGATATTTCCCTGTCTGCATGAAGCGGATCCTATCTGAGACCCAGCCACCTGAGTCACTTTCTTGGATATAGAGTATTTCTTTAGGCTTTGTTTAATCAGGGGCATGGGGTCTTGTGTTAGATATTGACATAGGCCCCTACCCCATACTAGCTTTTATAGGTTTTACCTCAATGTCATATTCAAGGATCTTGGTGATCTAGTTAGCTCTTTTATCAATGATTTCACCTTCTATCTATATACTCTTTGACACTAGAGTGAGCCACCATAACTTGATCTACTATGAGTGACAAGGTGCCTGAATTTCTTCAGACCCTTCACTATAGCATAAGTTTGTCTCTCTACAAAGTTGTACCTTGTTTCATAGTCATGTGGAGAGTTTTTGAAAAGAAGGAAACCGGATGTTCTTCTCCTTGAGACTCTCCCTTCTATGTTAGTACAGATGCTACACTATGTTCCCCCCTATATACATACATGATGAAATATTTTGAGAAGTCGGGGTTGCACAGTACTGGGCGGATGTGATAGACCTTTTAATTATCTCAAAGGCCTGACGACCTTCAATGGTCCACTTGAAATTAAGGTCCTTTTTGAGCATGAGAGTGATCGGTGGATTGTCTCGGCAAATTCTGAAATGAACTTGCTGACAAAGTTGATCTTTCCCAAGAAAGATTGGACCGCTTTCTTATTGACTGGTAAAGGCAGCCCCATAATGGCTTCAATTCTTTCAGGATCGATTGAGATCCCTTCCTTTGACACAATGTGTCCCAGGATTTTGCCTTGGGGCACTCCGAAAACACATTTCTTTGGGTTCAAAGAGATTCTAAACTCTTGGCTTTCTTGAACACAACTTCCAAGGCATCAAAGTGATCCTCTGTTGTCTTGGTAAACACAGTGAGATCATCTAGGTATATGAGAATTACCTTATTGATCAGATCTCCAAATCCAAAGTCCATGGCTCTTTGAAAGGTGGCTCCAGCATTTGTGAGCCCAAATGGCATCTTTTTGTATGTGAAGGTTCCCCATTTTGTCGTGAAAGTGGTCTTATGTTGATCCCTTTCTGCAAGCCATATCTGATTATAGCCCAAAAACCATCCAGCAGAGAGAACCTTTCGAGCATGCGACTGTCTGTAATATCTGCTCCATGGAGGGTAAAGGGTAGTGATCCTTTAGGGAGCACTCTATTTAGGTCTCTAAAATCTACACAGAGCCTAATTTCACCATTCTTCTTCCTTACTGAAACTAGGTTGGAGACCCAATTTGTATGCTTGATCGGGAAGATTATGTTGGCCTCTAGCAGTTTTCTCAGTTCCTCCGCCATGAGGGATTCTATTTTTGGGTTCACAAGGCCTCTGTTTTTGGTGCACACGGGCTTAGTCCCTTCTTTGAGGTTGATGGTGTGTTGAATAATATCTTTTTCATAACCATGCAGGTCATCATACATCCAAGCCATCACCTTATACTTATGACATAGAGCCATGAGTCTTTCCCTTTATTTTTGAGTGACTAGTCTCCCAAATTTTAGCTTTCTCTCTTTAGTCACTTCCAGCTCAACATAATCTTCCTTTATCACTGCAAACTTCCTTTGATCGGTACTAGCATCATTTGAATCAAAAAGACCTTCTAGGGTTATTAACCCTTTCGGAAGTTTGTTCATCTTTAACTAAATAATTTGATCTCCATATGCTTCTTTGATCTTGGGTTGGAGTTGGTTTGTGAACTAGTCAGATTGTTGGAGGAAGTGTATAATTTTCCTGTCACTATTAAAAACCTACCAATGATTGATGTTATCAGGTATAGAAGGGCGGATGATAAATTTTATGGTACTTTCATTTACTATCAAATCCTATATTGGGTCGAATTGCGACCCGATTAAGGCCATCCTATCAGCTTATGTATTTTGATCTCGGGGAATAACCTTGATATTGAAGGCTTCAAAATCATCGATGAGATCCCACACCCTATGTCGATATGACCTCATTCTCAGGATTTTTTGTGGTGGCAGTGTTCCTTACCTATGTCACTACCAATTCTGAGTCACCAAAGACTCTCAACTATTTGATGCCTTCTTTTCACATGTCGTGGTCAAGCCATGTACTAAGGCCTCATACTCTGCTTCGTTACTGGTACAGGAGAACTGGAAGCAGAAATGCTGGAGTATCTTCCTTCCACTTGGGGATAACAAGCATATTTCGGCTCCTGAGCCATTTTTGCTTTTAGCCCCATCAAAATGTAGGGTCCATATATGGGAATCTCTAATGGGATTCCCTTCTCTTTTATCCTTTCCTTTACCACCTTTGGTATCGTAGAGTCCTCGTCAAAGATGACATAAGTACCCAAACCAGTGGAATCAAATTTCTGAAGGGATCACCTAGGGGAAGGTTGGCTAGATGACCGCCGCTTTGAAGATTACCCTCCTCCGTATATGATTCCTCTTCTCTGGTGATCATAGCATGGGAAGCCTCAAAGCCTGAGACCGCTTGGTCCATTATATGCTCCTTGGCAAGGGGTTCTGATAAGACCTTCATCTTAGATCCATATTTGGTTCCACAGAATCAGATGGGACCAATCAAGAGACATATAGCCTCCTATTTTAGCTATGAAATCATGGGAGAGACACAGTCTAAAGACTGACGGAATGTCAATTACTACTATATCCTGTGGAACGGTTATGTTTGGGCAGGAATAGAGCTGCAACGGGAGTTCCTTGATAGCTCCTATGGTTTGGACTGACTTTCCATCCAGTTGCATGACTCCTCTCTTTAAGGGCTCATATTTAATTCCCAAGGCATCTGCAATCACTTTGGGCATGACTGTAGTGCTTGCACCAGATTCTATCATGGAATTATGCAATAATTTCTTACCTATGATAAGAGTCATAAAAAAGGGGTTGGGTCTTGGTTTACTTACTTCTCCCTTTTGATTTAACAACACTGATTATGTTGGGGCTCGAATCTCTTTTACCCATTCCTTCTCTTTCCAAGAGGTGGTTGGATCATCATTTGATTTAAGTGCTTCTTGGAGCAAATCCTTCTACTGGAATGCCCAGAAGATCCCACAAGGATGTGTTAGCTGGTGCTTTCTTGAGTTGTTGAACCACGTTGATTGGTCCAGGTGATGATGTTTTGGATGATGGCTGGTGCTTTATTCCTTCAACCATGGGGTGGGGAGCCTCTTGATTCTAGACAGTTCTCAGAGATTCTTTTACGACCATCAGTGGTGAAACCATGATGGTTGGAGACTCTTTTTACATCTTGCTAGTCATGCTTAGGATAGGAGTGTATCGTCTCTATCATCCTTTTTTTGAAGCGAGTGTTGTAATTAAATTGAATAGGTTGGAAGACAACTACCTCATTCATAAATATGAATTCCTCTCCTTCTACCCAAGAGAAAAGTGCATGCTCTGGTGTGATCTCTACTTCCTGTTCCAGGGACATCCCTTGAATCTGCACAACAAAGGCCACATTTTGGACTCCCGCAGACTGGTAAGGTCTTGATGCATTAACATCAAATCCTTCTCTTACTCTTTGTTTGGCTACCTTTTGTTGTCAAATTTCCTTGATGGATAGTCTCTTGGCATGTGGGAAATATTACAAGGGAAGCACCATGCATTGGGATCTTCTACCAAATGGTTTTTCCTGGGTACCATTTCTCTTCCACTATTGGGTGGGATAGTTTGGAGTGGGGTTGGCACTGGACAAGTTGGTTAGATGAATGCGCAAACGACGGTCTCTAGGTATTCTGATGTTGAGAGGGATAGGGAGGCCTACCACCCTGATAGCTTTGATAATTTTGTCTTGGATAAGCGTTCTGATTCCTTTTAAGATTTACTATCTCATTAGAGAAGTTTCTAAGGATATTTTTCACTTCCTCCATTTCAGGAGAAGAGGATGATGATGTTGTAGGGGGAATTGGTGTCAGATGAAGAGGATGGGTAATTATACAAGGATGTAGGGGCTTGGGTAGAGCTTAAGGACCTGTGTTTGCGGAAGGGGAGCTATTTTGGGATATATTGGCAAAGGGGGCTCTGGGGGGAAGCTTCCAGACATCTATTAAATTATTCTCGGCTTGGATAGCAATATCATATGCTTGTGGTAAAGAATCCCCTCCTAATGATTGAATCATTATAGAAATATCTGAATTTAGAGCTTTTAGATAAAAAATGATAGCCATACCTGCAGGTGGCCTCGCTAGAGTAGGAATCCTTTGCCATGTTTTGTGAAACCTGGTGTTAAAATTAGTCATGAGCTCTTACGGGCCCTTCTTGATGTTGATAAGTTGTTGTAGAAGTGAGGATCTATCCCCTTTCTCATTGAATCTTGCTACCAATACATTTCCCAGTTGGTCCCAAGTGTCGATAGTATTAGGAGTTAAGGATCGGTACCAATCTAGAGCCTTTCCCTTAAAGGACGCAGCTAGCAATCATAAGGTAACATCTTGTTCCCTTATATAATGTACCGCACATATTTCTGCTACATCTTGGAGGTGTTCCTCCAGAGTTTTGAAGTCTTCTCCACTAAATTTGGGCAGTGTTTTTAGCACATTAGTCTGGAATAGGATTCCACACCACCGGGGGTGTGGGTAGGATGAGCGGACTCCCTTGATTCCATGAAACAAACTACCTCAGAGGTTGAGCTTAGAGGTGAGCCATTAAAATAGGTCTGAGAGTTCTAGTTGATTGTAAGAAGGGCCTACCTGGTGGAGGTGTTGAGAGAGTTCTGGTTCGGAGGAGACGGAGACCTCTGGATCTATCTACCTCTTCTGTTGCATGGTGGAGATAATTGTAAGTATTCAAACACATCTTCTTCCCTTGTCCTCACTCTTGTTCACATTTATCTTGTAAAATAGAGCAAACCAAACTTAGTACTGTTGAAATTAGTAGATTTTCGATGATGAAATATCAAGGTGTGTAGATGTTCGTGTCCCACCGAGTCGTGCCAGGAAAACTGTTGATGATAATCTTTGCAGATGAACCATCAGAGTCATTGGATACCTTAGGTTAGTGGGACGTGCGCCCTAAGGTAACCTCCATATTTTAAATAAGTTGGCTCTTCTCTATGGTGTGAGATAAGGTTAGAAGAAAACTGAAATGAAATGCAAAACTAACTAAGGTGATACGCAGGAAAGATCTTAAAAGACACAAAGATATATCTTGGGAAACTACTTAGAATAGTTCGAAGAGCATTTTAGCATGATCTACTATTTTCAGAAGTATCTTAGATTTATCATAGGCCGAGAAGGTGTAAAACATAACCATATGCAGATAATAGATGCATAAAGAAAATCCAAGGGCATATAACACGATCGATCTTCAAATCTTATCTAAAACTACTAACAGTGAAAGAAGAAAGACACAGAAAATTGAAAGCTAATATGCATAGAACAAGAACTCTTTATTCATAGAGAAAATCATACATAAGGTCGATACGGCACATATTACAAATCCTTTCTACGACAGAGTCTTACTAAGGCTAGCCAATACAATAACTAAGTCTAAAATCCCTTTCCACGGCTCCAGTCTGTTTTCTTTTCTATATTTTCTCCTCCTTTTACTCCTAGATCAGAACGTTCCTTTATAGATATTCTTGGCTCTCACTTCAATGTCTAGAATCAGAACCTTTCACCGACAACATTCAATTTTCTTACAAGATCTTTCATTTTTGGGTCAATATCTCAACTACCTGTTGGTGATATTTCCTGATTGCCTTTAATTCATCCAACTAGCGCTTCTTCAGTCGGTGATGATCCTTTTCTACCACATGGAGGTCTTGCACTTGTTCATGGGACCTTCCTCTTTTTCTTTATTTGAAATGTGCCCATGTGACACATGGAGGCCCTATGTGTCTCTTTGCTATGTTTTGAATTTTCAACCCCGTCGGGGAAACTTTATCGAGATCTGGGGCACATGGAGACATGGTACAAGTTTGAGAACATCCCTTCTTGACTCCATGCCCTGAGTGCGCCAAAGGGACGCGTGGATACCTTCCACATTCAGCTTCATACTTAGTCAATTTTAGACTCAAATGAACAAAAAGAAACTAAGGTCGAGGTGACAAAAGACGGTGGCCATTAAAAGAGTCTTATACAAAAAGAACTCTTCTAAGTGGATACAAGCCATAGGTCACATACTGGATACCAACCTCCATCAACATGTCCTGATAATATTGAGCCGCTGACAAGGCATCTTTGTAACTAACCATGGAGATCATTTGGGGCGGTGTCATAGCTCTGACACCTACCTGTAAACCATGTGCATGTACCAATGGTCCCTGTCCTACTATCTATAGCACGAGACCCTGTCCCAGTGCCTGTGGAGGAGGGCCCTATGCCTGAACTAGTGTATATGCCTATGTCTGTGCTTGTGCAAACTGGCCCTGTAAACTAGCAACATGTTCCTATATTGTCCCAACCTGCTTCTGTAGCCCTGCAACCTTCCCCCCGTCTCATGTCTGTGCTGCCGCCAACTAGCCTTGTAGAGTAGCAATCTACGCCTGTAATGCGACTACCTGTACCCCATCCCCTATTGGTGGTTGTGCAGGAGCCTGAACCAGAATCTAAGCATGTGCCTACGCCAAATTCTCATGTAATCCAATCACTTGTCCCTAAAGAGTTATCACCTGGGCCAAGGACTAAGTAAGTTGTACATGTAATGCAGTCACTCACCCCTCTAATACATCCTTCTACACTATGACAGTCACTAAGTCTGGTTGTCATGCATGTGGCGGTGCTTCCTGTAATTGAGCTACCCACCACCGTCTATAACCATCAGTCGTGTCGGGCTCATCAATCTACCTATCTAAAACCTTCTCCTCCTGCCCTATTGGCCCTATCGGGTGTGGTGGAGATAAAGGTCTCTCTGCATCATCCCTATGATGCTGTGGAAATGGTGGAGGCACATCCTGTCGAATCCCAAACTGCCGCTAACCTGGTCCACTGGAATCATATCATGCTCCTCAGGCCCTTCATCCATGTATCCACCTCACCAGTTGTAATCCTACCAACTCCTCGGTCATGCCCCCATAGGAAGGAAAATCAACATACAGCCTGCCATACGATATCCGTAACATACGGTCACCATATGACATCACGTGACGCCTCCTCTACTCATGGATGTGCCCCTACTGGTACCCACCTCATGTATCTTCCTTTGTAGACACCTATGTGTCAATCCTATTGTGGAAGTCCCAATGCGGGCACACACATACTATGTGCTCATATGCCTAGCAGTGCAGTAGATACGTACAACAAATACCGAACTCCTGAATCCTCTGATATGCCCATAATTCCCTATACAATTGTACTAGATAAGCTGGTTGACCTAAGAAAAATAGACTCGCTCTTCAATTATATCCTACAAAACCCCCATCAATGCTCAGTGGATATCTCTGACCCTCTAAGTCTACGAGCGCATAACAACCAACTGTCACCATCATCAAAACTTCCAATCTCATCTCCTGAGGATGTGTGGCGTACATATCCCTGTAACTGATACCAGCACTATGATATCCCAAGTCACCCATCGCCTCACCAAATATTGTCACTATCGGCTCAATGGATGCCTCTAAAGAAATCTTATATAATGGCTCCCCCACAATCAGCAACTGCAAAATCATGGTAGACATCCTCCAGCGTGATGGTCATCTTGTCGGTAGGTAAATGAAAGGTGTTGTTCGTTGAATCCCATATGTCGATGAGAGAGACCATCAAACTGTGATCTCGTACGATGCACTAATATTGCCTCACAGCACCGAGCCCAACATCCTACATATGCGACCACTCCTTGTCAATAACACTAGGCCGCATTTATACCAAAAGAGGTGGCACCCTGTCTCGCATAGTCAATTGTTGATGTGCATGTGTCATTACCATTTACACTTGTCAATCAATAGCTCCTTTAATTATTTATTCTATCCTACCTAATCACCTCCCACCTGTGATTTGCTAGCCTAACTACCTTCTATCCCATTCGCTTGCATACCGTATATTCTATCTCTACCTAAACAATTACACTTATTCTAATTCACCCTTTTCCATCCTTCACAATTTGACCCAACTTACACTCAGAACCCACCCATTCGTACCTACATTAACTCTAAACCCACCCAATTCTTTTGTTACCTACTCCCTAGTCCACTTGGACCTATTTCTACCATTTTACCTCACCTTAATCATCCAATTTTGCTTTATTTCCTTCCTCTAACCCTCCATTTTTAGGCCTTAGCCACTTTTAACAGTGACCGGCATCAGTCACCTTGACCGGTACTGGTCCCTATTTAGCCCCATTGACACCAGCTTAAACCTCCGACCCTGTCGTCAGTCACTAGTTCGGCCCTAGGGCCGAACCCCACCATCCCCATTTTGCAAAAAGTTGACAAAAACACCTAAAAAGCTTACAAAAGAACCCTCTAAATTCCACCTACATTCATTTACCAACCTACTTAATCTATCTTTGACCCTCCCCATACCCAAATTAGCCATTTCTTTACCCAAATTTCATTCTAAATCTACAAACCAAATTCTTTCATTTTCTACCTTAATTTTTTCCAAAAACACAAATGGGGATTGAGCCCTACCTCTACTACACGTCATCTCCTCAGTGGGATGTCTGGCCTCTGCACTGGAGGTCCTCATGCACCCTATCCTGCCTTTGTCATGGTCCAATCAAGCTCTCACCTCTCCACCAATCTAATCGACTCGTATCAATCTCACGGGCCCATCAACAACACTCCTATCATCCACTAATAACTCGCCAACTCATATTTCTACCTCACCTTGTGTTTTTTTTCTCATCAAGCTCTCTCATGTCATTTTCTCAATTTGGAAAGGTTTAAATGAGTCATTTTCACGCGGATTTTTCTTTTTAACCCAATTTTTGTCTGACCAACATCGGTCTCATGCCCTAAGCAACTGGAATCAATTACCCTAACCAACATCAGTTCACCCTCAACCGGTGTCGGTCACCACGCCAACCCACTTATAAATAATTTACTCAAAATTTTGATGCCAGATACCAATTTCTTACAACCGAAGTCTCACCCCAGCCCTACAACCCCACCTAATTGCCTTATTACCTCACACCCTGACCTCAATATCATTTGGGGCATGTTTTTTCCTATACATCGACCTTACCCACGACCTCGCCTATACACCAAGCCCAAAACCACCCATTAGACACTTGTATTTGCCTACTTGTTATACCTTGCGATAACGCTACTTGTGTTGTTTAGCCCACAAACCTTGTCTTGCATGATGTTATGATGTTTATCTTGACTAGACCAAACCTTTTGGTGTTTTTGAACCCACCTAATGCCCATTCCTACACCTAGCCTCGTTGTGTTTCAGGACCATATCTTATACCTTGGATACCTGGACCTCATCAACCTTGTTTGGATAGATTATCTACCTTTGACAACATAGAATTTGTGAACTCTTCATTCTAGTGCCTTGTCGCATTTTATGCATGTGTGTGTGTGTTGAATGCCCCCCCTATTACCTACACCCATATCACCATTGCTTGTGCCCGCACCTTACCTAGTTTATTTTCACCTCACCTACCACTTTATCAAACCCATCACCGATTAGGTCTCTTACTTCATCAGTTCCCGGTTTGAGGGGGATCACCTCCACCCATACCTAGGGAAACCACTCATAACTGGGGAAACAACTTTTTTTTTCAATGTCGCTTATCAATACAAGCTACACGACAAAAAGGGGCTAATATAGACACCAAATTTACGTCACAATCCATCTAGCCCCTTTCAATTAAGTAATTAGACAAATACACCTAGCCATGACCCCTTCTACACATTAATATTAATTTAATTACCCATAATTAAATTAATCCTCATCCTCAAACCATTATTTATTTTAATTACCTTAATTAAACTAATATCCATCTCACTAAGCCACCTCGCCTCGCCACCTCATCCTAGACCTATTCCTAGCCTATTAATTACCCTAGACCAAGTCCCCACTTATCCTAACCAACTAGGACTCTTTCCAATCCCTAACGGTTCATGACCTATTAATCCTCTAACTAATTCCACACTCTAATTTACAACATTCAACACTCCATATGCGGACTAAGAATTAAAGACCAATCACATCAAATTTGAGTGAAAAATCAGGTATTTTTGGCAAATTAGACCGATTCTCCTTAACCGACGTCAGTTATCCCTCGGTCAGTGTCGGTTCCCTAACCATCGTCAGTTACCTTAAATAAGAGTTTCTAACTCTTTGCACAGGTTCTTCAATTCATTCATTCACTCAAGTTTTGGCATTCTAACTCTTGAGCATTCAAGCTACCAAACGACAAACTAGAGCACATCAGGTCTTCACCAGTAGCCAATATCTTCCTCCACAACCTTGGATCACCTACAGCAGGGCACACAAGCTCCACTGCCACGGCACTGGACAATTCCCCATTTCATCTCTAAACGCTCATCAACCACCACCACCTTCAGATCTACAGGTTCTTAGATAAGTAACTCACTCTTATTTGTTAGTTCAAGTTTTGATCTTAATTCCTTTATTCATTTCTATTATCCGACTCTCCTCTGTCTCGAATACCACCCTTCACCCATCTACCATTTATTCTACCAACCCCAGCCATTTTACCCATCTTAGTCACCTCCATCACCCTTACTAAGTCTTTATATAAATCATACCACTCCTTCCCTAGACCTTCTCGACTCTCTATGCAACCACAGAGAGATCCAAAACACTTAGTTCTTAATATTTTCACCATATTGCCCATACTGACACCAGTCACCCAACCGGCGTCGGTCATTTTCTAGTACCGACATCATTCACCTAACCGATACTGGTCTCTGTGACTGGTAATTTTGTTTAGAACAACGAGCTTATAACTTTCACCCAACAACCCAGAATGTAACCAAACTTCACTCAGACCTTGCCTAACACCTCAGTGACCTTTCCCAACCAGAACCACACCTCGCCTGATGCTAGATTAGTTTGTATTTCAGTACTTTGTTTAATCTATTGTATTGATAATGTTTTGAGACACCTAACTCAAAGTGTTAGCAATAAGACCTTTATTTCCCATATTTCTTTTCATTAATTTGATAAAAATAGTGGATTGACAGCCATCTAGGAAGTATCACACTTCCCAGAACTAGCATTCGATAGGCACTCCACTGTCATAAACTGTTTAACTCTCTCTTGTGGTCTTGTTGTGTTTTACAGGTAGTTCCTCCCACCCAAAAGGAAGCTCTCACATTCAGTCTAATCAAGTTCAACAATGTGTGCAACCTTCTCCCGACTATTCACAGGTATTTTCCCTACACCCTTTACCTTTATTTGTTTTATCACATACTTTGAGGTGAAACAACACGATCAGCTTGGGCATCATTAGGGTTTTGATTTGAAAGTCAATAAGTCTATATATCAATTCAGTCAAAGGCATTTTTAATAACAAGTACCAAACATCTAAACGAACATTATCACACTAAATTTGCTCTATCTATTCATTTGGCTATATTTTCTAATGATCCATTCTACATGTTTCTACCAAAAGAAGGCCTAAGCTAAATTCATGCAGTTATTATTATACCTAGTGCTAGACTAGAGGACCAACACTTCACTTGCATGGGAAGCAGATCTACATAGAACTACATAAGCCATGATCCTCAGTAGATATGTAGAGCATCATTAAAATCCCTGGGAGGGTAGCCTTGGTCTAGTCTAGGTTGTTTTCCCCATGTTCCTTTGGTGAGTTGCTATGTTTCCAAGAAAAGGGGAAGACACTACAACAACCTCACACATCATTGCAAAAATTTAGAACAAGATATTATTATTCAAGAGCAACTAAAGGCACACATAAAATCATAGATCATCATGAGTAGCATATGAAATTTCAACAAACAAAGTACAAAATTTGTGTCGAAGACCATCCTATGATAGATTCTGGAACCAATATTATCCCCCAGTGTCGATTTTTCCCTAGACACAACGAAACATGAGTGCGTTTGCAAGAGCCCTTGTGTTTTGTCTTCTAAGCCTTTTCTAAGCTTTTCCAAGTCTAATTCTCACATAGGTAGGGTATTCATGTCTTAGATCAATTATGTGTGCCTTTTCAGCATCATTTAGATTATGACTTACCATACTTCGTTGTCTATTATTAGAATCTAAATTGTTCAATGTTTTAGGATGTTTAAGGTTATTTTGGTCAAAATAGTGAAAACACTAACTTGTTTTTAGCATGTTACAAAAGCATGATCCCATTTACTATGTCCATCATTTGATTATGTTTGCGTCCCAATTGAATAAGACTTTCCACATGGGTTGTAATGCCTCCAAATGGGTATGTTGGAGGAGCAAAATTTAGGTCAAGGTGGAGGTGACTTCCTCTAAGCTAGGGTTGGGGATACCTTTGTTCTCAATAGTAGCCATCAGTTGTTAAAGCATGTTTGAAATTTTCAACAATGCTTGTAGGGCAATATTATCATGGGAGTTGGAGTTGGTGAATTAAGGGGAAGGGAAGGCATAGGACTAGTTTTACATCAGAACTCCCATGAATGAGTTAAGGGAAGGCAGTGTACAAGAGTTGAGGGGTGGGGCCAACAATGGGTATGAGAATAGCACTCTCTGAGTGAATCCCAAGTTCCTAAAGGAAGGATTTGAGAAGTGGGTGTGGAGATGGAATGAAGGTGAATTCTAATAGTAAAAATCCTGGAGATTCACTAAACCATGATGGTAGTTATGAGCTAAAGAAGAAGGTGAGGCAAGTAGAGAGACTGTTACCTTAGTCAAGTCTCGTTGCACCAACCTCTATCATTGGGAAATTAGTTTTGATGACTACCTTACACTTGATCCACATTCATATTTCTTGCTTCACATCCTCCACATGGATAGGATGTTGTTTAGTGTTCTTAATGGCTGAAGATTGCTCAGTGGCCAGCTGCGTTGCAAAGTTTCCCTTAAATAAACAAGTGGCTCCCTTGGTCTAGATTGCTTATAATGCCCCCAAGAACAAGCCTTTGTCTTATATACAAGGACACGAGAACACCTTGAATTGACTCTCAGTCTCTAGAATACAAATAGATTATATGTGATGGTTGGGTGATTGAGCTTGTAGGTGATTTTAAAGATTAGCAATAGACAAGTAGCAAGTGCGTGGATGAGTTTTAAAGTAGTAGAATGGGGCAAGTTTGTGAGGACATGGATAAAGGCATCGTCACTCCCTTCCTCGTCAAGCCAATGATCCATTCGCTTCAATTGAGAAAAGCAAGATCACAATTTGGTGGAGTGGTCAAGAATTTGTGTAAATTGTTGTAGCTCGATTGAGGGGAACTTAATCCAAAAATGCACTTAACTTTGGAAGGATATATGTTTTCATTGTGATCTTGTTTGGTGTCGTACAGTCAATGCATATTCTCCATGTTTCATTTTCATTCGAAGCTACTACAATAAGAGAGCCACTTGGTGATGCATGTAGTCACTAAATCACGCACTTACTATGTACATCTAGCCTTTAAATACTTTATTTATGTGCATGATTTCTAAGCAAGAGAACTACTCATTAACACCTCTTTACTTTACTTTGACATTGTTTTTATCCTTTTCATCTCTATTGTTTGTTGTTTGGTTGTCAACTTAGAGTTTTGCACATTAGTCGACATCTTACTCGACTCTGATTTCATTGTTATATCTTTCTGACACCCTATATAAGACCATCCATTAGGGACAGGAGCACCCAGGCACTACTGTCCCCTCTAGCCGACATCTTACTCGACTCGTATTTCACTGTTATATATTTCTAACACCATGTACAGGTCCTTCCATTAGGGACAGGAGCGCATGTGCGCTATTGTCCCCTCTGGGCGCATGTTTCCTCTTTACCTCTTTTTTTGGTCTTTCAAATATTACTTCTTTCTTGTCTTCTTTTATCCCTCTTAGTTAGTCTTTCACTTGTTAATGATGAAACTTAAGCAAGGGAATCATATATATGTATATGTGGCTTATTTAACCTCATTAGGAGGGCAAGCATTCAAGAAACACATACATCTACAAGGAGCTAATACTTTCTATTTACTACATCAAGGATTGCATTTTGCACTGCATAGGAGAGTTTATTCTTAATTCCATAACACACATTTGCATTTGGGACAAAGTAGTTGTAGCCTGTTATCTCTTTGTGTGACTAACACTAGGGCATCCTAGCTCAAGGGACACTATTTCAATCATACACACACAAACTACATATAGTCTGAAATGTAATGCAACGCTCTGTGACAATAACATTGGGGTGATCTGACCGAGGTCAGTTTGACTCAAGCATTTGCATTATTTTATGCATCTAATGTGTGCTTGAGTATTGTGCATGTATCTAGGGTTTATCTTGCAGGTTACATGTGCAACACAGTGAATATGATGCAACACACAACAAACAAGGAGTGAAACTAAGCAACGCAAAAAAGAACCAGATTTCAAGCATTTCTACATACACGAACGCCCAAAAAAAACACTAGCACATGTGCAGCCATGTCCCCTTCTGGACGCTCTTGTCCATGAGATCGTCATTTTCCAAAATTAGACACAGAGCTAATACAGTCTAGAATATGTCTTTCCAGGTCATTCATCAACCTAAAATCAGTCCAAACCTACGGTAGCAAGCTAAGTCATTCTCCAAACCCTATCTATTACTCTTGCTTGCATTTCCTTTACATGACTTTGCCTTAATATTGTTATATCTATTTAATCAACGATGTCAGTATCTTAGATTTAATTTTATTAAATCATTTGGTGAACTCGTCCCTTACATGCTCTTTATCAGCTCAATTCTTCTCCAAACTCAAACCATAGTTGCATTAGGGTACATATCTACATCTCATCTTCAAATCCAAACCTGATTTTTCATCTAACACCTGTCACAAATCACATCTACAAAAATTTTCCTAGGGTTTCATGCTTCATCCTACCGTTTAGGTCACTTTCTAGGGCTCCTAATTTTTGCAAATCACCTTTTGTTTCATATCTCGAGCATAACGACTCTATTTTCAAATTCCTTTGAGGTTATTTCTCCTTTTTGCATATATAACAAAAACCTCTTTTTGTTTTCCCTATTTTTTAACAGAATTTTCGGAAATTCAAAATTACACTTTTTGGTCATTAAGGCCTAATTCAAAAATATACACTTTTGGAAAAATCCCTTGGAGGTTTTTCTTTCAATTTATATCATTCAAAAAATCCTCTTTTTGTTTTACAAAATTCAAATTCCATTTCGAGATATGGTTGTTTTATTAATTTGAATGACAATTGTTTTTTATCAACATCACTTTCCATACAAATTTATTTGTCTGATTGGATTGCTTGTGCAAAATTATTTTATGGCTAACCATATACTTTGATGAAAATTCTTCCCCATTCTATATTCAAGTTCAAATTCATAATGTGCTTGTTAAGTGTGTCCTAGTTGATCTTGTCTCTGGTCTTAATATATGCAATTTTTCCTTTCTCCATCAAATAGGCCTTTCTGTTGCTAATCTTACTCCATCTACCTATATATTCATGGCTTTGATAACACCCTAAGAAAGTGTTGGGAAGAAATCATTCTACCCATTATTGTAGGCCCTTGCACTCTTAATGTTCGATTTCATGTTATGCCTCATGATGTCCCTTATAAAATCCTTCTAGGCATCCCTTGGTTACATAATATGCATACATTCACTTCTTTCTACCACATACCCTTGTTACACCTTCCATGGATACTGCTACAATAGATTCCACACCTCATGTTGCTACTCCTTGTGATATTCCTCGCATACATGATGCTCACGATATTACCTACATTGCACATCCTTCTCCTCTTGGGATGCACCCTAGTGCTACTGATTTACAAGATCAATTTTCTATTGGCACCCATGATACTCCTCCCATTATGTCTCACTCTCAATGCACTTCTATTGATCATATGCTTAGTGCTTCCAATGTTACATCTCTCTCTACACCTTCCTCATCACAAGTTAGAGCATTGTATGTTGATTTTACAATGATTCCTAATGCTTTCACTTTTCAAGATTCTATGCATGATTCATTTACTATGGTTACACCTTATCTTGTTACATTCATGGGGGCAATCCATTCCCCTCTTTCCACATTTTTTTCTATGGTCATAGGGGCTAATTCATACTACTTTAATTCTTCCAATCTTTCCAAATTGCATGTATTGCTTATGATGTGTCTTGTATCTCTCCCCATTGCTTGATGTTGATACTGCCAAGCCTCCTAGCACTACATATGTTACACATCTTTTGACTCACATATTGATCCTTATGTTTGCACTTACTCCTTTCCACTATTTCCAACAAGTCCAATGTTACATATATTCTATTTTCTCCTAATGGCCACATTCTTCTTGTTTATACACTTCCTACTCATCCAATTGGGATCTTGGACTCTATAGGGTTTTCCCCTCACCATGTTGGCATTATTCTTTGGTAGCTTTTGTGTTTACTCAATGTTTTACCTATTCTAGTTTCTCCATATGCATGACACAATCCTACTCCACATGTTATGATACATGCACTTTCACATGACACTAGGTCCTTGCCTCATGTTCACATGTGTTCATCTTTTTACATTTACATATCACAGACACCTTTGTCCTTGGCTCCTCCGGCCATCCCATATTCAGTTGCTCCTACTCCTAGTGCATCTTCTCCTATTCATGATGGCTCCTTAGCCTTTACACCTCTTATGGTATCTGGAGCCCTTGCTCCTCTTGTAGCACCTTTTGCACATCCATCTCAGTTTCCTTCACACATGGCTACTACTCATAGGCCTATCACATCTATAGATCCCATAGCCCACCTCATAGGGGTAGCTCTTCACATTGGTCACATGCTCCATCTAGACATATTTTGCGCTCTATTTCTCCACATGCTCGATCTAGGTCTATTTCATATACTTGGCCTCATGCACTCTCTCGTGACCATTGATCCTAGATCATGTTCACATGTAGTTATTTTACATCAGCTGATCATGGGCCCTTGCCTAGTACTCTCATTGCATAGATCATTTTGGCATTCACACTTAGGGGCATCCTAATTCCCCCACACCACCCGATGATGCACTCTTGTTCCTGGTTCATACTTGACTGTTGAGGGTTTCTTCATATGGACCTCACTTTGCACACACCACACTGGGGGGCATCCTTATTTCTCCCTTCTAGTTGTTTTCTTTCACATATATACATTCAAAAAATCCAAAAACATTAGCTTAGATCTTGATTGGACACATTCTTCCTTGCTTATACTACTATATGTTGCACCTTTGTTTATCATGTTACTACAGTTCATAGTATGCTTTATCATTTTTCATACACACATGCACATTCACATGGTATCTTGAGGTGAATGCAGGTCACTTACAGGTTGTTACATGATGTATGATGTTTGGCCCTGTCCATTACCAGTCCCACTAAGGCTCTTGGGGGCATCTACCTTTCCTACTTACTATCAAGTTCTATCATTGCAATATTTCACATTTTCATTCCTATATTTAGATATCACATTGTCACATACTATTTATCTTCCCTAACATGCTAATGGGTGCTTCATGTGTAGACATTTTCCTTGCAGGACTCCTTCCAATCATGGTTATTTGATTTGTTTGTACTTTATTTTCATTGTTTGTGGGTTATGCCCTATGTTTGTTTGATTGCCTTGTTTGCACAAGCCTTGATGGCTCTAATTGTCTTGTGACATCCTGAGTGGTGTCCCATGTATGCAACCAACTACTCATTGAGTCCTTGTTTGTTATTTTCTTATATGCTTTTACTAGTTGCTATTTCAGTGTGCATTGCTTGTTTGTCACTAACACTTGTATGCTAGCATTTTCCCTTTGTTTTGTCTTGTGTCATGGTAACTACCATGTGTAATCCCTATTCCCCTGCAGGATTCCTATATCAAATGTGCACATTAGTTTCAGTCTTCCTCATTTGGGCTCAGTTCACATTTATTCATCTCACGCACCCCAAACGAGTGGGGGAAAACATTGGGTGAACCTTTTCACCCTCCTAGCAATGACAGACACATAGTTATAGAAACACATAACAACTAGGAACATAACAAAAATCAGTTACAGAACATAAAAGAAACAGACATGGTCACAAAATTCAGCATGGACACAAGCACCTATATCAGACAGGAACACTTGGGCAGTAGTTTCCTATCTAGGCACTCATTTCCTAGGGGGAAAAAACAATTACAAGATTAGTTTCAGCAGTTGCACAATCACAATTTTCTCTAGTTTCAGAAGTTACACAGCCAGTTTTAGATTGCAATCAGTCACTAACAGGAACTAACTACTAATTCTAGGAACCAAAGTAAGAACTAAATAAGGGAATGACACCTAGGGCATATGTAGGACAATGATATGCCTAGTGTTTTTGTGTCACCCGAGGCAAATTACAAATCAGGTTTGTGATCATCTATTGTGGCACTTATCCATAGGGAAGTGTTAACGGTTGAGGGAAAAATAGACTGCTCTCCCAATACACTTTCCCTTAGCGGCGACAAGACTGCCTAAATCCAAAGTTTAGCACGTCGGACGCTCAAATCCCTAGTTTGGAAATAGGACGCCCAAATCCTTCATGTTATTCCAACCAACTCCTAAGCATCAGGTCTACAAGCAAGGAAAAATTTATATCCCTTTCTCTTTCAACACTCCAGGTGTACTCTAACCCCTTGGTTTAGCTTTTCCAATACAGCATTTCCATTTTTACATATTTTCTAAGTTAAATTTCAATTGCATTTACCTAGAGCATTGACTACACTTGTTTTCTTTTACAGGTCTTATCCTATCCCAATGAAGGACAAACACACAAGCAACCATGAAGCAAATCTCAAGCACGAAAAAGATCGACATTCCAAGGAACTACACGCACACATCATTATCACTCCACACACGCAAAGGTCACCCTTAGGATCCTTATCCTTCCCTCTCCTTATAATTTCATGGTACACATCTTGCATTATTCCATTCGGCATGCTACAACACTCATTCGGCACACTATTGGGTACAATCTTCATTTGACTTCCAAGGTACACTTTTTTGTTCTACTTTATGCTACCGAATCCTTATTCACCAACATAAAGTGGGGGAAATGTAGTCACTAAATCACGCACTTACTATGTACATCTAGCCTCTAAATATTTCATTTATATGCATGATTCCTAAGCAAGAGAATTACTCATTAACACCCTTTACTTTACTTTGACATTGCTTTTATCATTTTTGTCTTTATTGTGTTGTTTCTTATTGACAACTTACAGTTTTGCACACTAGCCAACATCTTACTCGGCTCTTATTTCATTGTTTTATCTTTTGACACCTTGTACTGGACCGTCCATTAGGGACAGGAGCGTTCGGGCGCTATTGTCCCCTCTAGGCGTATGTGTCCTCTTTACCTCTTTTTTGGTCTTTCAAATGTTACTTATTTCTTGTCTTTTTTATCTCTCTTGGTCGGCCTTTCACTTGTTAATGACAAAACTTAAGCAAAGGAATCATATATATACATGTCTTATTTAACTCATTAGGGGGACAAGCATTCAAGAGACACATACATCTACAAGGAGCTAATACTACATCAAGGATGCATTTTGGACTGCATACTTCACTCCATAGGAGGGTTTATTATGAATTCCATACCACACATTTGCATTTGGGACAAAGTAGTTGTAGCCTAGCTATCTATTTGTGCAGACTAACACTAGGGCATCCTAACTCAAGGGACACTATTTCAATCACACACACACACACAGAATTACATAGAGTCTAAAATGTAGTGCAACACTCGGTGACAATCACATTGGGGTGACTATCAAGTCAGTCTGACTCAAGCATTTGCATTATTTTATTCATCTAATGTGTGTTTGAGTATTGCACAAGTATCTAGGGTTTATTTATAAGTTGCATGTGTAACACAACGAATCTGATGCAGACACAAGCAATAAGGAGACACTAAGACACAAAAAGAACCAAATCTTGAGCACTTCTACAGACACCAACACCCAGAACAGATATGCTAGCGCCTGAGTAGATCTTATCCCTTCCAAGCACTCCTATCCCTAAGATCGTCACTTTCTAGAATCAAACACAAAGGTTTTAGAAGCAGTCACATAATATAGTCCAGAATCTGTCTTTCCAGGTCATTCATCAACCCATAATCTGTCTTTCTAGGTCTATTCATACAACCCAAAATCAGTCCAAACTTACGGTGGCAATCTAAGTCATTTTCCAAATCCTATCTATCACTCTTGTTTGCATAACATTGCTTGAATACTATTATATCTATTTAATAAGCAATGTCCTTATTTTAGATTTAATTTTATTAAATCAATGCACTCAAGTCAATGTCTTTTTGTACCAAGAAACCATGGAGTTGTCTCTAGGCCTTGTTAGACTCCAAAATGGACTATCTTTATAACCAATGTTTGATATCACAATTCAAGAAATAGTTGTATTTCATACTCGACCTCTCTTTTAGGTGACAAGTCTTTAGGCATTTGCATCTTCCGACCATTGCTCTCAAGAGTCCCATCGGCACCATTCCTCCTCTATCGTTTTTCAAGTATCACAACTATTGGAATAATGGGACCTTGTGACAAAAAGATGTGTTCATTCTCGACAATATCTGACTTATTTTGGGCCTGATTGTGAATGTTTTGGTTATCTTGTCAACCATTCCACTCATTTCCAGCTTTGGAATTCACCATCATTCACCATATCTGCACTTAGGTAACACCATATAAAGCCTATTTGAAGAGTTTTAAAGCTTTAAAATCAATTTTTGTGAAAGAAAAATGACAAAGATGCAAGGCATTTGATGGTTTTACATTCGAGGTTGTGGTTGGTGTATAGTAAAAAATGCCATCACCAACCACAATCAACATTTCTTCTACCATTCTCTTATGGATTCACCAGCAAACTTCCTCGATCTCTCCTGCCATCACACTTGCTGCCAGCTATCCCAAAACAGGACTGTGCTTGAATCAAAATGACCGTGCAACTATGAATGCCGATCCCAAATTGTTATCCACCACACAAGGTCAAACAGGGGAATATAGGCCCAAATTCTTTATTTTAATTTTTCTATTTTATAACCCATGCCATATATTTATGCTCTTTAATTAGGAAACACAAATTTATGCATGATGCCACCAATGTAAGAGCTAGGGAACAATCTTCGGTCAAAACAATCATACAAACTCCTAGTTCTTTTGCACTTCTTCCATGTCTTATGCTCGGATAATCTAAGTCTTATTCTGTGGCCTTGGTTGGAAAACAATTGACCACCTTGGATCAATATTCTGTTTTTTTAATTGTCGTGGTTCTTGTAATGAACATTTGAAAGATATTTAATTAGTCAGTATTCTTGCTTTGAAATTCATGCTTCACACTACCTGAAATCTCTGAGATCTCTAATTCTTAAATTCATTGCCGTGAACTTTATATCAGAAATAAAAGTATAATTGAATATGTGAGTTTGGATATTCTACAGACACTGACATTAGGAATTATTATCTGTGTGCCATTCATTGCCCTTGCTTGAGTATCTGCTCAGATAATTTGAGATTAAAAAAATATAGTTACCTTTGCAATGTAGCTGTATTCACGAATTCTATCTTGGGAAACAGAAATAAGGGGGTAAAAAGAAAGAATGAAAACCATGTTTACTCTCCAATTGTAACATTCCTGTCATTATAAACCATCATTTATACAGTTGACCAAGTTACAAATATCTAGTTCCCATGCATTTGTATCATCTTGTTCCCATGTATTTGTATCTCAAATGAGTGTACTAAAAGTTGCAATCATTCAATCCTATGTACTTATTGTGCACCAAAACCATTGAATTGAACAATTTTCTGCCAGCCATATCATACATTTTTTTCGTAGCAAAAACTAAGTATGGCATGATTTACAATGGCACTGATACCAATTGATAAATGATAGTGAAAATCAGCTCTGATTGTAATCAGCCATCCCATGCCAGACGTTAAAATGCAAAAAAACTAATTTTGACAGCTTCCGATTTTGGGAAGTCAATGAAAAAGGTGCATCAGAAAGTAACGCTCTGGTATACAGATTTTGGCACATAAAACTATGTGCATATGTCAAAGATGAATGTGAAATTAACTACTCTCCTTCCTTCCAATTTGGAATATTAGAGGTTGCTTCGTTCACCAGTTTAACCAAGGTCACCTGCAAACATTGGAAAAATCATGGCTAATGAAATAGAAAAACCAAGTTCAACTACACTTGCTATGTACCATGATAGGATACTATTCCTAGTGTAAAGCACCAAAAATATATGACCTGGATAATTGCAGGGGTAAATTACAAAGAAAATGTCTTGCCTATGCTTGTAGTTTGTATAAGAGGGGCAGAATGCATAAAAACACTTGAAACATTCTAATAGAGAAGACGAGAGTCTTAGAACTTTTAACCATAGAGTTTAAGTTATTTAAATTCACAAGAATCATACTCCAAAAATATAATTTAATTTATGTGTTCTTGATTTGCAGGGTAAACCCGTCTGATTGCCAAGTTACTTGGATTGACAAATTGATAATTCTGCAGACTAAACAATAAATAGTTGCATTAGAACAGTTTTTTATGAATACAGAGGTAAGCTTTGTGCACCCTTTTGAGAAGATTCCCGTCGTTATTTGTGAACACAATACAAACACCCAACAAGCAGCAGTAGTTGCACTCTTAATAATTAGTTTACTTCTCAACTATTCTCCTACACAGAATAATTTCTGTAACTATAATCTTGTCTGTTTTCACATCCATGAATATTTATCTTGCATGGCTTAAATCATGCTGACATCCAAACATTTCAAAAGAAGCAAATCCAGACATAGATTCCAATGGAGACAAACCATGCGAAATTGTCAATGCCAATCTGCTCGTGTATTGAATATTAGTACCTCGAAAATGAAAGTAAAGCCAAACTAAACCCAAGAAAAGTGATAGTATTTTATTTTTCAAACAAGTGGCATGAATGCACATTCAATGCCTCAAGTCACAGGAGTTCATCTTGGAAACAATCAATTTCATCAAAGCAGTATCTTCGACAATTACAATTCTCTAATTTAAGGACGACTGGAGCATAGGGGGGATCGCGGGGGGGGCCACCTGGTCATCCCCCTGTCAGGGGTTCAGGGGCAGAGCCCCTGACCCGAATTTTTACTGTCCATACTTCTGATTGAAAAAGCAAACAGAAAAATTTAAAATCCATTTTTTGATTGTGGGTACCCCCCTTGGGTACGTCCTGGGCATAATGTACATCTGCAAACATACCCAGGCGTACCCGTACCCGTACCCAAGAGGTACTGTCCCCGTACCACGTCCCTGGTACGTACTAGTGTTGGGGACAAGGTGTCCAGGTGTCATCTTCTTGCATACTTTAACCCCTTTGTCAGTAACAGCAGGAAGGTATTGTTTCAATCTAGAATAAACTCCCTTTGTTTTATTGCAAAAGCTACACAACCATAGCCGTGTCCCACCACTGTTTTTATTTGTTCATCAACCTGTTTTTGTACAAAATTGTGTGAGGTGTTTTTTTGTATCAAACACACACATGGGTTTTCAGCCTTTGAGTTGATTAGGATTTGTAGATTAGGTTTGGTTGGTTTGACGTATCTTAAACTTGGTTGAATTCGTCCCCTCACTGCAAAGAATGTGAACTTTCACTGCTGGAACTAATTTTGTAACTCAGAGAAATACAAACAAGTTATTGAAGGGTAGTCGCAAAAACTAGGACAACTTCCCACTAAAATTTATAAGCCAAAGCAGTGAATATTATGAATTATTAAGGTAGAATATCTTATAAGTAATTTTATTGAAGTTGAAAATTTATAGTTTAGTATTATTATTAAAACATTCAGACAGCAAGACAAACAATGCTTGGCGAAATAACAAATTATTTTCATGAATAGGGTAAGTAGTGTAGAAAAAACAGGGGGGATAATAATTTCCCCACATAATTGTTTATTTTCTATATATGTATACACACACACACATACACATACATATAAAGAAAAAGGAGACACTTCTCTAGAAGATGCACATGCCCATCTACAGACTACCATTCATCAAAAACTACAAATCAGTTATAACATGTTTTGGCCGAGTTTGATTGTGTTGTTATCAATCCCAAGACATGCCACACCTATGTCACTTCCCTTTATGATGTGTTCAACCAGCCTATACAGGTCACAGGCACATTGAATGTCATTTTTTCACTGATTACATGATTTTGAAAGACATCTTCAAACTCGAATCCATCAAATGCCCAAGATGTGACGAGTATTAAAGCTAATTTTCCAAATTCTCAAGCCTAGCACAAGTGTCCTTACAGTCTGTTGTGTTAATCTTTTCAATCACATTGTTAATTTTTGGTTATCCCTTGACTTGGACAACTCTACATAATTTGCCCTATTTTCAACTCCAGCGATCAATATGAACAAAAAAATTGTTAAACCACTATAGTTGGACACACCCTAGCTAAATTTGCCACAATTTTAGATGAGCATATCTCTAATTGGTCAAACACTGAGAATGAACACTAGGTCTATTTCTGTTGTGTAGTTTTATAAGTCCTTTGATACAGTTCCAAGGCATCTTCTGATTTGGAGACAAGGATTTGGGCAATTCAAATTCAGTAATCCCCTTGGTAATGGAATTATGTGAGATGATTATTGGTTGGATTCACTAAATTGGATCCACATACAACCTTCGAGTCATAATTGATGTAAACCAAGGATGCCCATTGTCACCGACACTCTTTGCTTTATATATTGATGACTTATAGGATCTTATTTCTAAAACATGGGGAGGTACAAGTGGTTACTTTCTCTTGGGCGTCTACATGTCATATTACTATTTTGATTTTCAAATAACATTGTTCTATTATCTCAATGGACTGCAAACCTTCAAAAACAACTTGGTTTGTTTGGTTCATTTTAAAATGAGCATGTCCTTCAAGTTAATCTTGGAAAGAGAGAAGATAATGGCATTCAATATGTCCAAGAAGGAAGAGTCCACAAGTAATCAGACATATAAAGGGTAGTGGGTAGAGGTGGTATCATCTTCACTTACTTTGAAGAGGCACTTTCTAGATTGTCTTATACCTTGGTTTACACAAACAAAGCAATACTTAGCAACGGATGTGGAGCATTTGTTCTTTCAACAAATAATATAAATATCTATAGTACACAAGGTTTATGGGACAAAGGATATCAAGAAAATGGAGGGACAAGTTTTAGTGAGGGCTTTAAAAAAAAATCCTGGACTTAATGGACAACAAATTAAAAAAGAATTACATAGGAGAAGAGAAGGCTTCTCAACCACAAGAATCTCTTCCGCCAGCACACACAACAATCAAGATTAGATCTCAAAGTCTCATTACTTTATTGTGCATTGTTAATTTACAATTGGGATTCCAAGTTTTAAATAGCCTAGAAGGTCTGTTTCGCAACAACAAATTATTGTTGTGAACAAACTAATATTAAAGTGATTCAACTTATACTCCCAAATGTTTGTCCAAATAATGAGTTGTCACTCGCAACAAATGAACAACCTTCCTAAATCAACCTTAACCCTATTCAAGCGCGAACTTAGACAAAACCGAGCTAGTTAGGAAAAAACCACTACTAGCCTAAAGTGAAAAATGCCAACAACGCCACCCTCCCTTAAGCATAGAATTAGGGAGAGTGAAAAGAGAAAAGAAGCAAAGAGACAAATCCTCATAATATGGATCTGGGAAACTAGGCCAAATCAAGTACCCATTTACGAAAAACTAGGGAAAAAAGTCATGGTGGGTAAAATGTTGCCACAAGGTTTCTCAAAAAACCTAGTACCAAAACAATGAAAGTGGAGAGCTAACATATTGCTACAAGGTGTTCTAAGAAGCAATAGCTCAAGACTCAAACACAATGTTAAAGAAGGTGTTTGGTAAACAAAAATCACTTAGGAACTCAATCCTACACGGGTGGTTTGGATCCATTGCTCGATCACTAAAGAAAATGAACTGACATTGTAGGTAATTGAATAGCTCCTTACAAAAAAGGGTTGTCAGTGGTGTCGAAAGTGCAAAAAAGTTCACCAACCTGAAGTACATGTATCCCAAGGGGTTAGCATGAAACACAACACCCGAAGACATAGGATCAACACACACACCCCTATAATGTTGATCAAGTGGAGTGATGCGAAAAAGAATTGTATGAGTGGACAAAGGCCACTACTTGAACACGAACAAGCTAACACTAGAGGAAATAGAGTCGTTCCTTACGAAAATAAGATTTTCCATCTGTCGAGGAAGTGTTGAAGATAGATAAAAGATATCTTACAAAGATGGCCCTAGTTGTGATGGGAGAGTTAAGCCACTGAAGTAGAGAAAAAAGTGCTCAAAATGGAGCACACACACATGAGGGTGGATTGCAATGAAACAACAAACCCTTAATGGCTCTGTAGACTTGGTTCGACTACAAAATGATCCTATAAAACAAACAAACCCGCCAAATGATGCAAAATACTTGAGAATGTTGTCAATCTGGAGAAAATGCCATCAATAACAAGAGAGTTGCAACTAAGACAACGACCAAAAAAGGAGCATCAAAAGACAGGAGCACTGAGCAGACTAACAAAATGAATAGTAGAGGTGCCTTGCTTGTAGAGCCCTTGTCAAGAATATTTACAATGTCTCCACAAGTGATCAGTAATCCATCCCACATGAATACGGATGGTTGAAAAAGATGTGTGCATATGATTGGGTTCAAAATGCACAACCAGTGCATGCAAGGAAACATTTGAATGTGTGCCAAATAGATCATGTCTAACAACAATAATCTTAGGGTTTTGAGGCACAAGTGAAAGTGCAACAAAACTCGTGTGTTAATATCCTCACGGAACAGTAGGGCAAACAAAAATTGGTGCTTTGCTAGCAAGTGATCCCAATGAAATACCTACTTCACAACCAATGTCATGTCAATAATTTTCAATGTTGGATAGAAGAAACAATACCTTGCAAGTGTTTGGCAATACCTCTACCAAGATAACCCATGGAATGGAGCATGCAAGAACTAAAGGAAGTAGAATGCTTCTCAAAAGAGCTAGATAAATAAGCAGGTGGATTTGAAGTGGGACAAACAACATGCGCAAAAGCAGAAATTGCAACAAACAAGAGTAGCAAGCATAGAAGCACAAAGAGCAATAACATGAGCATCAAATACAGGAGTTGGCTCAGAAACACAAATTAAGATCAATAGGTGTAGGAGCAATGACTGTAGGTGGACTAAGAACAGAGAGAAATGTAAGTCCAACGTATTCATATGTTGTTGTAGGCTAGCAAGTTTGTTCTGCACAAAGTGAATGAGAATACCCTTGCCAAAAATGAGGAAGCACAAAAGAGAGATTCGCTTCTTGATCTTCTTGTTCTCTTCTACAAACATGATCATATTCCCCTGAAGTTTGCATACCTCAAAGAAGAGCACCTCATTTTTTGACCGAGGAACATGGAGGCCTAAGCAAGAAACCATTATAGAAAGCAAAACAAAAGCAATAATAGTGTTTAACTATAAGGTGGTTTGATTGCCTATCAAGGTGGGCCTCACCCTCTAGTCTTCTACAAAAAAGATCAAAATGATGAAAAATGTGCTCCAAGTGCAGGGCATGTGCCCAAAATAGCACAAAAAATGAGCCTCTTGAGAAAGAAGGTTCCCTATACAACATTTCCCTTCCCATAAAAAAAAGTGTTCGCTTTGCGAGTATTCATTGCCTCACAAAAAAAGTGCCCCTAAAGCAAAAGGAGAGAAGATGCCCCTTTTAATACAACGCCCCATTTTACAAACAAAAATACCCCTCTTAAAATTACAATTACTTTAAAAAAAAAACCTCCCTATAAAATAATGTTGCTCCCATATAAACAATGTGCCTGCACTTAAAATTTACTAGCCTTAAAGGTATATTGTCTCCCCTTTATACAAGATTGTCCCCAAAAAAAAGTGATTTTTTGACCCCCTCTTTAAAAAAGCCTCCGCTTAAAAAAATAACTAACATTAGTCCACCTATATGCAAAACTTTTCAAAAGGAAGAAGTGACGGCAGTTTGAGGGAATGAATGGGTTTTAGTGAAATGTTTTTAGCCAATGCACCATAGTTTAGCTCTAGCCATTCATATGAGCAAACCTCTATTTGAATTTTCAAAATTAATTTAAAAATTCAAAAGAAAATTAAAATGAACATTTTTTAAAGTTAGGCCAAAGTTGGAAGAGGCCCGACATAGATGACAAACCTGAACGGGTTGGGCAGAGACCACTACAAGGAGGACGGCGAAGGCATAAGGCGATGGCCAAAAAGGTGGTGCAAGCACAAAGGTTGACGTTGGCACTACTCGGGAGACAAAAAAACAGATAGCCACAAAAGGAGGAGCCCAACAGAGCAGCATAGATCGCGGGCAGCTTAGCACAAGCCAAGGTGGTGAAGCACAAGCCAATAAATCAACTAGTGAATGGAGGATGGCGCAACAATGAGGGAGGCGGTGAGTTGTTGAAAGCATTGTAGAAGAGCTCTAATGTCCCTCTAAGGAAGATCTAGCTTCTATGTTGTACGCAATCTACTCTAGTTAGTTTGGTATTTGTGATGCTTGAATTATTACTCAAAAAGTTTACAGGAATTCAATAAAGCCAATGGTTAGCGATTGAATTAGGCAATCAGGAGGTTGGCGAGAGGGTTGGTTGAGTGTTGTGACGGATTAGTCCAATAGACACGCTCACCTGAGCGCATGACGGTGCAACCATCCAAACGGCTTAAATTAACGTCATGTATTACCAACACTTAAATCCCAACTTGCAATCTCTAATGCAACAATAAATCCCAACTTGCAATCTCCAATGCAACAAATATAATTATACAACACTAGCACTTGATCATGATGGTGTTTGGAATTCTATGCCTGAAATTTAACGTAGTGATGGGGGGGTGACTATTCAGCGGGGAGAGCACTATTCGGGGGCACGTGCTCAACCCAAGCAATGACGGTGGGATAATCCAACAGCGTACGACAAGGAGGTCATGATATAAAACCAATGCTTCAAAAATCATACTATGCTAATGTTAATGCTGATGTTAAATGCCTATGTGAAACAAAGCAATATAGCCTTTCTTAATAACTTTGAACAGCAAGTGGTAGGATTTTTTGTATATGGCTTTTTGTATAGCCTTGATGTTGGAATTGTACAAAAAAAATCACAACTTTTCAACTGAGCAATGCATGTTCTATTCTTGCTCTAATACCATATAGGAGAAGAGAAAGCTTCTCAACCACAAGATCTCTTCAACAAACCATTACCACAGTATATGAGCCATGCACACACAACAATCAACATTAGATCTCAAAGTCTCATTATTTTTACTGTGCGTTGTTAATTTACAATAAGAAATCCAGGTTTAAAATATCCGAGAAGGTTATTTTCACAACAATGGATTATTGTTGTGAACAAACTATTATTCAAGTGACTCAACTTACACTCCCAAATGTTCGTGCAAATAATGTGTTCTCGCTCAACAAATAAACCTCCCTAAATCAAGCTTAACCCTCTTCAAGGTGTGAACCTAGACAAAACCAAGGTAGTTATATATATAACACCAACACATTATTTATATATGTATATATAAATAATTTGTTGGTGTTGGCGTGCTCACATTCGGCTAGCATTGGCTAGTTATATATATAGTATAACATTATTTATATATGTATATATAAATAATTTGTTGGTGTTGGCGTGCTCACATTCGGCTAGCATTGGCTATATTTATATATATATATATATATATATATACACATATATAAATAATGTGTTGGTCTGTGTTCACTATATATATCATAGTTTTCTTTTGTTGATTAAGCACCATTAAACATTCTAAAGACATCCATATCCATGGAATGCACTTTCAACAATTGAAAGTGGGAACATAAACATATTGTGCATCCATAAGCAAGAACCACGAATAGCTCGTCCCAATTCATCCATGAATATAAAATATTAAGTATCATTGAGAAACAAAATGAAAAAATATGAAAAAAGGCATCTATGAGTATGATCAGGATCAAAAATACATATCAATTAAAATAATAAAATGTTAAACATGGAGCAGAGCCGTCCTTTAAATCATCACCTATGCACCCCAATAAGTAATAACCCATCCTCACCAATGTCACTCTTAAATTCTGAAGTCGTGTGCTTGCTTGCTCCAATGGGAACCTAGTCAATCTCAGCTTCACCTCCTCATACTCATCTATTTATCTCAGTTTCTTAGGTTTAACATTGAAAAGTGTTGTGGGATTATGTTGATATCAGGAGTTTTGGGATCCTACAGATGTAAAGCATTGTGTACTAGAACTAGCTTCTCTGATCTTCAAGGCACTGTTGGTGTTGGCGATTCACACTAGGCTAGTAGTGGTTGTTTCCTAACTAGCTTAGTTTTGTCTAGGTTCGCAATTGAAGAGGGTTGAGCTTGATTTAGGGAGGTTGGTTACTTGTTATGAGTAACAACACATTACTTGCACGCACAATTTGTGTGTGCAAGTTTAGCTACTCTACTATTGGTTTGTTCACAACAATAATTTGTTGTTGTGAAACAAACTTACCAGGCTATATATTCCTAAACTCCTCCTTGCAAAATACATCACACATGGCATATTGTAAATATATACAGAGACTTTGAGATCCATTTGTAGTGTGTGCATAATGGCTTGGATTTCCACTATGGTAATGGCATGTTGACGCGATTTTGGTATGAGAGTATTGTACACTCCTATATGGTATCAAAGCTACATTCTACATCCATTGCTCAACAAAAAGCTTTGAAATTTTTTATTTTGCTTTTAAATTTCAGCCATATGGCCGCCCACCATTGGAAATTATTACAATTGGAGAACTTGAAATTATTTAAAGTGTTGAAAAACCTCATCACCAAACACACAGTTGCACAAGGCATTGGCAGTTGTATTATTTTGAGGTGTTGGTTTTATTGCCATTTCATTATGTTGACAGTAGGCTCCACCTCCACGGATTGCTCTTCTCTGACAGTTTCCTTCAATTTGGCAAATCTCTTGGTTATCAAAGATCCACCTGATGCTCTACCTCATCAGATCTCCTTTAGCCTATGTTCTACTCATCGTCGTTCTCCAATCAACTGCACAATAATGGAAACCCTAGGATTTCCAAGCAATGAATTCGAGTTTGATAATTGGTAGGTTGAACTAAGTTTCAGGTGGCGTAGCTAAGCGTCACAGCGAAACATTTATAAAGATCGGTTAATACCGCAATTATGTTGTTGTGATGAAGATAGACTATTGTCTATTGTTATTTAAATTGTGTTTGAGTAAAGCCTTCATAAGTCAACATGATCATTCGATCCACCACCCAAACCTTGACATTTGGAGTTGTGTTGCATTTGGTTCCACCGGCCTTTCTCCAATGTGACCATCTACATCTGGCACTAGCATCATTCTCGTTGAAGTAATAATTTTATAATTTTATAATATTAATTCAAGTGGAGGAAATGTGCATTAACAGTCACATGTGTTCTTATGGAGCATTGAGATGTCCCAACATAGCTCCAAGAATCCATTCAGACTTCTTCCCACTGAGTAGCCTGCGTGTTACAGATCCATCGTAGCCACCAGCTTGGCCCTTGTATGGTTCTTGCTACAAGCTGACTGCCCGAGTCTGCTTCCACCAATGAAGCCCACCTTGCCAGCCACCCCGTGATGTTGTCTCCAACCCTCTCCAATAGAAATGGGACGCACCTACCAGCAGTTCACACCAATTCTCATATTTTCAACACCAGACAATCATGTTCAACACTTTGTTTGGTATGAATATCATTCAGCATGCATAAAATGAAACACCAATATTGAACAGCGCCAAGATCATATATTAATTGAGATTCAGCCTTTGTTTGAACAGGGAAGTGCCAGGCCAGATGTGATTATTTGGAACACCAACTCTATGAAATGGAACGCCAAGCTTGAGGGAGAAGCCAGTAGTGATAAACTATAGCACCCATGATAACAAAAAAAGTTTCCAACATCTTACAAGGCAGCTGTAAGCAATCCAAATGCCAATATGGAAAACATTCAGCAATATAAATAAATATCAGATCCAAAAAAGAATAACTATGCTAAGATTTTTCTAAAAAGAGGTGCTTTATTATATTTTTTATTCAATTTGCCTTCTTTGAAATATTCACATAGAATATCTTCAATTCAAATTGACAAACACTTGAGTGGCAAGTTGGCTATGAAAATTTGCTAAGTCCCTTATCCAAGAGGTCTTGAGTTCAAATATTGAGGGGTTATTTTTAAAGAAGACATTTTTTTAGGGATATTCTTTTTAAAAAGGGAGGGCAAGTCCTTTTTTTTTTTTAAATTGGGTGTTATGCTTTATAAAGAAAGCAATTATGTTTATAAAGAGGGAGATATTTTTGTAAGAGGGGATTCATTTATAAAGAAAGCAATTATGTTTATAAAGAAGGGGATATTTTTTTGTAAGAGGCGATTCATTTTTAAGGGGCTCATATTCAATATTATAGGCAATATTAAAGGATGTATATTTTTGGCAACACCCTATCTGGGTTTTTTGACTGCCTTTGGCACATACACTCTTTATTTCTTGTTTCAATCTCGCTTGACAAAGAGAAATGGGTGAGGCCCGGTCTGACAGGCAGTCATACTCCAATCACAAATAAACTATATTCTTGCTCCTTGCTTGCTTTTGTAATGACTTCCCACCCTAACCTCCATGCTCTACAATTGGAAAATGTTATTTTTTTCCAAAGTTTGTGCAATTCAAGAAGATATGATCAAGTTTGCAAAAGAGAATAGGAAGATCAAGAAGCGAAATTCCCTTCTCTTCTCTTTTATTTCTAGCAAAGATGCCCTCATTCACTCCATGCATAACAAACTTGCTAGCCTATAGTATCAGATTAATACACTGGACTTGCATTCCCCTGCTCCTAGTCCACATGTAGTTACTATCCCCTACTAACCCTAATTTGTTAATTTTTGAGACTAAACCTGTATCTAAAATCACAATTATACTGTTGTTCTACTTTCAAATAGAAAATGACAGTTGAGCTAGTGATTGAATTGTTTACGCCTTAGAACTGAAATTTGTAAAGAGAAATGAATTAACACACACACATACACATGCCAAAGGATTTTTATCCTAGAAACCTCCAGAGGAGGAAAACCAGTTCGGGAAGGGAAAACAACTCTTTCTTCCCTTTTTTATCTTATTGGCCAATTCAAATATAAGAGATACAGACTTTACAATAAGTGAGAAAGGAAATTGACAATGTCTCACACTTCCTCCCAACTACTTGACTTTCTCTGTTCTCAAACTCTTTCTTCTACAAACTCAATTCCAGCACTTTAGAACTCTTGCACTTACTCCCATGAAGTCTCTTACTTTCGATAATCAAAACTATCCTTCCTACATGTATTTATAGCCTTTCTCATGTCCTCATGTGCACTGGAGGATGGGAAAGGTCATGGAGGAGAAGAGACACAGAACAACCTTTCCAATTCTGGGATTGTTCGTTTCAAATTTTATTTTCTATCCAAAAGTGACAAGACCGCCACCCAATGCAGACCGATGGTGGTTAAGGACCGCCATCCTAGCTAGGGCGGCGGTTACAGGACCGCCGCCCTGGTTGGGTTGGTTCTGTAACCGCGGATAGAGCAACGTGTTAAAATATAGACAAAACCTCATCATTTCTTCATTTTCCTTCTTTGTTGTTGGATGATCTGATGAAGTAGAGTTATTTTGGATCCCTATGGATCACACCTCCCCTGCTTAGGAGGCTTTTGGTCCCACAAAATCTTAGTGGGGGAGTAGATGAGGAAATAATTCCCTCACTTGCTCCTTCGAGTACCACCGGGCCTTGCCTTGGTGTCTTCCCTTTCAGTCCAACCTGTCAAGACTCCTGCGGACCTCTCCTAATCTCTCTGACCTTCTACTGCAACACTACATCCTCCTCCAATTCACCTCGTGAGTCCAAGACGCAATCCTCAATGGAAGGTAGCAACTATAATCCTTCATCTTCATCTAGCATGGATGGCTCATATAGGTGCAAATTCTCACAGTTTACTACTGAGTACATCCTCATAAATGGTGGCAAATCAAGTCGAAAGGCATTTTCTCCAACCTGCTCCAATATGGTGAAGGGTCCATATCGTAGTGGCTTGAGCTTCCGTGCTTGACCTTGTAGTCTCTCCTTGCTCAAGTAAATCCAAACTCTATCTCCAACATGAAGCTTATGCTCTCTCCTGTGTTGATCGTGTCTAGCCTTGTACTTGGCTTGAGATTTCTCTAACTGTTCTTTGAATTTGAGATGGATTTTCCAGATCCTCTCAATGAATTTGTTTGCTCTAGTCACCTCTGTGTCTCATGTCTCCTCCTCATCCTGTTGCCCAACTGCTATGTCCAGTGGATTTGTAGGTAGATATCCCAAGCATGCTTCAAATGGTGACTTCATAGTGGATGTGTGTACTTGCCCAGTTATAGGAATGTTGAATGTAGGCTAAGGACTCATCCCAAGTCCTTGGGTATTTGTTATTATACCCTCTGATCAACTGTACCAAAGTCCTGTTCACCACCTCTATCTGTCCATCTGTCTGTGGATGGAAAGTTGTGCTCCTCTGTAACCTGGTATCCATCTTGTCCCACAAAGTAGTCCAAAACTTCCCCAAGAACCTGGAATCCCTGTCAGAAACAATAGACTTTGGCAAGCCAAAATGCACCCATACATTAGCAAAGAAAATATTTGTTGCCTCATGTGCTTTTACTGTCTTTTTACATGCCATAAGAATACACATCTTACTGAATCTATCAACAACAACATAGAGATAGTCATGGCCATGTTTAGACATAGGTAATCCTCCTACAAAGTCCATAGAAATGTCCTCCCACGGACGAGTAGGTACTGGCAAAGGCATATACAAACCCTCCTTCCTAGTCTTAGGCTTGCTGGTACAACAAAGTTTACATCCACGTATAAATTTTGATACTTCTTCTTGCATATTGGGCCAATACACGTACCTTTGCAAGTGGGCTAGGGTCTTACCAACACCAAAATGTCCCGCTACTTTCGAGGTATGTGCTTCCCTCATCAATAGAAGTCTTTCTTCTTTCAGGCACACAAAGCTTCCCCCATCGGTAGAGCAGCCCGTCCTTGAGATAACAATCTTCAATCCCCATCCTTTCAGCCCCTTGGGACTGCAACTACTGAAATGTCACCCCAAAGTCTCTGTCTTGGGCATATGCCTCTCCGTAAGCTTCCTTCGTGAAGGGCTCAATCTGAGAGATAGTGGCCAAGCAAGAAGATTTTCTCCTGTGTAGGTGGCCTAGACAACATGTCTTGCCACCAATTTTGTACTACCCTTCTTGTATTTGATCACCAGATGGAACTGCTGAAGGAATCCCATCCATTTGTAGTGCCTTGCCTGCTGCAATTTAGACTATGCTTGCAAATACTAGAGAGGTTTGTGGTTAGTGTGCACAATAGTTTCTTTACCCAACAAATAATGCTTCCATTTTTTAATTTCCTGAACTAGTGCATACATTTCCTTATCATATACTGAATATCCTTTAACTGCTGAAGTAAAAGTTTCAGAATGATAGCATATGGGTTTACCTCCCTGAAGCAACATTGCGCCCATAGCATAATCACTGGCATTTGTCTCTACTTCAAAGGGCTGCTGCAAATTAGGAAGAGCAAGTACTAGTGCATGACTAATCTTGTATTTTAATAACTCAAAGGATTTGTCTTGTTCCTTACCCCAGTCAAAACCCTTACTCTTTGCGGCCACTGTGTGTAGAGGTGTTGCAATCATGGAGAATCCCAGAATGAACTTCCACATGTATTGTACTGCTCCCACAAAACTCCTAGTCTTTATGGCTCTTGTTGGTGTTGGCCAGTTGGTGATGGCTTCCACCTTCTTTGATCCACTCGTAGCTCTCCTCCTCCAACCACATGCCCAAGATAGACAAGTGACTATTTGGAAAATTCACATTTCTTCATATTGCAAAGTAGTTGTTTCTCCTTGAGAACTTGCAAGACTTGTTGCAAATGAGTTAGATGTTCCTCCCATGTGGCACTAAAAATCAAGATATCATCCAGATAAACAATGACACATGAATCTATGAAATCCCGCAATACATCATTCATCAATCTCATAAATGTAGCGGGTGCATTGCATAAACCAAATGGAAGTACTAACCACTCATACAAACCCTGTTTTGTCTTGAAGGCAGTCTTCCATATATCCTCCTCCTTCATTCTGACTTGGTGATAACCTGACTTGAGATCCAACTTCGTGAAGAATTTGGCATGCTGAAGCTGGTCCAAGAGATCATCTATGCGGGGAAGTGGATATCTGTTCTTTATGGTGATCTTGTTCAAAGCACGGTAGTCGATGCACATTCTCCAAGAACCATCCTTCTTCGGCACCATCACAATAGGTGAACCGCATGGTGAGGTGCTCAGACATATCACACCCTGGTCTAGTAGTTCCTGGAGTTGTTTCTTTACTTCAGTACTCTCCAGCAAGGATTGCCTATACAACCCAATGTTTGGTAGAGGGGACTCTGGCAACAGCTGAATCTCATGCTCTACTTCCCGTTTTGGTGGTAACCCACTGGGAGCCTGAAAAACTTCCTGAAAAGACTGAATAATACTATCCAAATCATGTTTTCCCTGGTTAGAAATCTCTGAAACTTCTACCCCATCTTGTTTATCCTTTAACAAAAGTAAACAAAATTGATTATGATTTTCCTGAATAAGTTGTTTTGCTTGGTTAGCACTCACCATAGTAACCCGTGTCTTACGCTGGTGTGCCCGAATGTTGTAGTTGATCCCATCCTTGACCCATCTGTATCAGTTCTCCCTTCTCATGAATATAGCATCCCTGATATACAAGTAAGGACTCCCAAAACAACATCAAATGCATCAAGTGGAATAACATCAGCTTCCAATACATCAATATACTGGGAATTTATCCCAAACTTGACCTTACATCTTTTTGTTACCTGAATTTCAACACCCTTCTTCACCCAACCCAAAGGATAAGGGTGTGGATGCTCGTAAGTCTCAAGACCAAGCTTCTTTACAACTGCTTCAGAAATCAAGTTAGACTGAGAACCGGTATCAACCAAAGCATTTACCTTAGTTCTCTTGATCTGGATTTTGATCTAGAATAGTCTACTCATCTCCTCTTCCTAGTTGTCCATGTTGGTGGCCGTGCATCCAAGCCTCTTCGTCTACATCAGAGTCATCTTCGATTTCCACCTCCCCTTTTGTCTTTACAGTTGTCATGGACTTCTTTGAGTCCTTGGTTCGGTTCTTTGGATGTAACTCCAGATGCAACTTCCAACATGTAGCGTCAGTATGACCATTGATATCACAGTTCTTGCAAAAATTCTTGGGATCTTTACAAGTATTTAAAGTAGTGGCAACTTGTTTACCTTTCCCTTTCCACTTACCTTTGTTACTTGTTTTCCCATGTTCTTTCTTCTGTTGATTTGTCGATTGCTTTTCCCTTGGCTCTGCTTCTCCTTGCTTCTTTTCATCATCTATATAGTATGCCTTGCACACACACCTCGTTGAGATCTTTGGGCTTCGTGGAGATGAATTTTCTTCAAAGGTGAGTGTGAAGTCCTCCCAAGTACTTAGTCAGAATATCCTCATCCTCCAAGTCCATATTCAGCAACATGGCCTGCCTTCGAAACTCCGTAGTATAGTCCTGCACACTTTGACCACTGCCTTGTCTAAAATACTGCCATTTAATCATTTGGTCAGTCTTGTGGCCAATAGGATAGAAGTTAGCTCTAAGTAATTCTTTAAATTCTTGCCAAGATTTCACAATAGGACATTTCTTCTTTTCACAAGTGGCTAGATGGGTTTCCCACCAAACCAGAGCGTGTCCCTCCATTTTGAGATGTGCAAAGGTGATCCTTTATGCCTCAGTGACATTATGGATGCTAAAATAGACTTCTAATTGTTTTAACCATTTATCAAGCAACTCTGCATCTACTTGTCCTTCAAAGCTTTTAATTTCAACTTTTGTTTCAACTTTAAAAGGAGCATGATCAGATTTTACCTTCTCTCTTGCCATTGAAGTCTCTTCTTCATGCTCTTCCCCATATTCTTCCTCATCGTGGCTCCTCCCTATGCCAAATTTTTTGGCTAAGCCTCAACCACTGAGTCCATGGAGTCTTGCTTAATAGAAGTTCTTCTACAAATCTGCAAGTTCTTCTTGTCTTCTAAACATCCTATCCATCATGGTCTCCAGCATCTCGATTCTACGGACCAAGTTCTCTTCCTCCATTTGTCCCCGAATTCTCTGTTTCCACTTCCTTGTAGAAATATCTGGATCGCAAGGTAAAGCCTCTTCACCTTTAGATCTCATCACTGTCATACAAATCCAAGAATGAATACCACAGTCCTGGATACTTGTTAGCTCTGATACCAAAATGATCTGTAAACTATCTACTTTGGAATTCGTTCACAAAATCACAATTATATTGTTGTTCTACTTTCAAATAGAAAATGACAGTTGAGCTAGTGATTGAATTGTTTATGCCTTAGAACTCAAATTTGCAAAGAGAAATGAATTAACACACACACACCAAGGATTTTTATCCTGGAAACCTCCAGAGGAGGAAAACCAGTCGGGAAGGGAAAACAACTCTTTCTTCCCTTTTTATCTTTTATTGGCCAATTCAAATATAGAGATACAGACTTTACAATAAGTGAGAAAGGAAATTGACAATGTCTCACACTTCCTCCCAACTACTTGACTGCTTTGTTCTCAAACTCTTTCTTCTACAAACTCAATTCCAGCACTTTAGAACTCTTGCACTTACTCCCATGAAGTCTCTTGCTTCGATAATCAAAACTCTCCTTCCTACATGTATTTATAGCCTTTCTCATGTCCTCCCGTGCACTGGAGGATGGGAAAGGTCATGGAGGAGAAGAGACACAGACAACCTTTCCAATTCTGGGACTGTTCATTTCAATTTTATTTTTCTGTCTAAAAGTGATAGGACCGCCACCCAATACAGACCGGTGGTCACAGGACCACCCCTTGGTTGGGTGGTGGTTACAGGACCACCACCTCTGGGCGGTGGTTTTGTAACCTCCGCTCTGCACAAGAGTGGTGGTTCTGTTAACATAAAGACAGAACCTCTTTCTTCATTTTCCTTCTTTGTTGCTGGCTGATCTGATGAAGTAGAGTCATTTTGGATCCCTATTCAGTAACCCATAAGTCCACTTACAAAGCCTAGTTCAACCATTATCTTCAAACATCAGAACCTTCTTCATTTTTAACTATTGCATAAATCTTCGCAGGTCAACTCACATATGAAGTTTGTTTGACTCCTATAAAGTGTCATAGAAATATCATTGATGAATTATATGAACCTACAATTTAGATTGGTGAACCACAGACCATATGTATCCTTTGGATCCCTACTCCTCCCCATACGAAATGGTTGTATCTTTGACTTGAAAATGAGGACTTTATTCTAAAAAAACATCAAGCTGTTCCACCTGCCTCATTTATGAATTTAGCTTACTCTTGGTTTCAAACATAACCTCTTCTTGAAAATCATTACGTACTCATGAAAAAAAATCAATAGAAGGAACTTGAAAATTTTATACCTTGATTCCATATAAGAGGCTATCATCTTCCAACAAAGGTATCTCTCCCAATGGGGGATGATTTCTCCCAACACTTGTAGGTACTCACAATAGAAGATTGTTTTTCTCAATATGGGCACTTACATATGGATAGCATGTACTGCATATTTATAGGAGTCTCTGATTAATTTTCACATCACCCAAATCTTTCATTATTATGCTCTTTAACAAGTTCTAGATTAACTAGTCTCTAGGACAATCTGCAATAAACTCTTGAGATCTTTATCTTTCACTCAGTTGGATAAAAAATTGTTTCTTTTCCTAATAGGGATATGTAATTGTCATTCATTCTCCCAAGTTTATAGAATGGGCATTATCTTAGGATACAATCTCCACTGAAGCCATGGAAATTCTCCATTCTAGCACTCATAAAGGTTATCTGCCCAAACTGGTTCCTGCAAACATTTTTGCAAAAGAAGTACCATCTTAATTGAATCTGTATCAAGTGAATTTATCTTTGGTCAAAAATCATTCGAGAGACTTGGTAGTTATTTTGGATAAATTATATTACAAAATTTGGGTCACAAGTATAATTTAATTCTCATTCATCGGTACGTAAACAGGCATTCATGACAACTCTATTCTAGCAAGGCTTTTGATGCTCCATCCAATGCTTATAAGCTATGGATTCTGCTCTGAGTCAATTGAATGGTCATTGTATTTTTTCCATTTAAGGGTGGAAACCTAAACACTACTTACAACGCATGTTATGTGAAATGTCACCACTTTATGAATTCTTTCCTTTCTTGTACTTACAATCAAATACAATTGTACTGAATGTATTCAAAATTTCATCAATAGCCCTAGCTGGGTCTTACAAAATGTGTATACAATAAATGTGATGTATTGAAAGTACAATTCAATGTGAATGGGCAATCAACAGTATCACATTTTGAAGTGCTTTCTCACCATATAAAATATCTTCTCTTCAAGTGATTCTAACCACTTCATTCCTGGGCTTGGAAAACAATTTATTGACATGCCTTATAGTCATCCAAATGTTGAATACTATTGACAAATAACTGTAAATGCAGTCACAAAATATGAGCATTGCCTTTATTACATGGGATACCACTAAGTATGTTATTTTATAGATTGGAACTTGAATAGTCTAAAGTATTCATAAATAAGTAGTCCTGTCGTTAGTTAGTCAGTCATGAAGAGTTGTTCACTTATCTCTACAAAGTTTTAATTTCCTGATTCTATAGGGGTTTCGGTTCTCAAATTATTCAGCTATCTTTATTTAGTTCTTTTTCATCTTTAGCATATCGTTTTGATTACCTGAAACTTGTTGAGGGCAAAGATTTAGCCCCATTCATGGTTTTTTGTTCTCCGGTGTCTTCATACATTTTCATTTCATGCACAAGTTTGAGGTGAGTCTTTAGCAATTTTTTTTAATACAGTTCACCTAAGTGCTATAATCGGCATTTTTGTGAAACATTAGTGTCAAAATTTTACTAATAGACTCCCTATGTGTTAACATACATACTAATTGGTCTTGATTGAAATATACAGTATTACTTTCCCACAAGCTAGCCTATTTATCTAAGTGCAAAGGACTGCATTTGGGAATCTTCCACATATGCTATACAAAGCTCTAACCTTTTCTACTTGCAAAATTCAGTATTCCTCTTGATCATTTACATAAGTGACTCTATTAGGGAACCTTTCCCTCTCTTCTAGCATCATTGGCAACCTAGGGTATCCTAGAACAAGAAATACTTGCTACAATAGAGTTACATTGAGTTCCCCTGTAGTACTGTCACCCTAGTCATCTAAGTCCAATGGGCAAAACGTCATCTACCCCTTCTCTTCATCTTTATTTTTTTATAGGGGTGAATATGCATTATACACCAGTTTTAAGGTAGATTTATCATTCCCAACTACGTTGGCAAGAAACATTCCAGGATAATGTCCCCATGAATCTTACTTGCGACAATCAGAGCCAGAACCTAATAGATTTGTTATGCACAGTGTCATGAGACACCCATTCATTACAGTACCACTTATGTTCATCCTGGATATTTCCTTTCCTTATGGTTACTATTATGTCTGTCACTCTACAATGTCCCAAGGTGGCACCATCAGTCCTCCTTGTCCTATGACTAATCATATGTAACATTACACCTTTGTACATAGCGAGGTAAGTCAATTTTAGGTTATACATTTGTTTTCCCCTGTGTTATTTACAATATTTGGTAAGCCTTCATTTAAAATATCCATATAATCAATTTTTGAGCAATAATTGCATGTAATCAAATTATCAATTGACTGTTAATAATATATATGTGTGATCCCTGGTAAATTAATCATTTCTTCCATCGTGTTTGGTGAATTTGGAATTACGTATTTCCCTAGGATCTAATAACATTTCAACCTATGGCTAATCCTCAGCCCATATTCAACACCCACCATGTTTCATGTAGCATAATAATCTATGATTGATTACCATTTGTGACTTAAAGCATTCTCTAGTTCTCATGTTGTATACAACCATATTAAATAAGACTCCTGGACTATGATGCATATAACTATTCATTTTGAATTTCTCCTATAGGCATATTTAAGGACGATGTAACCTGTTAGGAAATAAGGGATAAAATATGCGGAATAATCCCTCACAGAATCGCAACAGTAGAAACTAATATGTAGAAAATATTACAGATCTCAAATAAAATTGCAGAATAAAATAACACAACACAAAGAGACAGTATTTAACGTGGTTCACCCAATTTGGGCTACGTCCACCAAGAATCACTTGCTCAGATTTTATTACAAGCCACCGCTCTCTCAATACAATACCCAGATCTGTTTGGAGCTATGCTCAACAAACTCTACAGAATTCACAGCCGAATTCAAAACACATCTGCAATGTTACATTATATCTACCATATGCATAAAACCATATAAATAGACAACTGCTTAAGTAGTTTTACAAAACCGTGGGTATCAAAACCATGGGCCAAAACTGTCCCATAAACCTATGGGTCAAAAATCCCGCCCATATGAGAAAATCACGTTTCCCGGTATATCGGGCATGTTTTAAGGCCCAAAAAAAATTTTTCAAGGGCTGTGCCCCCAAACCCCGGCGAGGATACATTGTGGAAAGTGTACAGTACTCTTAGTGTACAGTCTTCAACACTTTCACACATGAAAATAGGCTCCACAACCTAACAATCTCCCACTTGGAGACTAGTTTTCCTCTGAGCAAGCTTCTCAACCCTTCACTAGTTTCCGTGAAGACCAACCAAAGCTGAACACAACTTCATTTTTCCCTTGTGACCACCTTGGTCATCATGTCTGCAGGATTCTGACTGGTATGAATCTTCTCCAGCTTCAAATTCTCTTCCTCCAAAGTTGTCCTGATGAAATGGTACCTTAACTGTATATGCTTCATCCTAGAGTGGAAAGCAGAGTTCTTAGCTAGGTGTATAGCACTCTGACTATCACTATGCAACTTTCCTTCCTCCTGCTTATGCCCCAACTCCTCAAGAAATTGTTGTAACCAAATCATTTCTTTTCTTGCCTCTATGGCAGCAACATACTCAGCCTCTGTGGTTGACAAAGCCACCAACTTCTGTAGTCATGAAATCCAGCTCACTGTTGTCCCACCTACAGTGTAAACATAACCTGTCATGCTCCTCCTGCTATCTACATCTCCAGCCATATCTGAATCTACATAACCACACAAAGTGGTGTCTGATCCACTGTAGCACAAAACTGTCCCCATGGTCCCTCTCAAATACCGAAGGATCCACTTTACTGCCTGTCAGTGATCTCTACCTGGATCACTCATAAATCTACTCACCACTCCCACTGCATGGGAAATATCAGGCCTGGTGCACACCATGGCATACATCAAACTACCAACTGTTGATGAGTAAGGTACCTTGGACATCTGGTTTCTCTCCTGCTCTATCTTGGGACACTGCTCCTTTGATAACTTGAAATGGCCTGCCAAAGGAGTCCCAACCGGTTTAGCATCCTGCATATTAAACCTCTCCAAGACCTTCTTAATGTACTCTTCCTGAGATAAAGTCAGCTTCCATTCCTTCCTATCCCGAGATATCCTCATACCAAGGATTTGTTTGGCTGCCCCCAAATCCTTCATAGCAAAGGATTCACTTAGCTGCTTCTTGAGTACTTTTATTTCCTGCATGTTTTTACCTGCAACCAACATGTCATCCACATACAGACACAAGATAATATAACTGCCATCCTCAAATTTCTTTGTATACACGCAATGGTCAGAATGAAATCTAATATAACCTTGCTCCATCATGAAGCTATCAAATTTCTTATACCATTGACGTGGAGCTTGTTTCAAGCCATACAAGCTCTTCTTCAGTTTGCACACCATCTCCTCTTTACCTTTGACCTCATAGCCCTCTAGTTGCTGCATATATAGTTCCTCCTCCAAATCACCATGGAGAAATGCAGTCTTTACATCAAGTTGTTCTAAGTGCAAGTCTTCTGCTGCAACTATTCCTAGAACAGTTCTAATAGAAGTCATTTTTACTACAGGAGAAAAAATCTCATCAAAATCTATACCTTTTTTCTGTGCAAACCCCTTGACCACCAACCGGGCCTTGTATATTTTCTTTCCTCCTTCCTCTTTGACTCTGAACACCCACTTGTTTTGTAATGCTCTTTTTCCTTCGGGTAGCTTCACCAAATCCCATGTCTGGTTCTCCATGAGAGCCTAATGCTCCTCATCCATGGCTTGCTCCCACTTCTTCCTGGCATCTACCTGCATTGCTTCATCAAAGCTCTCTGGCTCTCCACTATCAGTGAGTAATAAATAATAAAGAGAAGGAGAAAAATGTTCAGGTTCTCTTCTTACCCTAGAAGACCTCCTCAATATAGGAGTTTGGGGTTCATGTTGAGGAGGTTCCTGAACTGATTCATGTGTCACTTTCCCATCTAGAAGATCCTCTACCGCTGCATATTATTTCTTGGATTCTTCCCTGTTTTCCTGCAACTGCTGCTTATACATGACTTTCTCATTAAATACCACATCCCTAGATCGAATGATTTTCTTGTCCTTAATACTCCAACATTTATATCCAAATTCATCACCACCATAACCAATGAAAGTACATTTTTCTGATTTAGCCTCTAGCTTGGTCCTATCATCCTTGTCTATATGAACAAACACCTCACATCCAAAGACTCTAAGAAATGAATAATCAAATTTCTTACCATACCAAGCCTCCTCAGGTATGCCTCCATCCAAGGCACTTGAGGGTCCTCTATTTATCAAGTACACAGTTGTGCTCACCACTTCTACCCAAAAAGAAAGAGGCAGTCCTACATGTAACCTCATGCTCCTAGCACGTTCCATTATTGTTCTGTTCATCCTTTCTGATACCCCATTCTACTGCAGATTTCCTGGAACCGTCTTTTGCCTACGGATTCCATTCTTAGAATAGTAATCATCAAATTCATTGCTGCAATACTCCCCTCCATTATCTGACTTGAGACATTTTAGCTTAAGACCTGTTTCATTCTCTACCAAGGCTTTCCATTTAACAAAAGTGTCAAATACATCAGATTTGTTTCTAATATAATAAACCCAAACTTTCCTTGTTGCATCATCAATAAAAGTAACATAATAACTTGAACCCCCAAGAGATGATACCTGAGCCGGCCCCCACACATCAGAATGCACCAGCTCTAACTTACTCTCTTTCTTTGTAGGTCCAACCTTGAGAAACCTTACTCGCTTTTGTTTCCCATATATGCAGTCCTCACAGAACTCCAAACCTGTTTCTGTATATCCAAGAAAATCCTTCTTTATGATCTCCATGCCCTTATGGCTCATATGACCGAGCCTATAGTGCCACAATGTTGTATCTACTTCTGAAGCCACAAGATTACAAACATTAGTGCTATAAGTGGTTAAATACAAGGTTCCAACCTTCTTACCTCTTGCCACCACAAGAGCACCCTTGGTAACCTTCCAAGAGTCCATTGTAAATATCACAGTACAACCATCACTTCCCAACTGCCCTACCGATATCAAATTTTTTCTTAATGTAGGCACATGTCTGACATCCTTCAATAGCCAAGTATTCCCATTCTGCATCTTAACCTGAATAGAACCTTTTCCAACTATGCTGCAAGGCTCATCATCACCAAGAAAAACATGCCCAAAATCTCCTTGAACATAATCAACAAAATAATGCCTATGTGGAGAAGCATGGAAAGAAGCCCTCGAATCTAAAACCCAAGATTCAGTAATATTGTGCAAAGAAAGAATCAAAGCATCCTGACATACATTACCCGTTGCCACATTTGCCTCCTTGTTTTCTTCTTGTTGTTTCTTCTTGTCCCGAAGCTCCCAATAGTCCTTCTTTGCATGCCCAGACTTTCCATAGTGCCAGCATACTATCTTGCTTTTGGATTTTGACCTTGCCCAATCCTTTGATTTTCCACGGCTTCCTCTATTCTTCTGTCTCCCTCTAGTTTCCACTGTCAAAGCATTCCCTGAAGTAGAAGATTCACCAGAGTATTTTTCTTCGCATTTCCTCTGCTTAGAATCACCCCTACAACATCCTCAAACTTCAACTTTGAGTTAGCTGGAACCGAGTTGCTTACCACCATTACCAAGTTATTCCAACTCTCAGGTAAAGAGCACAGAACTAATAAAGCCCTAACTTCTTCATCAAATTCTATTGTAACCGAAGCTAGCATATTTACAAACCGTATTAAAATCATTTAGATGATCTGCTACTGAACCATTCTCAGACATCTTCATATTAAACAAATTTTTCATTAAAAATATCTTATTAGAGGCAGAGGGTTTTTCATACAACTTCCCTAATGCATCCATCAATTCTTTTGTAGTCTTTTTCTTTGAAACATTAAATAATACCGAAGATGCAAGACACAGTCCAGATTGTCCCAAGTGCCTTCCTATCTAGAAAATCCCATTCCACATCTGTCATGCTCGAGGGTTTGTTCACCTTCTCAGACAATGGAATATAAAGATCCTTTTGATAAAGGTAATCTTCCATCTGCATCTTCCAAAGACTGAAATTCTGCCTGTTGAATTTATCAACCCTAGATCTTCCATCATCTTTCATAGTTCCCACTCAAGATAAAACTTTCCCTACGATTCAACACTTCAGCAAACCAAACCAAGCTCTGATACCAATTAGCAATTGTTAGGGAATAAGTGATAAAATATGTGGAATAATCCCTCACAGAATCGTAACAATAGAAACTAATATGTAGAAAATATTACAGATCTCAAATAAAATTGCAGAATAAAAATAACACAACACAAAGAGACAGTATTTAACGTGGTTCCCAATTTGGGCTATGTCCACCAAGAATCACTTGCTCAGATTTTATTACAAGTCGCCGCTCTCTCAATACCTGTGTCACAGGGTTCGGCGATTTTTGGACATGAAGTTCGAAAATCGCCGAACCTCATTCGATCCCCAAAAAATCGCCAAATATTCGTTATTATTCGGTATTAAAAAAATTCTTAAAAAACGTTTTATAAAAAACCCTAAAAAAAACCCTCTGCCACCAGTTCGTGGCCTTCAGTTTGCTTCCGTAGCCTCTTCGTGACTTCCGTGGACCATAGCCTCTGTCGCGAGTTCTGTGGCGAGTTCTGTCGCGAGTTCTGGACTGTAGCCTCTATCGCGAGTTCTGTCGCGAGTTTTGTGACCAGTTCGTGGCCTCGGTGGCGAGTTCGTGGCCTCCGTGAACAGTTCTTCATCTCCCATTACCAGCGCCGCCAGGTTTTTTTCGAGCTTTTCTTTTGTTTGATTTTGTTTAAAATATATATTATACTTTATAGATGGTTCGATTAGGTTTACATATATTTTATATTTTATATTTTATAATGTATAAAGTATAAATAAATTATATGTAAATATGTAAATATTTAAAAATATATATGTAGACTGTAGTCATTGAATTTATATGACTGTAGACTGTAGTTATATAAATTATGTAGTCTTTAGTTTTAACTTTTACATATACTTTATAAATGTAATTATTTATAAAGTATTTACATTTACTTTATAAATAATTTACATTTACTTTATAAATTATACATATTGTTTTACTTTACTTTTTAAATTATACTTTAGTTTTTATATTTACATATACTTTATCAATGTAATTATTTATAAAGTATTTACATATACTTTATAAATAATTTACAAGTTATTATATAGATTTCAAGTTTATATAATAATGTTTTAGCTATTTTGAAAAAATTGTGCATTTATATCTTTTTTTTTTTTTAAAAATGAAAATTATAACAGCCGAATTTAATTACGATTTTTTTTGCCGAATTTTATCATTGCCGAACTTAATCCGAATTTAATCCTCGCCGAACACGAACACGAACACGAACCTGGTGACTTAGGCTATATCAATGGGTCCCAACAGTTGCAAATCCAAACAAGCCTCAATATGGTTATATTTGGGTAGAATTTTGAATAAGTCATTTTAGCTATGATGAATAAAAGGTAGACTTTCACCCCAAGTGTGATGCTTCTTGGAATTGTACACCCTTAGAAGGTCACAATCATCATATTCATCATTTATCTTTGTCCATCAGTTTAAGGATGGAATGCAGTGGATTTGTCAAGTTTGTGGTCCATCATTGAGCAAAGTTCTTTCCGGAAATTGCTTGAGAAACTAGCATCCCTAGTAGATAAGATTGAATGAGGATTTTTTAGTATCATGTGAATAATAATTCAAAGTGAATCTACATGTTTTGAAAGAACAATTGAGTTGATTCCTTGGTTGGATAACCTATGTACATGGCGCAAGAATTTCCATCTTTGAGAATCTATCCACTACTACATACACAATCAGGGCCATGCTTGGTAGTGGGTAAACCTACTAGGAAATTCATAGAGACAAATTCCCGAGGTTTGATTTGGAACTGGTAAAGGTGTTTACATTCCTTGCTCCTTGTTGACCAGCTTGGCTATAGCAAATGTGGTGCATGATCTAATCTAATTTTGTAATGGCTGATCTCAGACTTTGTCAATGGTATGTCCATCCTTCAACAAAGTGCTTTCCAAAAAATTCCCAAGAATCTAGTATCCCCATCACATATGATGGTGGATGGTAATCCAAAGTGAACCCACACGTTCTTTATAAAAAAGAAAAAACAGTTAGTTGTTTCCTAGGCTGAGATAGCCTATTTACATGACACAAGAATTGTCATCTTTGAGAATCTATCCACTACTAAATAAGCACGATATGACCATGCTTGCAAAAATTAAACCTGAAAGAAAATCCATGGAAACTGATTCCCAAGGTTTTGCTTTGGTACCAGAAATGGAGTGTGCACTCCTTGCTTGTTGGTTGGCTTGGCTATAGCACATGCGGTGCATGATGTAATGTATTTTGCAATGTTTGATTTGAGATGTAAGCCAATCTATATGATTCTTCGACAATACCACGAGGTTCGTTTCAACCCCAAAATTACATGCAATCTTGTTGAAGTAACCCTCCTATATCGATTTCTAGTGTTGCGTGTTGTGCAGTACACACATGTCACAAATGATACAAGAGTTCATCCTTCAAGTAGGCTTCTGAAATTGATTTACCACAATGCAATGCTTGCTAGATTTTTGGACGTAATTGAAGTGTTCTTCCCATGTTCTGTTGAACATGAGTATGTCATCCAAAAAGAAACAAATGATGTTGTGAAAAGCCAAATAATTTAATTCATTGTCTGCATGAATGTCACAGAAGCATCAATCAAGCCAAAAGTCATAATTAAACATTGAAGAAAACCTTCCTTCAATTCGAATGTGGTCTTCTAGACATGAGAAGGTTTAACAAGAATCTGATGTTAGCTTGACTTAAGGTCTATCTTAGAAAAGGAATTGGCAGCACAGAATCGGTATAGTAGGACATATATTATTGGAAGTGGATAGTGGTTCTTTACTAATATCTCGTTCATAGCTTTTTAATCAAAGCATGGCCTCCACATGTCATCCTTATTTAGTACAAGCACAATTGGGTTGTCGCAAGATGTGTCCTTTATTCACAGGTTCCTGTATCTGCCATGTGATTTCTTCATTCTCCAGAAATGAATGGCCATGGACGGATGCCTTGGGAAGGGCTGATCCTAGTATCAGATCGATAGTATGCTCTGTTGAAAAATGCTTAGGCACACCAGTTGAGGACTGAAAACATCCTTGTATTCCTCCAACATACTATTCAATTGCTACTTTTCTATTGAACAAGCCATGGTGGTAGCTTGTGACCCAAGGATGTCTTTCTTACATTCAGGTCTTATGGTCAAGAGCAAAAATATCTTACAACTTACCAACATCTTGCGTTGCTTGGAGTTGATAAGTGAAAGCTTAGGGACTATTTCTGGTATGCAGTATCTATTCTCACCAACATCTGGACAACATTCCTAGAATTTGCCTCATAGATTGCATGATGTTAGTAAAAATATAGTTGTCCCAAGTAAAACATCACATATCTTTAATGATGCCACATCACAAAGAACAACATTTAGGAAAGGCTTGATTTTTAAAACGTAACATTAATGAGCGGCACACTTCTCAGAACTTGATCTAAACCAGCCAATGGTATATGGTTGAGGGTGTGGCATCAATAGCAGGTTCAATCTCTGAACTGCTTCAAGTGAATTGAAAATCTTCTGACTACCACTATCAACAATGAAAGTGTACCACTTGTCTATTGACCCACATTTGAGAATGGAACAAACTTTCAACTTGTTTTAGATCTGAATTGGAAGAGGATGTTGCATGTGTAGTTCCTAGTATTGTGCTGAGCTCAAGGTCCCGCTTTGTTTTCCTTTATCCAGTGTTGTTTTTGGTAGAACTTGATGCTTGTAGCTGTGCAAGCAGTGTTTTTCGAGCCAGCGTTGCTCGTAAAAGCAACCATTGTAAATGTGCATGTTTCACCACTTTCCTGTCTTAGATTGCTTCTTTTACTCTTCAAGTGGGTTGCTCTTCCAAAAATGGTGTGAAGCTCCTTTTCCTTGTTGCTTTGAATTTGGCTTTGCTCCAAACTTGGAGATCTCATTCTAAGACTTATTAAAGGATTTGAGATCACCATCTTTAAACTTATGCTTTTCTTTTGCTTAAAATTGGCAGACATAAATGTAGGCTTCTCCTAAGGGAGAGAGATGGAGGAAATCCATTTCAGACTAACTATATGGTCCTAGGCGTGACTTATTCTTCAAGAAGAGGTTTTGCTCAGTTTCTTGGACATCAAACTTAAAAATATGGAAAATATTGGTATAGCCCTAGATATAACGGTCACGATCTTTGGTGTAACTGAGAGAACTAGATGTATTGATTCATCATAGTTGCTAACAAGGTGATAAGTTTCTTTCAAAGATAACCTTATTTGGACAAAAGTTTCAACAGCTTCTATGTGGTTTATGATTTATCCAGAAAAGCTTTGACATAATAGTAGTAGCTACTAGCCCACTAGAACAATGGAAGCAGCTAATAGTTGGTACCTGGATCATAAAATCCTTTCGAAGGGCATGTCGCACCCCGTGCAACGCTGATGCAATTGCATAAGCATACCTGCAAAATAAAGAGAAAATTAATGGCAATGAAAAAAACACGCTTGCAATAAACAAAGTTAAACATCTAAACTCAAAATACATTCACCTAAGGAGAACGGTCTTACATCTCAAGAACCCATCCAAAAGCTTTGTCTGCCTCCGAATCCATCTTCATTGCCAACGAGACAATTTAAACCATGTCGGCGCAATCTTCTCGAGTGATTCCTAAGTTGCCACACCATTGGGTTTTAGAAACAAATACTCTTTCATTTGAATCTCTCATTTAACATATAAAATGTTTCAATCATATCTGAAAAGTAAGACTGTGATATCAAATAATTGAAAGCATTTCAGTCGCATATGTAAAACATGTAACATGAACATAAATCTAAGACAAAAAATTGAAAGCAACTCCTTTGGAAATATGAATGAAGTTTTATAATATCTACTCTTAAAATAAGGTTGATGTGCTAATTTAAAAGCACAATAGGGCATACCTTTTTTATAATGACTGGAGAGTTTCCTATCGGATCAATGTTTGTAATGGGGCCTTTGTCTTTTGGGAAGAACTTTCGAATGACTTTCTCATATTTGTTTGGTGTTATGTAAAAGAAAGGAAAGGCTGCCGGCAAAAAACCTTTTGCCAAATTCGGAATCGGCTTGACAATGATATGATCAGGCTCTGCCATCAATATGTACCTATCAAAATCCATCAATTGGTATTTCAGAATTCTTTCTCCATCAACGAGCATCCCACATGAGCCAAGACAATGTTTTCATTTGTTAAGAGGTGTAGGCACTTATTTTCAGAAGAAAAAACCTAATGTCAAATGTTACCTGTATCAGAACTTAGAAAAAGTGATGTATTGCATTGAAGTAGACTACAAAATGATAGGTCAACAATCATAATAGTCAGATAAGCTGAATTTTGCATGTCACACTTACTCTTCTTTAATGTCAGCTTGATTCAGCCACTGCACAAATGCCCAGGGTCTGTTCAATACAACATATCCCTGCAGACAAACAACAAACAATTGAAAGATTCATTTAAATAATTTGGTTTCAGTTTCCATAAGATCCCAAACTCCCCAGGGGAATTCCTCAATTCCCCACAAAATCCCTTTTTCAGTCACTCAATCTCCACTCCTAATAATCATTTCTAAGTAATTTTCAGTAAATTTCACTCTGCTTGCAATAAGGTCTGGGACAATTAGTTGTAAAAAAACAGACGATTGAGGAAAAGTGCACACACATGAAGAGTCCCAGTCTTAACAAAACAATGAAATAAAATGAAATCCGATCTTCAAATCCCTTGCTATCCGGATAATGCATTCTACCCTATTAATTATCTTCCACTCCATTAATTATTTATAGGCAATTTTCAGGGGATTTGTACACTTAGCTTGTAGCCGGGTCTAGGAAGATTACTCAAAAACAAAAAGAGACTAGTGAGGCAAGTGCTTAAGCGAGTCCTCCCTGCTTTCAATACAACGAAATAAAATGAATGTGAGTCCTCAAATCTCCTATCAACCACATAACTATCAATTACCCTCCACTGGGTTCTCCCTGCTTTCAATACAATGAAATAAAATGACTGGGTGTCCTCAAATCTCCTATCAATAACCCTCCACTCTAACTAATTGTCTCTGAGCAATTTTCTGTGAAATTAACTTACCTTGCAATCTGGCCTGAGAAAATTAATCACACGACAAAAGTGGACCAGTGAGCACAAGTGTTTGAAACTTGAGTGGTCCATCTGTGCTCTTACAAAAAACAATAAAAATAAAATGGGGGTCGTCAAATCTCTTGATGCCCGCATAATCCCGTTAACCCTGTCATTTACCCACCACTCCAGCTGATCCCGTAGGATTTCGCTCAGCTTACAATTGGATCTGGGAAAATTAATCACTTTAAAAAAACCCACCAAGGGAAAATGCTTGAAACACGAGTGGATCTTCCTTGTTCTTAATAAAACAGTGAAACAAAGTTAAAGTGGTCATTAAATAACCTTCCATCCAAATAACACCTTTTACCCTATCAAGTACCCTCTGCCCAATAACCAACTATTTACAATTTTCACGGAAATATTCCACTTTGCTTATAAACAGAACCAAAAAAATTAATCACAAAACAAAAACAGACCAGAGAGGAAAAGTGCTTCAAACTTGAATGGATCCCCTCTGCTCGTATTAATACAATGAACTAACATGAAAGTGGGTCCTCAAATCCCCTGCTGCCAGCATAATCTCTATCACCCTATCAATTACCCTCCACCCCAGATCAGGGAGAATTTTCACTTTGGTTGCAACCATGTCTGAAAAATTAATCACTAACAAAAAAAACAGATCAGTGAGGAAAAATGCTCGAAGCTTAAGTGGATCCTCCCCAATCTTGCCCAAAAAATGAAATAAAGCGAATATGGGTCCACAAAATCCCCTGCCACCCACATAAACCCTTTCACCCTATCAATTACCCTCTAAACAATTTTCAGGGGGTTTCTCTCTGTTCAAACTTTACAATCAAGTATCGATGGTTTTTATATTTTATAATGTAAGTATCAATGAATTTAAAATATATAAAAGTAGTGAACAAAAATTCTTGAAACTTGAGTGCTTTTTAAAAATAATGATAAAAACAGTTCGTGGGTTCTCAAATCCCCTGCCCCTAGCAATTACCCTCTACATGAAATAGTTATTATAGACAAGTTTCAGAGGACACGAAACAAAAAACAAAACAGGAAAATGAGAATAACTGCCTCAAAATTAATTCAGTCCTCGGTGCTCTCGATACAAAAAATGAAATAAAATCTCCTACTGCCCACATAACCACTTACCCTCTACCCACAAACAATTATCTCTGCACGAGTATCATGGAATTTCAATCTACCTGCAATCAGGTCTAGGAAAAATACTCACAAAACTTAAGTGGGTCCTCCCTAGTCTTCATATAACAACGAAATAAAATCCACTGCAACTCACATAGCCATTTTCACCGTCTCGACTACAACCCCAAAAACTCATCTCTGCTCAATTTCCATGGAGCTTCAATGTGCTGAAACTCGGGTCTAGGACTCACAAAACTCATTTGGTCCTCCCTGGTCTTCATAAAAGAAAGAACCAGCCTCCCCTGCTACCTGCATACCCACTTTTTCCCTATACCTCGCCCTCGACCCCAAACAAACAAACAATTTTCATGGAATTTCAATATGCCCAAAATAAAGTCTCAGAAAAATCACCCCCCTAGTCTTCATAAAACAATGAAATTTGCAACAAAACTAAAACATTGTCTTGCCTGATCTTTTCCTTGAGGAAGTGGGTCTACCACATATGTTGGGATCTCATCCATGAGGTTGTCAGGGCTTCCAGAATGAAGTACTCTGGTGAATCCCCCCATGTCTGACCCAGGCCTCTGACTCTGCTTCTTGTGCCAATAGTACATGACTCTGCATTGCCATTTATTGTAGGCAGAGTCTGTTGCAGTGACTGCTGTGTGGAAAAGCCTCTCCTCATTGGGTTTCCTGATAATGGGATCCAAGTCATCTTCAATGCTGGGATTTTGATGAACAGCAGTGGTAGTTGTGACAATGTTGTATGTGATTAGAGCTACTACCAGAGCGAGCAGAAAGGAATACAAGAGGCTTTCATAAGCCATCTCTGTCTTTCACCAAACTCCAAGAACATATGTCAAAATGTTTTTATTCAGTCGCAGGCACAGAGATTTCCCCACCATGCCATGTTGACTATCTATTCCGCCTTCAAATGATGTTTGTTACTACTGTATGTAATCTTCGTCTAGGCATGGTTTCTTTTTTAATTTTCCTATTAAAAATGCTGGGTTTGTAGGACGAATATGGTACTTGTCCCCTTGTGAGAATAAGTCCTACTTGTATATAACTATTTTATTCAATATAAATTTATTTAATTTATAGAAACTTTTTCATATACGTTTTGAAAGATATATTTAAATTAAATAAATTTTAAAAAAAATTAAGAACATTTGAATTTTGATTTTGGATGCAATAAAATAAAATGTTTCGATAAAAATAAATTTAAAAATACTTTTAAAAAATAAACTTATTACATCTAAAAACAATTTATTTAATCTCATTAATTATAATCCTATTAAAAAAGACAATACTAAACACATATATTTAAAATGTTTTCATACATCTCCTAATTTTACCTAAACTAGCAATGGCACTTGAAATTGTGTGATTTGAACGCCAAAGGGGCATTGTAAGACGAGGATGATTTTGAGGGACCAAAACATAAAAGGAGGTTAAGGGTTGTAGAAGAGGGTGTTAGAGGGAGGAGAAGGAATTGGGAGAGGAAAATGTGGGGGGGGGGGGCATTTTGTGGGAGCTATCTTTATTACGAGGAGCAACAAATGTATTATGTGTATTTTGTGTTGACCAATTGTTCGACAGGGAAAGGGGATTCGGTGTGCAGGGCATCGTGGAAATATAGTTAGGAGATATCTTATAAAGCAAGGTGTAGTCAATGAATACTCGAAAGGCAAAGATGCATTTTTTGGGTCAATCTCAAAGCCTACATATGTTTTAAAAACTGCAATTTTGCATTGAGGGTTCATTATGTTGTCGATTTCCTGATCATGTATGATTATGGTTCCTCTTTAGATTTGAAGAATGTGATAAATATTCCCCCTCGATTCCGGCCCAAATATTATCTAATATGCATATTCGACATAAGCATTTCAATCTCACAAAGAGGACACAAAAAAATTGGGGAAACTTGGAAAGTTTTAGGGTTCGAAACCCATGCTAAATGGATGCATCTTGTCATAATTTGTAGTCTTCCTTTCAAGTAGTAAGCTCAAGTAAGTGTAGGAAAACAGATGGTACACAAACAAGCACCGCTTATTGAGTATATATAATGCAATCATATACGTAGAAGCTACAACTTCAGTGTTGAAATGGTCAATGTCAAAGTCAAAGTTAGGATTGAGCACTACAAGTTAGATCCACAAAACTTGTGAAATAGATAATGCTAACATATATGTAAAGCGTGTGGGAAATTATAGTATTTACCTTTGTTTATGGTTTTTTTTCAATCAAAGTATTGTACCTCAACTTGACCCTGTATAAAGCAAACATTATTGATATTATAGTCCAACATTAATGCTTTTCTCCTGGTCCAAACAAATTTTAAGTGAACAATTTTTTCATTAAGAAATGGACTAATTTAAGTTTTTATTAATTTTGTGATGATACCCACCTTACTATATCCGAGAACCTGCAAAAGCTTCATCACTCATGCATTTTATCTCTTCACATCTGCACAAGCACCCAAACATACCAAATGTTATGCTTTCCCGATTCATTACATGGTTTCATGCAAATATGGCAATCGAAATCCTCATCTTTTGTACCTACATTTGTGTTTTTAAAATCCTTTTCAAATTTGGAAAAATGAATCTCCTTCACAATCATCTCTACTTTCAATTTGCTTAAATCTTTCATCGTTGCCTCATAATCTTGTTTGCACTATTCTACTCTCTCTTAGCTCTCTTTGAGATTATTAAATAACTGATATTTGTCCTTCAATAGCTGAGCTTTCTCCTGGGCCACATTTACCAACTCTCTTTCGAGTGTGCTCGGATCCTTCTTTGCCTTCTTAAAAGCTCGTTTGTAACAATCTCGCACCTACTCCATGTATTTCAAAGTGTCAGCTATGTAGCGTTTCTCAATCGATAACCAACCTTTCTCTTAGGAAACATTGTCAAATTCAACATGCAATGCACCCAAATCTTTCACTACCTACTCATATTTTTACTTGTACTTTCTATTCTTTAAGAGATGATTGTGGGAAGAGTAATTATCTGTTAAGCTACACCCAGCTCCAAGCTTCAATGCATAGCCTTTTATATCATAATTTTGTAAGCGGATTCTTCTCTCTGTTTTTTTCCTTTGTAGATTTTCTTGATTGCTTTTTGTTGTTCCTTGGTTGATGTTGTTTTTTCTGTTTACCCTTTCTCGAATGATAACCCACTATCATAAAATTGCCAAGAGAGTTCATTTTTTGGCTCTTCTATTCCACTTTCTAGATTTCTGAAGTCCTCTATTTATAATGTCATGGAGTGTCTTAATGTTTTTTGCCTAGATTTTACATCCTTTATACAGTGGAAAAAAACTCAATGCTACATAAAGTCTTGCATTCCATTTCCCAATTGATTTAATAAAGACAAGTGGCATTGATTTCAACCTTATGAACAATTCAAAATCCATGGCTTCATGTTTGATGTTCAATCCAACCCTATGATTTATGGTCTTATGTGGTTTGATGACTTAAAAAAATGATTATTGGGTTTCCAAACCTCCACCTATTGCATAAAAGTTCCAAGTCTATTAGAACACCTTATATGCCACTCTTCTTGGTGGGCTCACTCAAAGGTTTCTTACACAAAATCAGAAAATATTTTGAGAGACTTCCTTCAGACTAATTTTGAGGGCGACAAAGGATCTTGTAAAGCTATTTGGAACCTTTATCGCAAGTCTTACACTCCATTGTCCAATTGGTTCAACAAATCTAAGAGGCATAGAATTTATCTTGGTGAACAATTTAAATTCATTGACATTATGTTCGTTGCTTAATCCACCCCTATGATGTATGGGCTTATGTGGTCCAATGAGTTGAGAAAAAAGTTGATTATTGGGATTCCAAACCTTCATCTATTCCATGAAAGTTCTAAGTCTATTATAACATCTTAGTTTCTATGCTTTTATATATTACTCTTTTGTTGGTCATCCTCTAAGGTTTCCTGTTCCAAACTAGAAAATATTTTGAGAGACTTCCTTTGGGATATTTTGAGGGTGATAGAGGCTCTCATAAAGTTGTTTGGGAAATCTATTGCAAGTCTAAAGAACTTGGTGGTCTCGGGTTTCTTGGCATTTAAATCCAAGATCAAACCTTATGTGTTAAATGATCATTTGAGCCCTTGAATATGAAAAATCCAGGAAAATTATTCTCGGGATTTACATAATCCTCAATAGCCCCATGCGAAAGTGAACCTGAAAAGGGTTGAATACTCAATCTCTTTTTCTCTCACATGTCCTCGTATAATTTGTGGGTACTTTCAAGGCCAAAAGTGTTTGAAAATGTTGGAAATTGCTGAAGCAACATTTAATATGGGATAGAGATAGTTTCAAATCAGACCTCGATTTCAAATCAAATTCCATTTGGTGGTCCCATGTTCTTTTCTTACTATAATGTTCCCTTTACTGCGGTCCTATGGATTAAAATCTTGGTTTGCTTAAAAAAGGCATAAAGGTAATTTTATATATGCTTTGCAATACCTCTAGGGAATAGATTATATGGCCTACTCTAAGAGATGAATTTCAGCTTTAAGCTGGTAATCAAGAATCTATTATGGAAATCTAGAAAGTCATACCTAATATGAATCTTCATAAGATTGGAGTTTGATTACACATGAAAATATAAAGGTGGATTCTTATTTAAATCCATGATTAGGGTTAGAAACATGAGATATATTCAAATTAATTAATTTAATATTAATGTACATCTCATAATACATATATATTAGCAATTTGTAGCATAGAACCGTATGAACATGTGTTGAATGGAATCTAAGACACAAGAGGAAAGATGCGCTTAATTATTTGATTGGTTTAGAAGCTAGTTTGGGTATGGTAAAGGGGTTAAAGGACTAAAAATGGTATGCATATGCTTCACTTTTGGTTTTTAAGGTGCAACATAAACAACGATGAAACTATTGGTTATATATAAAATCATTTGGTGTATGACAAGTTGTTAGCATCCTATAACTATGTGTACCTATTGATTTAACAAAATTTATATCTATATAAGGACACTACTAATCATATAGATATAATAATAAATATGCAAGATTTAGCTAAAGAAGTACAAGCAAGAGTGAAATATAGGAGATAAAGACAATTCAACTTATAATTGTAGGTCTAAACTGATTTTGGACTGATGAACAGAATGGAAAGGAAAAATTTGGACTATATAAGCTTTGTATCAAAAACTTGAATATGACGATCTTAGGGACATGAGTTCCTAGGAGAGAACAGAGCCATAGGGGAGCTAACATTTGTTTTGGGCATTGGTATTTGCTAGATAGATTCAATTATGGTTCTTTCTGTGTCACTTATTATTCTTTGTAGGTCATGCTAGGTTCACTACAAGTTTTCTTAGTCACACATGTACCTGTAAAAAGAAACTAGCTACATGCGCAATACTCAAGCACACATTAGTTGAATAAAAATATGGATATGCTTGAGTCAGACTGACCTCAGCAATTACCATAATGTGATCGTCATTGAGAACTGCACTACATTTCATACTCAATGTAGTTCATGTGTGTGTGTGATTAGGATAGTGTACCTTAAGCTAGGATTCCCTAGTGTCATTCGCACAAAGAATAGCGAGCTACAACTACTTTGTCCTAATTCAAAATTTGTGGTTTGGAATTCATAATAGCCATCTTATTCAGTGAATTATGTAGTCCCAAAATGTAGTCCTTGGTGTAGTAAATAGAAAATATTAGCTCCTTGTAATAGTATGTGCCTCTTGAATGCTTGCCCCCATAATGAGGTTAAATAAGACATGTATATATATGATTCCTTTGCTTAAGTTTCGTTAATAAGTGAAAGGTTGACCCATGGTAGTAAACAAAGATATGAAATAAGTAACACCTGAAAATTTAGAAAAAGGGAGGAGAACAAAAGCTCTCAGAGGGGACAGTAGCACTTGGGTGGGCGCTCTTATCCATAATGGGCGTGTATGCCTAGATTTGGATCACTTGTAAGATGGATTAGTCAAATAATAACAACCAAATCAAGGCTACTTAAATAGAATGGGCTTATGCTACCATAGATAAGAGACAGACAATTATAGTTTCTTTCATTGAATAAAGTGGGTAAAAACTCTTTTAGATCGGAATCCTACACATAAGCACACTTGAAAAATGTTAGTTGTTTTTCGTGGTTAGGGGACATGCCTCACTCGGATCCCGAACCTTGTTAAGGAGATAAAAATACATTTTATTGATTAAAATGACAAAAAAGTAAATGAAATGATAATTATACTTGACTCAGATCACAAGGCGATGGTAGTTACAGTTTGCCGAGAATCACAAGCCAATCGTAGTTGTGATTCCTGCATGTGTTGGAATTTTTTAAAACAATGTTACGACAAGTAAGATCTATCCTTTGTGCTTTGCATTTCCTTCTTCAAGACCTGCAAAACCAACATATGCAAGCAAAAGAGCAAGAAAACTCAAGTATAGTCTCTGTGCACTAAGAGCCAAGGGTTAAAGTGAGGGGGGGAGGGTGCTTTTATAGATTTGGAGTGAATATGGGAGTGGCAGACATATGGGTGCAATGATAGGGTCCATAGTGCATTGGGAATTTACATGGGTAGGTGGGATGGACATAATTAAATGCAAGTGGGTAGGGTTAGTAAATGGGTGGTGTGTTGTCTTTTAGTTCCATTTTATGGGGTTTTATGATTTTTTTGGTGTTTTAGTGTTTTATAATGTTTGGTATATTTTTAGATAAGGTACCTTATGCGCAAGGTGCACTTTCTAGTTTCTGCGGAGATGTTTTGTACAAGGTGCCAGATGATAAAGCAATGAAATCCAGACTGAGTATGATATCGCCTAGTATGCAAAACTGTAAGTTGTAAGTCTAGAAACAACAAGATATAAAGATAAGAAAGATAAAATGCAATGTCAAAAAAAAACAAGGGTTGTTAATGACTAGTTCTCTTGCTTAGGAATCATGCATATAAATTAAGTATTTAAAGGCAAGATGTACATAGTAAGTGTGTGATTTAGTGACTACATTTTCCCCCACTCTGTGCTCGTGAATAAGGATTTGGTAGCATAAAGTAGAAAAGAAATGTGTCCCTTGGGGAGTCGAAAGAATATTGTTCCCAATAAAGTGTCGAATGTATGTTGTAGTGTGTCAAATAGAATAGTACAAAATGTGTACCATGGAATTCAAAGGGAAGGGAAGGATAATGATCCTAGGGGTGACATTTATGTGCATGGAGTGATGATGATGTGTACATGTAGTTCCTTGGAGTATCGTCTTTGATAGAGTGTGCTTGAGATTTTCTTCATGGTTGTTTGTGTGCTTTTCCTTTGTTGGGATAGGATAAGACTTGCAAAAGAAAACAAGTGTAGTCAATGCTCTAGGTAAATGAAATTAAACTCTAACTTGAACATTATGTAAAATTGGATCGTATCAGAAAAAGTTAAACTGAGGGGTTTGGGTATAACTAAAATGTTGAAAGAGAAAGAGGTACAAATTTGTTCTTTCTTATCAACGTGTAGCTTAGGAGCTAGTTGGAATAATACGAAGGACCTGGGTATCATGTCATCAAACTAGGGATTTGAGCATTCTAACCTAAACTTTATATTTAGACATCTTGTCGCCCCTAAGTGAAAGTGTACTGGGAGAGATTATAGGATTTACCCTCCAACCGTTAACACTTCCCCACGGATAAGTGCCACTACAGCTGATCACAAACCCAATTTGTAACTTACCTCTGGTGACACATTATTCCAGGCATATCGGTATTATACATATGCCCTAGGTGCCACTTCCTTATTTGTTCATGCTTTGGTTCCTAAGTTAGTGATTTGTGACCTACCACTGACTTTAGTTTATCTTAGTAACTAAATGAATCTGAAATTGACTGTGTAAATGTTGAAATTGGAGAAGATTGTAACTGAGCAACTACTACCAACTACTTTGTCCCAAGACAGGAGTGCCCAAGTGAGACACTAGTGCCCACTACTCTTTCCTGTACTGGGTAGTTTTATCCAGGCTTATTTTTGTGGCCAAGTTTATTTTTTCCCCTATTCTATAACTAATTTTTGTTTTGTTCCTATTGATTGTGATTCTATAACTATTACTTATAATTGTTGGGAGGGTGAAAAGTTTCACCCAATGTTTTCCCCCACTTGTTTTGGGAAGCGTGAGATGAACAAAAGAAAATGGAGCCCAAATGAGGAAGGATGAAACTGATATGTACATATCTAATACAAGGATTATTGCATTGGGAATAAGGATTACACATGGTAGTTACAATGGCATAAGGAAAAGAATTGAAAAATGCTAGCATACAAGTGTATATAAACAACTAGTAAAAGCATATACGAAAAAAAACAAACTATGACACAACAAGGAGTTGGTTGCATATATGGGACACCACTCAGGATGTCTTAAGCCAATCAAAGTCATCATGGCTTGTGTAAACAAGGAAACAAGCAAACATAGGGCATAACCTATACACAAAAGTAAACAAGATATAAGCAAAGTAGACAACCAAGATTAGAAGGAGTCTTACAAGGTGAATGTTACAAAAGAAGCACCCATTAGCATGTTAGTAAAGATAAATAGTATGCCACAATGTAAGATTTGAATATAAGAATGAAAATGTTAAATATTGCAATGATAGAACCTGATAGTAAGTGGGAAAAGGTAGATGCCCCTAAGAACCTCAGTGGGATTGGTAATGGATAGGGCCAAACATCATACATCGTGTAACAACCTGTAAGTGACTTACATTCACCTCAAGATATGATGTGAATGTTCATGCTTGTATGAAAAATGATAAAACATATTATGAACAGTAGTAGTTCATGATAAACAAAGGGGCAACATATAGTAGTATAAGGAAGCAAGAGTAGGTACAATCAAGATCTAAGAAAACATGTTTTTGGATTTTTTATTACAAATATGTGAAAGAGTACAGCTAGAAGGGAGGAATATGGATGCCCTCAGTGTATGTGTGCAAAGTGAGGTTTATGTAGGTAAGGATGCCCTCGACATTCAAGTATGAACTAGGAACAAGAGTGTATCATTGAGTGGTGTGGGGGAATTAGGATGCCCCCATATGTGAATGCCAAAAGGATCTATACAATAAAAGAACTAGGCATGGGCCCACGATTGGCTGATATAAAATAACTATGCAAGTGAACATGATCCATGACTCGATGGTCACGAGAGAGTACATGAGGCCAAGTATAGGAAATAGACCTATGGACTAAGCATGTAGAGTAGGATTGTGTCATGCATGTGGATAAACTATAATAGGTAGAATATTGGTAAACATAAGAGCTACCAAAGAACAATGTCAACATGGTGAGGGGAAAACCCTATAGAGTCCATGATCCCAACTAGATGAATTGGAAGTATATAAACAATAAAAATTTACCCATTAGGAGAAAATGTAATAGGTGTAACATCGTGCATGATGGTAATAGTGGAAAAAGCAAGTGCAAACATAAGGAGCATTATACGAGTTAAAAGATGTGTAGCATATGTAATTCTAGGAGGATCATTAGTATCAATGACAATCAATGGAGGGAGAGAGACATGACTCATTATAAGAAATACATGCAATTTGGGAAGATCAGTAGCAATAAATTAGTATGAATTATCCCCTATGACCGTAGACATAAATGTGTAAAGAGGGGAATTGATTTTCCCCAAGGATGTAACAAGATAAGGTGCAACCATAGTAAATGAATCATGCATAGAATCTTGGAAAGTGAAAGCATTATGAATCATTGTCAAATAACATGTGGTGCTATAAATTTTGATGAGGAAGGTTCTAAGAGAGATGTAACATTGGAAGCACTAAGTATATGATCAATAAAAGTGCATCGAGAGTGAGACATAATGGAAGGATTATCACGAGTACCAATAGGAGGATTATCAGTATCACTAGGGTGTATCCCAAGATTAGAAGGATGTGCAAAGTAGGTACTGTCAACAACATCATATACAAGGGGAATATCACGAGGAGTAACAACATGAGATGTCAAATCTACTATAGCAATATCCATGGAAGAAGGTGTAACAAGGGCATGGATAGAAAGAACTGTATACATAGTATGTAATCAAGGATGGCCTAAAAGGATAGTATAAGGGACATTATGAACCATAACTTAACATAAAACATCAAGAGTGTAAGATCCCACAATAAGGGGAAGAGGGATTGTTGATTTAATCTAAATTGAATTAAACCTCTTTTCAGAGTAACTTACTATAACAAATGATATTCAAGTGATTGCATACAATAATGTGCAAGCACTAAACATTCAATAATGTAAAACCCTAAGTAAGTGAAGGGAAGAAGAAAAATCGGTTGATTCTGTGTGATCCGGGAGTGATCGGGACTATGTATCTGTTGTAACAAGCTAGGAACAACATCATAATGGCTTGATGAAGATTCAGAAGAATAGAAATATGTAGGATAGAAGCACCCGCAAGAGGACAGGAGAGTCATAGGTGCTAGTGACTGATTTGGGCGCTAGTGTCTGCTTATATGCTCAGGGTCTGACGTTTTCTAGGTTGGAAGGTCTTCACTCCAATATTCACTTTGTCACTATGAATTCACTATTAGGGTTCCAATCACACCTCTAACCTACAAAACAAATGACTAGCTACACATGCCCACAAACTAGATCAAATCTAATGAAAATATGCAGAATGGGGAGTCGGACAAACCCCGGTGGTCACCTGAAGAGTGAACTTGCGACCGAGTGTTACACTAAATCTTAGACTCTATGTAGTTCTTTGTGTGTGTATATTCATGCCTCATGCCCTAGGTTTCCCTTGTGCAAGTTACACAATGATAGCAGGCTAGATCTAGATTGTCCCAAATATGTGTAATGTGTATGATGGAATATAATAGACTCCCCTCTTATACAATGTATGCAGATCAATGCAGCCTTTGTGATTCAATAAAATCTAGATATTTTATTGAAATCTGAAAGCAACGATTGCTACAACTGATATATAATGAAATATAGGTGTTATGCAATTTATTTGATTTACTTATGAAAATAAATACAAGAGATAGGGCACTTACCTTGATTTCACTTATCTCGAAGTGTGTCTAGAATGGAGAATGTGATAGAATAAAAATATCGACCATCATAATCCCACTGAGAAAAATGCATAGATACTCGAAACTCCTGGACACAGGCACCTAGATATGGGTAGGGGCGCCTTTGGGTGCCCTAGACCTCTGGTGGGCTCCATAGACTGCAAAAAAGCTTGGGATCTAGTTTTGAAAGTATCGTTAGGGTTTTGTACTTATTCACCACTGATCATCTGAAAGTCACACTTTGACTACAGGAGTACCTGTAAATCTACAACAAAAATATCCTCTTACAAGACCCTCAAAGAGACATCTAATCCTAAAAAATAAATATGAAAAATGAGGGGTCAATAATGTCCTCAGCAGTCAACTATTAAACTTGCAACTAAGCATTGCGCTACATCTCAAACCCAATGTAGTTTTATGTGCTTGTGTGTGCAATAGTGCTTCTAGGTTGCCCTTGCACGGATGATGCCAAGATAGTGGGAAATAGCTAGATAAAATGTGAATGTGTGGGATGGAAAAATGAACTTCCCCTTCGTATGTAGTGTGTATGTAGAAAAATGCACCCAAATGCAGTCCCTTAAGATATGTAGATAGATAGCCCTTGATAAGAATTGTCTGCCATAATAATGGTATGTATGTTATGTTTAATAGGGATCTCTTGCTTGAATTTCAACACTAATGTCCCAACATGCCAACTATGACCTCAAGATATGAGTGGGAAAACTGCAAAGACCAACCTAAAATGTCAAAAATAAAGACAACACGAGCACCCAAGATGGACAGAAGCACCTGGGAGCTAGTGTCCAAAGACAACTGATGACAAATGTGTGAAGACTGAGAGATAGGGATCCCTGTGACCTAACCAAAACTAGGTGTATGAGTGACAAGTTTGATAGATAAAAGTAATAGAAACCAACAACACAAACGGATGGACTAGAAAGTGTGCCATTAGTGAATACTTTTCTTTCTCATGATCCATATATAAAACAACATACTTGGTGGTATAGTAAATAGTAGTAAGTGTGTGATTTTGTGTCTACATTCCCCCCCCCCTTTATGTTGATTGAATGAACTTCAAGTAGTGTAAAGGAAGTAAGGAACATACCTATGATATGTCTATAGAAGCCTCATTGTGGAAGTATGCACAGATGTTGTAGAAGTACACGCAGAATAAGAAAATATGGCGTGGCGAACCATGGATTGGCATGTCGACCCATACGAAATAAAGAGAGATGAAAAACCATTATGAGGAGCACTAAGAAAGATTTTTGATTTTGATTTTAAGTGATTGGAGATTTTGATATTGTCACTAATGGAGATTTGTTGGGGGTAGGGAGGGATCAGTTCCCAACCTAATTTTATGTGTGTGAAAAACTGAGGATTTGGTTGTCCTGCCACTAGAGAAAGAGTGTAGGGAGAGAGGTCTAGCTTTACCCTCCAACTTCAACTACATCCCCAAAAGCTCTAGGCACTACAGACAAACAAAAGACCAAATTTGTTCATTTTGATACTTTTTGATCAAATGTGAATAACCCATTATAGGAGTAATATATTAAAGATAACGACGTCTCATTTCCCCCACTCCAAGGGTGTTGTAATATATATATGACATGGATTCCATGCCAGGTCATCTAAAATCGATAGAAAATGTGGAGATAACTTCACATGTTAGGTCACCTGGGAAAGTGGTCATGTAACTCCCAAGTTAGGTCATTTGGGAGGAAAAATGTGTTGTGTTGTGTCGATTTATTGATGTGATTTCAAATAGTGGAAGATTTGTTATTAAGATTATATGTGTTTGATTGATTACTCCTAGAGATATTTTACACTTGCTACCCCCAGATTAGGTCATTAGGGGGAATTATGTGAAATGTCGCATGATGTATGAGAATTTTTTTGATAATGTCGAAATAGAAATGTAGAATGATTATGTAACGATGTGAGGGGAATTGTAGGATGACCCTGATTGTATGCCCCCCTTCTAGTGAAAGGAAGAGTGATGATGAGAATGGACATTGAGTCGAAAGTAAATGCGTGAGGATGTAGTCGTGATCGAAGCGTAATATTGGTGATGTTGTAAAATTATGTGTATATTGAGTTAGAGTTGTATCAATTATGAATATAATGCTTATGTAATGTGTACGATACGATATGAGGTGGATTTCTCAAGAGAAATGGCACAAATGGAACAAGAATCGAAGTAGTAATGCTCAGAATATGATGAAAATCGTTTGATGTATATTAGTTAGGATAATGAGCGCAAATAATGACTATAGTGAGGTAGGAAATTGAAATTTTACTATAAATAGTAAGAAGAAGAAGTGAATAGGTATGTCATTTGATCATTACGTGAGTGTGATTTTGAGCTATGAATGTAAAAGATGCCATAAGTGAGAGCATCGCGATTGAGTTGATTTAAGATGGTGGCGATAGTTGTGGCGTCACATATGACAACCGAGCCAGTAAGTGTGACTTTTTTCGAAAATTGTGTTGAATTGGGTTGTTTTCGTGAATTTTTACAAAAAAAAAATTAATTTTCTTAGCATTTCTAACTTGGGCAAGAGAGGAGAAGACACTAATGACCTTCGAGACTCTAGCGCCTAGGTGATTAAGCTAAATATGGAAATATATGCCTAATTTGATTGTCATTACAACAATAAATGAATAAAGCAATTAAGTATAGAAATTAACCCAAACAAACTAAGCCATAAATATTTGAAGCCCTAAGTTACAAAGAAGAGGTAAGAATGAGCCTTAACTTTGTTTCGCAATGAAATCATGGGATTGTTCTGAAGTGCTGACTAGATGAATAGAGAGGAAGAAATATCACACAGAAGCCTCAAAAACATGTGTACGAGCTGATGATTTGCTCTGGACTAGGGTACCTGGATAGGGATAGGGGCATCTTGTGGGCACCCTAGACCTTGTTTTTGGGAGCCTAGGTTTGCAGAAATTCTCAGAAAACCTCATCTAAGTGGTCGTGAGGTATTCGTTATTGTTCACCCTTTAGTTGCATAATGAGGTCACACTAATGATTTCTGAAGTAATTGGAAACCTGCAATGAAAGTAATGACCTGACAAAACCCTCAAAGAGACATCAAATCATAAAAAATACAAGATGAAAAATGAGGGGGTCAGAATTTCCTCAAATGTCACAATGGTGATCTTACGACTGAGTGTTGCACTACATCTTAGATCCAATGTAGTTCTATGTGTGTGTGTATGGTGTGTGTGTGTGTGTGTGTGCTGTGTGTGTGTGTGCAACGAAATTTTACCCTAGGTGGCTCTTGTGCATGTCGCACTTGATAGTGAGCAAGTTACCTAGATGTAACAGAAATGTGTGCATGGAATAGAATGAACTTCCCTCATATGAAGTTTACGTAGAATAACCATTCTCTTGTGTCCCTTAGATGGTGCTAGATGTATGCAATTGAGCTCTCAAATGTCTTGATGGATGCAACCTTAGGTGGTGATAGCTAATGCTCTAGTGTTTGGTCCTTTATTATGATCATATAAATTTATGTTTATATGATACCTTTGCTTGAATTTCATAATTAACCCCAAAAAGGCTGGCTACCAAAAATATAAGATGCTCAAATGGCTAGAAAGGACTCAAAAAGATGTGAATAAAGTATAAATGAGGTCAGGGGCACCTAGAAGGGGATGAGGGTGCCTTAGCGCTGACATCTTGGTTAGGCGTTAGCATCCTAGCTAGGTCTTGGTGTCCAGGATGATAAATGTAGAGGTATAAAAAGGCAGGCTAAGCTAAGTAAGGGTGTAAGGCCAAAAGTGGCAATATAAAGCAAAGAAAGGTGGCTAAAGACATGGGTTGATTAGTATTTTTCTTACTTAGGAATCACATGAATAATAATATGTAATCATGACAAAATAGATACCCAAAGTGCGTGATTTTGTGTTTACATGTGCCCCCACTTTATATTGTTGAAGTGAATGCTTGATAACATAAAGCAGTTACAGAGATGTGTACTTGATAACCATGTAGATCGATGATGAGAGCATGTGCTGAGGAAAAAAAACAAAAGTGTGGATTGATAAAAATGTGAAGCATGTGGATGCTAAGGAGGAGAAAGTGAAAAAACGTGATGATGAAAATGACCCTAGGGTGGAAATGCATGTGTAGATGTTGCGATGATTCATGTTGCTTGATTTTCGATGTCGATGTGATTGGTGTTGTTGATGTTGTGATGGTATGACTATCGCTTCCCATAAGGATGGACCTGCAAAAGAGAATAATGAATCAAGTAGTCAAATATGCATGTATATGATCAAAATGTGTAAAAAACATATAAGGAAAGTATGTAAAATACAAAAATGTGAAAAAGGAAAATGTGTACCTAATCCGTGATGAGAAAAAAGGGTGTAGAAAAGGATCATAAAGATGTTGTAGATGAACGAGTTTTTTGGGTGATCTCATGCCATTTGTGCTGGCCATGAGTTTTTTGGGGCGATATCTTATGCCAAATCATAGAATAAGTATAGGGAGAAAATTACGGTGTCATCCTCCAACCTTTAACTTGTTTCCATAGTGTAGAACACCACTGCAGATGGTGTGTAAAAATTCAAACAATTCGATCTCACTGTGAAAGTAAAAAGTGTTGTGTAGTGCATGCATGCCGAGTGCTAAGGACTGTTTTCCCTATAAAATATCGTTGTGTGGATGTTCTAAAGACTATGATAAACTACCAAATGCTATGTAAGTCCCCCCTAGTCACAGGCATCTAGGAAGGGTTAGGGGTGCAACCAGGTGCTACTATCCTCGTTTGGGCGCTAGTGTCTATGATATGCTAAGGACCCAAGTCTAATTTTAAGTCCTATGTCTGATACTGACTACTATGTTGTACCGGTACTGTGTTGTGTTGTGTAAATTTGGTTGTATGACATTTTATAGAGTGAATGATTCACCCAAATGATTCCCCCCTCGTTTGGGGTGCATTTGACGTTGTTGAAGGAGTATGCAGGCCCAAAGGAGAACCGACTGTTGTGCTGAAATCTATGCCCTGTAGGGGGAAGGGCATGTTCTTGGTAGAAACCAAGTCACACACAAACAAAGTGGCTAGGGGAAAAGTGGTTAGTACAAGTAAAATACAAACATGCATGTAGAAGAGATAGAATGTAAGCTTAGCATACAATGTCTAAGATAAGACATGCAAGAAGACAATGTAAAGGCACGTAAGATGACAATATAGACCGCAAAAAGTGGGTTGCAAACATAGGAAAACCACTCACGATGTCATAAGACAATCAAGACCGACTGAATCCAACAGTAGATAGTGTGTACACAAGACAAAGGGTAAATCCCTACAAACAATGTCATACAAAGAGACAAGAAATGACAAACAATGTAACAAACAACCATGGAAGCAAGTAGACGCTGCATAATACAAATGTTGCACATGAAGCACCCGTTAGCATATTATAAAGATAAAACATGATGTAAAAACACATATAAACCGATAATAAATTAATGCGCTATGCAAAATGAATCAATAGTACAAGTAGTGTATGAAAGTGGATACCCCCATGAGCCATTGTGGGATTGGTAATTGGTACTCGTGCACCAAGCAATCCATGATGAGTGTAATAGATCTATATAATCTACGATCACAACTAGAAAGTAATTGAACATGTGCATGTGTGTATGGATAAAGATAATTCCATACAATATATTTATCTATCATGTGTAAAAGAGTATACATGTAACAAGTAAACGTAAGCAAGACTAAATACGACCAAGATATGCAATATGCGGTGGAGTGTAAATGGAATGGAATGTAGAGTTAGTATGATAGGAGTTGCATGTGCCCCCTGAGTGAGTATAGTGTATGTATGAATGTGATGAGGTTCATTTATATATTCCCCCTTAGTAGTCTATAATTAACCGTGAAACAAGAGTGCATCATCAGGAAATGGGTTGATATGGGTGTACGAAAAAGATGTGATCGTCAAAGCAAAAAATGTAGAGTGTAGTCGCGTGAGTGGGTGAGTGATTGAACACATGAGTGTGGTGAGTTCCATTTGAGATATAGACCCACATAAAGTCGAGTATGGATCAGTGGAACTAAAGTGCATCATAGGTTAATGACCGCAACATGTACACGTAGGATGTCTAAAAGATATGTCGTGAATGTGTAGAGTACATGCGGTATGAGAAAGAGATGTGATAAGTGCACATGATGTATGAAGTGTGTAGTGTGTAGTGTAGTGTGTGAGGTTCATGTGTATAGGATGCTCTCAATAGTCAAGTGTGAACCATAACATGAGAGTGCATCATCGGGTAATGATGATACAAGATTATATCAAGATGTGTATGATGAATGTGGGAGACCAGATGTGTTGTGTAAAATGTGTGATAGCTGATAATGCTAGAAGGTGGGGGGAGAGATAAGTAGGATGCCCCCCCAAGTGTGTGTTGAGGATGATAGATAAGATAAGTGATATATGAGGATGATAATAGATAATGTATAGGTGATTGAGTAATGTAATATCTAAGTGAATGAATAGTAATAGATGGTAATAGATGTATGTATGTATGAGTGAGTATGTAAGAGATAGATATGTCAATGGATCATGTAAGGAAAAGATGAAATGGGATTCTTAATGTAACAAATCCCTCAACAATCATGTAAGAATCAGAAGAACACGAGTGTGTCATCAGGTAATGATGATACAATAGTGTATCAAGCTGTGTAAGATTGCTCAGAGAGATGAGACATTAATCACAGAGCACTAAGTGTGATAGGACATGCTAGAAATAATTGAGAGTGCTAGAAGGGGGGAGAATAAGATCAATGTCACCCAAGTGTTCCAATGATGGATATTTATGCAGCGATGTGAGAAATACCTTGCCATTGTGGGAGATTGTTGTTTGTGTCATGATAAGAGTGAGGGCCAACACAATGGTGTTAGGGAATAAAGGATAAAAGATGCGGAACAATCCCTCACAGAATCACAACAATAGAAACTAATACGTAGAAAATATTACAAATCTCAAATAAAAGTGCATAATAAAAATAACACAACACAAAGAGATAGTATTTAACGCGGTTCACCCAATTTGGGCTACGTCCACCAAGAATCACTTACTCAGATTTTATTACAAGCCATTGTTCTCTCAATACAATACCCAGATCCATTTGGAGCTATGCTCAACAAACTCTACAGAATTCACACTTGAATTCAGACACATCTGTAATGTTACATTATAACCCTACCATCTGCACAAAACCACATAAGTAGACAACTGCTTAAGCAATTTTAAAAAACCATGGGCCAAAACTGTCCCATAAACCTAGGTAAATCCACACCTTAATATCTTTACATTATTAAAAAAATTATGTCGGCCTAAAAATTGAACCACTCACGCCATTACAGCCATGTCTACCACTATAGGAACACCTCTCTGTTGAGGTTAGCACACCGGTTGTACAGACAATATATCAGATCTAAGCATACATGCAAATAAAAGCGGATATTCTACTAGAAGAAATATACAAAACAAGAGACATAAATCAACATCAGATTTAACGTGGTTCACCTAGTGTGGGCTACGTCCACCAAGAAACAAGCTAATCTATTATTGAAAGCTTTAACAAGATATACAATGAAGATTTACAATCTTCCACACCTCTCAGATGTTCAGTACTTTCTTCCTTCAAGATTTTTCTCTACCACAAATAATTCTCTCTCGCCAACATTTTTCAAGTTCTTTCTAATTCTTGTTGATCATTTCTTTTAAACCCTAGCTTTTGTGCTTATATAGTCATTTATAGACTTAGGGCACTTAGTCATGCAATTATAATTAATAAATCTATTTTAATGCTAAAAATAGATATAATTCCCAAGAGTTAGTTAAAACTTCGTTGCATAGGTAACCATCATTGGTTCTTACTTGCCCTTGACCGATGTTAGTCTTCCCTGACCGATGCCGGTCTGCCCTTAACCGATGTCAGTTACTGTGTTTTCCAGCAAGTTTCAATTACATGCTAAAATGAAGTAATTGAGCTCCACAACTCAACAATCTCCCACTTGGAGTTTAATTACTGCACCATATCTGTATAACATCATTCTTGGATCCTTCCTTGACTTTGTTTCTTCCTCTTAAAGTCTTAAACTCGAAAACCAACAGAACTGGAGTGTAGCTCCAACTTCTCTTTTTCTAATGGCTTTGTTAGCATATCCACATGGTTCTTGCTCGTATGAATCTTTTCCATATTCAACTATCCATCCTCCAATACCTACCGTATGAAGTGATACCTCAACTGAATGTTTTTCATTCTTGAATGAAACACTGAGTTCTTTGCCAAATGAATTGCACTCTGACTATCACTAAACAATTTACAATCTCTTTTCTCCTTTCCCAACTCTTCCATGAACCTACTCATCCATATCATCTCCTTGCTAGCCTCTGTAGCTACAACATACTCTACCTTGTAGTATACAAAACCACAACCTTCTGCAATCTCGAAATCCAGCTAACTGTCATTCCACCTACTGTGAAAATATATCCAGTAGTGCTCCTCCTACCATCTAGATCTCTAGCCATATCCGAATCAATGTAGCCACATAATGAAATATCTGAACCTCCATAGCATAACTGCATGCTAGATGTCCCTTTCAAATACCTGAGTATCCATTGGACTATTTTCCAATGCTATTTACCTGAATTAGCCATATATCTACTCATAACTCACACTACCTGTGTAATGTCTGGGTCTGGTACAAACCATACCGTACATGAGACTTCCAACTGCTAAAGCATATGGCACTCGTGTCATGTATTTGACCTCCTCATGTGATGAAGGAAACTGATCTTTGCTCAATTTGAAGTATCCAGTCATAGGTGTGCTAACAGGTTTTGCATTCTGCATGTTGAATCTTTCTAACACCTTGTAGATATAATCCTCCTGAGACAAATACAATTTTTTTTTCTTGTCTCTATGTATTTGCATGCCAAGGTTTCTTTTTGCAGCTCCTAAATACTTCATAGCAAATGTGTGAGCTAGCTTTCTCTTAAGATCACAAATGTCATATATACTAGATCCTGCAACAAGCATATCATCCACATACAGTAACAAAATAATGTAGCTCCCATTTTCAAGCTTCTTGAAATAAACACAATGGTCAGATTCACATCTCAAGTAACCATGCTCATGCTTAAAACTATCAAACCTTATGTACCATTTCCTTAGAGCTTGTTTGAGCCCATATAGGCTCTTTTTTAACCTGCACACTAGTTTCTCCTTACCCTTGACTTCATACCCAAGTGGCTGCTGCATATAAATTTCTTCATCCAAATCACCATGAAGGAAAGCCATCTTCACATCTAGTTGCTCTAAATGCAAATATTCTACTGCAACTAAACTCAATACAATATGAATAGAAGTCATCTTAACAACAGGAGAAAATATTTCACCAAAGTCAATACCTGCTTTCTGTGCAAATCCCTTTACTACAAGCCTTGCCTTGTACCTTTTCTGTCCACCCTCTTCTTTCTTAATCCTGTAAACCCACTTGCTTTGCAATGTCCTCTTACCTGTTGGCAACTTAACCAAACCCCAAGTTTAGTTTTGTTCCAAGGAGTCCATCTCCTCATCCATGTTGTAGTGCCCACTTCCCTCCGACACTTTTGATATTGATCATGATATTGCTAACTATATTATGGACATTATTATAGTTTTGATTTAGTATGGTGTTAGATGTCAGATCATGGATTATTATTGACTTTGATTCACATATGATGCATGATGATTGTTAGAGACATTTTATACATTGATGAAGAGATATTGTTCAACATGGTTATATATTTATGGATGTCATTAGGACATGTGATATTTGGATACATTGAGTAGACCTAAGGAAAATTGATTTAATTTGATGATGATAAAGTTGATTGTCTTGATGTTGTTGTGATTCATATAGATATTGATGATTTTTCCATTATATTTATATTCATTTGGATGTTATGATATGGCCACGAGGCTGAAGGAGGTATTGTGTTTTGTAGGTTAAAATATCACAACAAACATAGGGGATTGGAGACCAACCACATTGAAATTCTAGATGAATTCAACAAGGTCACCATGACAACTTGTATTGTTCGTGTGTTGTGTGTGGTGTGTGTGTGTGTTTGATTGTTAGGGATTCCATGGGGGGATCACATTTAAATGTGACCAAGGGTTATGTGTATTTATTTATTTGGCTCCTTTTTATTGATGTTGGTATGTGTTTATTAAGTGATGTGTTTACCCCTTTCATTATTTATTAATTGTGGTAAATTAATGTGAGTAAACATGTTTTTAAAATTAATTAATCAAATTGGGACTTAAGAAAGTAATTATTAGAGTTGTTGGCCTAAAATTAAAGTGTTGTAAGAAATGCGTAAGAGATGTGTAAATTAATTTTGGAGTATTAAACACTCCACCTCCTTTTGAAATTCGAATTTGTCCTTGGAGGCTGATTTTGGAGGCTTGTGGGACAAGTTAAACTTGTCCCATACCTCTTAAATTTGCATGCCAACCTTACCTATGGTTGGAAGGTTTAAATCTAGCCTTCATTATGCATTTTTGTAAGTCAAGTTGTATGCTTTAATTTCACTTTCTTACATACTTTAAATTTTAGTCCTTATGAGGTGTGGGTTTGATTTGAGTGTGTAAGTAAAACTGTCATTTATTCACCTGCTCATTTATTGTGCCTTGGAGATTGAAGTTGACTTATGAGTTGGAGTTGAGGATGTGTGATGTGGCATCCCACATGGATCCACCTCATCCTCTTCTCTTTCCTATTCTATATATTTGAATTCCTTGGCTTGTTTTGGCGGTTACTTCACCTTGCATTGCTTCATTTTGGGCGACTTCTTTTGGTTTTGAGAGCTCTTGCAATTTTGGAGAAAGTTGGAGATTGTTGAATGCTAGTGGATTATTGATCTTGGACTGTTTTACATTGGAAAGCTTATTGTTTGGAACTTCTGAACAAAATCCATCATGGAGAGGTAGGATCTTGGCTCTTTAAAATGCTCTTCTCTTATTTATGCATATGTAAATGTTGTGAATGTTTTGATATTGCTTGTTGGTTGGTTGGGTAGATGGCCTAGGTATGGTGTAGGAGAAAACTATGGGGATTCTTGTGGGGAGGGATAAGTGTTTTGGGGAGGTATAAGTGTTGAGGGAGTTGGGATTTGGGTTCCACCTTGTAAAATAAATAGCTTGAATTTCTTTACTCGTCATGGGGGTGTCATAAGAGGTTGGAGAGGCATAAGGAAATATGAGGTATAAGGGGTACTTGGGGGAGGAATAAGGGCATGTTAGGGATTTGAATTGATATATTTTGGTGGTTTGTTTTCAGGTGGTGATACCCATTTCTCCTTTGGGAGGCATAAGTAGCTTCCCCCATAGTTCTTGCTCCTTTGGTTTGCATGATGAAGTCTGAGTTTTGTTTGTTGTTTTCATGTGGTTGCAAACTGCATTATGTTTTGGACTATGTGTTGAATGTGAAAGATTACTTTTGTGTCGTGGAAGCCTGTTGTTGCCATGAGTTGAAAAACATTTCTAATTGCAATGTGGCTGGGGCTCAGGGGCCAATGAAGAAGGATGGCTTCTCTCTTTTCATTGGATGTCTTGGTTGGGTAGAGATCGTTGCCTTTCCCCTGTTTTGTTGTGACCAAATTGGAGAATGATGGAAATTCATAGTGCTGTTCTGGAACTGAGAAACAAGACAGTTTGACAGTCCTTGCTGAGATCATTTCTTAATGTAACCTTTTCCCACTTGAAGTGGATGATCTTGTATATTATTTGTGATGGAAAGATGGTCTATATGGGCTATGAAAGTTGTAAATTAAATTTTGAAAGAGATATATTCTGTTCTCTATTTTTGAATAAATGTGGAAGAAATTGTATTCTATATATTGTAATTGATGAAGATGACAAAGTTCTGACAGTCCCTTGCGAAACTACTTTTTTAAATCATTTCCCCACTTGATGTGGATGACAATTTAATATATATTTTGTGCTGAAGAGTTACTATGTTTTGGAAATGAAATCCCTTTTGAATGTGAAATAAATATGGTCTGTATTTTATTGTAAAAAGGAATGTAATGAGAAAGAGTTGTGATTGTAAAGTTGTATTTGGTCTATATAAATATAAGTGGTTACTTTGTTCAAATGATATTGCTTTCATTGGAAATCTGATTGTTGAATGTGATTTGAAATCTCTGTTGGAAAGATGAAAACGTGAATACGTATGAAGAAATGTCATAATGCTCTGTTCTTTAGAAATGAAAGTTTTGAAAAACAGAATTGTAATTTGGCATTTGAATACGTTGATTTGAATCAATTTGATGAGTTAGATTGGATCTGAAATGATTTATGATACTTAGAAGATGATAAATGGAAAATAGATCATTTCAAATTAGATCTCTGTTAGATGTTTTCAAAACTAGAAAATGTTTTATCAAAATGCATAGATCGACCCTGCAACCTTGGAAAATGAAATAAAATGTTGGAATTGAGGTTACATGATCAAAATGACCCCAAACAAACTATAATACTTAAGAAATTTTCATAGAACCTTTCAAATCGGGCTCAAACAATTTCTTAGTCATTTTTTGCTGTTAAATAGGGGAAATTCGAATTGATCTTCAATCAAACAATTTAACCCTTGAAATCTATCCTAAATTATTCCAAGTGAGATCCTCCATGTCTATTTGTCGTGTTGAGAAAGAATTAATGGCAGATTTGAACAAACATTTGCAAGTTAAAAGACCAGTTCACATTTTGATTAGCAGAAAGACATTTTCTCAAAATTGACCCTTTAAGCTTTATCAAAATCAAAATCCCAAGCTTGTTGTGCAAAGAGGATGTCGAGATCTTTCCAGAAAGTCCTCATTCTCCAAAAACTAAGTTCCCAATCAAAAATTATGGCCTTCTGAAGTTTTTACTTCATTTCGGGCTCAAAATAATCTAACTGTCAAATTTAATTATTAAAATATTTTTGGGCAGACCTGCGGGCTAAAACTTTCTTTTTTTACTTTTTGTCCAAAAGGTGTAAATTCATGAAGCTTCCCACCACTCCGCTAATCCTCAAGCCTTCATTTTGTAAAAAATGATCTAAGTCCAAAAAGTTAATTTGGCAATTTTTTTCTCCGTGGCCCCGCCGCCCCCGCGGCCAATCATTGATCGACACGTGGCTTCATTGGGCATCAGCGGAGGCTCAAATCGATTTTAACCTTAAGTGATTTCAAAAATAAGTTTGGAAAAATTTGTAAGTTTTTCCTACAGCCCCGCTGGCCTACAGCTAATCAGGTGTTATCACGTGGTTTCATGAGGCTGTCAGTGGAGGAGCATATTCTTTTAAGCCTTAACGCTTCATAAAAACTTTTGGGAAAAATTTCCAAATTATCCCTGCTAACTAGCCAAACCGTAGCCAAAAGTTGGATGACACATATCATATTCTCACATCGGCGGAGGTGTGGGTTCCTTTCGAACTTTTTCCCTTCCTTTTTGAATAGTCAATTTTTCCAAATGTTCCCCGCCGATTCGCTGACCCGCAACCAATAAGGAGCTGCCACGTGGCCTCCATAGGCATCGGCGGAAGCGCGGATCATTTTGATCCCTCAAAATTTTTTCGGTAAGAAAGATAAATGTCTTAATTTTCTCTGGCAACTTGACTTCCCGCTGGAGCTTGGAAATGTTGATGCGTTTCCCCTTACGGGCTTGTGGGCTTGTGCGGAGGTAGTTTCCACATTCATCCCAAAAAGTCAAAAGCGCTAAGTTCCTCCCCGCTCCGCCGGCCCGCGTATGGGAAAAGTTTGCTTCTCCACTCTAGTGGTCTGCATTTCTTCTCCGGGTGAAATTTCTCTCCAAAGCCCGCAGGCTCCGAGCTAGGGAACATTTTCCTCCCCAGGCCCGCAAGCCTGTTCTTGGGAAAATTTTCACCCCAAGTTCCACCGGTCCATAACTTGAGAAATATGAGGAGTTAGGAGGACTTCCTTATATCACTGGAAAGGTGAGGAAATTCCCTATCTAATGGGAATGTTTTCAAGAAGTTTTAATTGTGTTAATCATGGGAAAAATCAAGTTGAATTTTTTAAGAGAGTCTTGGGATGTGGGTAAGTAAGAATTTACTCTGATATTTTTTTTAAATATGTATTGTTTTCACCCACTGTAATTAAACCTTGCTCTTGTCTTAGATCTTGTGGAATTAAATACCTTGGGTATTTAATTTTTTCGGTCCCTTAACCCTAAAAATTTTAAGCAGGGAATATTTAGCTAAAATGTTAATGTAATCAATGATTAAATTAATCCCTAAGAAGATTTGAGCTAAGTGTGGACTTATTACACTTGTTGCTTTATAATGTGGAATTAGTAATTATTATAATGGGAAAAGTTATCAGTTGAATTTAATTGTCTTTGAGACTTTGGTTGTTAACACTTAAAAAAATAAAAAAATAAAAAACATTATTGCATAATTTTCTAACTAAACCTAGGTTGTTTATGGGTCTCAAATGGGAGATTTTAGTGGGCGTTACACATGTCAAGGCTCCCACTAAACGTGAGTCTTATCCTACATTGCTTCTTTAATGCTCTCAAGTTCACCACTATTAGTCAACAATAAATAAAATAGAGAAGGTGTAAATATTTCTGAAAGTTTACTTACCCTCTGTGAGCTTTTCACAGGAGTTTGGGGTATCAGAGGCTCTATCTGGGCCTCCTAAACATTAGTATCAACTTCTGACAGTGACCGACATTGGTCACCTCTAACCGACATCAGTTCTACTAACTGATGTTGGTTCTGATCCTCTGTAACCGTTGGTGATTCATTTGACCGATGCCGATCAGGGACTAACCGACCACAGTTACTGTGTATTTCTGTAGGTGTTTCTTTAAAACATGAGAGTTCATTTTTATCAATAAAATTCTCAATTTTCTCATCCTTGGGTACCAAAATTTGATCCTTGTACATTCTCTTTTCATTCCACTCAACATCACGACTCCTAATAATTTTAGAATTCTCTAAATGCCAAAAATGAAAACCGAAATCACCATATCCATAACCAATGAAAGTGCACCTCTTGGATTTTGTATCCAATTTTTTTCTATTTTCCCTATCAACATGCACAAAAGCTTATGAACCAAAAACTTTAAGAAAAGAAAGATCTACCTCTTTTCCGGTCTAAACTTCCTCTAGTATTCCTCTATCCTGTAAAAGTAACCATGCAACCAGATTCACCTAGTTGCCATACAGAAATAAGATTCCTCCTGAGGCTTGGCACATGCCTCACATCTTTCAATACCCATGTATTTCCATTCTACAATTTTAGATGAACTTCCCCTTTACCAGTAATACCACAAGGTTCATCATCACCCAAATAAACATGCCCAAAATTGCCCTGGACATAATTTCTGAAATAACCCTTATTAGGGGTTGCATGGAAAAAAGCTCCTGAATCTAAAACCCATGATTCAATTCTATTGTCTAAAGAAATAATAAGAGCATCTTAAACTACCTCTGATGAAGCAAGTTTCGCCTCTTTAACTTTTTCTGGTTGTTGATTCTCTTTATCCTTTGACCAACAATTTTTCTTTGCATGTCTTTTCTTTCCATATTTCCAACAATTAATTCCCTTACTTCTGGATTTAGATATGCTTTCCCTTGACTTTGATTTCCCATTACTCTTACTCTTGGATCTCTCCTTCTGTCTGCCCCTACTTTCTACATTCAAATCATTTCCAGATGATGTTTCCTCTGTACTCTTCATACGAATTTCTTCATTCAAGATTATACTAACCACATCATCAAACTTCAAAATATTATTAGCATATGTTGTATTACTAACAACCATTACCAAGTTGTCCCAACTATCAGGCAAAGAACATAAGAATTAAAGTGCTTTTAATTCATCATCAAACGGTGTAGCAATTGATTTTAACTGATTTACAATAGATCAGAAATCATTCAAATGACTAGAGACAGATTCACCTTCATGCATCTTAGAACTAAATAGTTTCTTCATCAAATAAAATTTATTTGACAATGCACTAGGTTTTTCATATAAATTAGCAAGAGATTTCATTAAGTCTACCTTAGAAGCCGCTTCTGTAATATTAGAAGCCACGGATGCTTCCAGACTCAATCTTATAGATCCCAAGGCCTTTCTCTCAAGAATCTTCCATTCTTCGTCAGTCATCTTCGTAGGTCTAGACTTCTCATCCAATGGTAAGTACAAATATCTGTAATACAGATAATCCTCAATCTGCATCTTCCATAATTGATAATTTCAGCCGTCAAATTTCTCTACTTTGTATTTATTATCTTATGCCATTATTGTAGCTCCCACTCAGTTAGAAAACCCTTTGTGAGTAAATCTGTCAAGACACAAAACCCTCAAACAAAGCTCTGATACCAGTTGTTGGGGTTAGCACACCAGTTGTACAAACAATATATCAGATATAAGCATACATACCAATAAAAGAGGATATTCTACGAGAAGAAATATACGAAATAAGAGACATAAATCAACATCAGATTTAACGTGGTTTATCCAGTCTGGGCTACGTCCACCAAGAAATAAGCCAATCTATTATCCAAAGCTTTGACAAGATATACAATGAAGATTTACAATCTTCCACACCTCTCAGATGTTCAGTACTTTCTTCCTTCAACCTTTTGCTCTACCACAAAGAATTCTCTCTCACCAACCTTTTTCAAGTTCTTTCTAATTCTTGTTAATTATTTCTTCTAAACCCTAGCTTTTGTGCTTATATAGTCATTTATAGACTTAGGGCACTTAGTCATGTAATTACAATTAATAAATATATTTTAATGCTAAAATAGATATAATTCCTGAGAGTTAATTAAAACTTCGTCGCACAAGTAATCGATGCCGGTCCTGCCTAATCGTCGTCGGTTCCTACTATACCCTTGACCGATGTCGGTCTTCCCTGACTAATGTCAGTCTGTCCTTAACCGATGTCGGTTACTGTGTTTTCCAACAAGTTCCAATTACATGCTAAAATGAAGTAATTGAGCTCCACAACTCAACACTCTCGGTGTAACTATCATACCTATCTTAGAAAATAGGCTCCACAACCTAATAATCTCCCACTTGGAGACTAGTTTTCATCTGAGCAAGCTTCTCAACCCTTCACTAGTTTCCATGAAGACCAACCAAAGCTAAACACAGCTTCAATTTTTCCCTATGTCACCACCTTGGTCATCATGTCTGTAGGATTCTAACTAGTATGAATCTTCTCCAACTTCAACTTCTCTTCTTCCAAAGCCATCCTGATGAAATGGTACCTTAATTGTATATGCTTCATCCTAGAGTGGAAAGTAGAGTTCTTAACTAGGTGTATAACACTCTGGCTATCACTATCCAACCTTCCTTTCTCCTGCTTATGCCCCAACTCTTAAAGTAATTGATGTAACCAAATCATTTCTTTGCTTGCCTATATGGCAACAATATACTCAGTCTCTATGGTTGACAAAGCCACCAGCTTTTGTAGTCATGAAATCCAGCTCACTGATGTCCCACCTACAATGTAAATATAACCTGTTGTGCTCCTCATGCTATCTACATCTCCAGCCATATCTGAATCTACATAACCACGCAAAGTGGTGTCTGATCCATTATAACACAAAATTGTCTGCATGGTTCCTCTCAAATATCGAAGGATCCACTTTAATGTCTGCTAATTATCTCTACCTAGATCACTCATAAATCTACTCACCGCTACCACTACATGGGCAATATCAGGCCTGGTGCACACCATGACATACCTCAAACTGCCAACCGCTAATGATTAAGGTACTTTAGACATTTCGTTTCTCTCCTACTATCCTGGGACACTACTCATTTGATAACTTGAAATGGCCTGCCAAAGGAGTCCCAACCAGTTTAGCATCCTGTAGATTAAACCTCTCCAGGGCCTTCTTAATGTACTCTTCCTGAGATAAAGTCAGCTTCCGTTCCTTCCTATCCCGAGATATCCTCATACTAAGGATTTGTTTGGCCACCCCCAAATCCTTTATAGCAAAGGATTCACTTAGCTGCTTTTTGAGTACTTTTATTTCCTGCATATTTTTACCTGCAACCAACATGTCATCCACATACAGACAAAGGATAATATAACTGCCATCCTCAAATTTATTTGTATACACGCAATGGTCAGAATGACATCTAATATAACCTTTCTCCATCATGAAGCTATCAAATTTCTTATACCATTGACATGGAGCTTGTTTCAAGCCATACAAGCTCTTCTCCAGTTTGCACACCATCTCCTCTTTACCTTTGACCTCATAGCCCTCTGGCTACTGCATATATAGATCCTCCTCCAAATCACCATGGAGAATTGCAGTCTTTACATCAAGTTTCTCTAAGTGCAAGTCTTCTGCTGTAACTATTCCAAGAACAGTTCTAATCGAAATCATTTTTACTACAGGAGAAAAAATCTCATCAAAATCTATACCTTTTTTCTGTGGAAACCCCTTGACCACCAATCGGGCCTTGTATCTTTTCTTACCTCCTTCTTCCTCTTTGACTCTGTACACCCACTTCTTATGTAATGATCTTTTGCCTTAAGGTAGCTTCACCAAATCCCATGTCTGGTTCTCCATGAGAGCCTAATGCTCCTCATCCATGGCTTGCTCCCACTTTTTTCTGACATCTACCTGTATTGCTTCATCAAAGCTCTCTGGCTCTCCACTGTCAGTGAGTAATAAATAATAAATAGAAGGAGAAAAATGTTCAGGTTCTCTTATTACCCTGAAATACCTCCTCAATATAGGAGTTTGGGGTTCTTGTTGAGGAGGTTCTAAACTAATTCATGTGTCACTTTCCCATCTGGAAGTCCTCTACCACTGCATATTCTTTCTTAGATTCTTCCCTGTTTTCCTACAACTGCTGCTTATACATGAATTTCTCGTTAAAGACCACATCCCTAGATTGAATGATTTTCTTATCCTTAATACTCCAACATTTATATCTAAATTCATCACCACCATAACCAATGAAAGTACATTTTTCTGATTTAGCCTCTAGCTTGGTCCTATCATCCTTGTCTATATGGACAAACACCTCACATCCAAAGACTCTAAGAAATGAATAATCAAATTTCTTACCATACCAAGCCTCCTCAGGTATGCCTCCATCCAAGGCACTCGAGGGTTCTCTACTTATCAAGTACACAGTTGTGCTCACCACTTCTGCCCAAAAAGAAAGAGGCAGTCCTGCATGTAACCTCATGCTCCTGGCATGTTCCATTATTGTTTTATTCATCATTTCTGACACCCCACTCTACTGCGGAGTTTTTGGAACTATATTTTTCCTTCAGATTCCATTCTTAGAACATTAATCATCAAATTCATTGCTGCAATACTCCCCTCCATTATCTGACTTGAGACATTTTAGCTTAAGACCTGTTTCATTCTCTACCAAGACTTTCCATTTAACAAAAGTTTCAAATACATCAGATTTGTTTCTAATACAATAAACCCAAACTTTCCTTGTTGCATCATCAATAAAAGTGACATAATAACTTGAACCCCCAAGAGATGATACCTGAGCCGACCCTCACACATCAGAATGCACCAACTCTAACTTACTCTCTTTCTTTGTAGGTCCAACCTTGAGAAACCTTACTCACTTCTTTTTCCCATATATGTAGTCCTTACAGAACTCCAAAATTGTATCTGTATATATGGGAAAATCCTTCTTTATGATCTCCATGCCCTTATGGCTCATATGACCGAGCCTATAGTGCCACAATGTTGTATCTAATTCTGAAGTCATAAGATTATAAATTATTAGTGCTATAAGTGGTTAAATACAAGGTTCCAACCTTCTTACCTCTTGCCACCACAAGAGCACCCTTGGTAACCTTCCAAGAGTTCAATCTAAATATTATAGTACAACCATAACTTCCTAACTACCCCCGCCGATATCAAATTTTCATCTTAACGTAGGCACATGTCTGACATCCTTCATTAGCCAAGTATAACCATTCTACATCTTAACCTGAACAGAACCTTTTCCAACTATGCTACAAGGCTCATCATCACTAAGAAAAACATCCCCAACATCTCCTTGAACATAATAAACAAAATAAGGCCTATGTGGATTATCATGGAAAGAAGGCCCCTAATCTAAAACCCAAGATTCAACAATATTGTGCAAAGAAAGAATCAAAGCATCCTGACATACATTACCCGTTGCCACATTTGCCTCCTTGTTTTCTTCCTGTTGTTTCTTCTTGTCCTGAAGCTCCCAAATAGTCCTTCTTTGCATGCCCAAAATTTCCACAGTGCCAGCATACTATCTTGCTTTTGGATTTTGACCTTACCCGATCCTTTGATTTTCCACGGCTTCCTCTATTCTTATGTCTCCCTCTAGTTTCCACTGTTAAAGTATTCCCTGAAGTAGAAGAATCCTGAGAGCTTTTGCTTCGCATTTCCTTGCTTAGAATCACCCCTACAACATCCTCAAACTTCAACTTTGAGTTAGTTGGAACTAAGTTGCTTACCATCATTACCAAGCTATTCCAACTCTCAGGTAAAGAGCACAAAATTAATATAGCCCTAACTTCTTCATCAAATTCTATTGTAACCAAAGCTAGCTTATTTACAGCCATATTAAAATCATTTAAATGATCTGCTATTGAACCATTCTTAGACATCTTCATATTAAACAACTTTTTCATTAAAAATATCTTGTTAGAGGAAAAGGGGTTTTCATACAACTTCCCTAATGTATCCATCAGTTCTTTTGTAGTCTTTTCCTTTGAAACATTAAACAATACCAAAGATGCAAGACACAACCAGATTGTCCCAAGTGCCTTTCTATCCAAAAAATCCCATTTCACATTTGCCATGCTCGAGGGTTTTCTTCACCTTTTCAGACATCGAAATATAAAGATCCTTCTGATAAAGGTAATCTTCCATCTGCATCTTCGAAAGACTTAAATTCTACCCGTTGAATTTATTAACCCTTGATCATCCATCATCTTCCATAGCTCCCACTCAAGCTAAAACTTTCCTTATGATTCAACACTTCAACAAACCAAACCAGGCTCTGATACCAATTGTTAGGGAACAAAGGATAAAATATGTGGAAAAATCCCTCACAAAATCGCAACAATAGAAACTAATATGCAAAAAACTATTACAGATCTCAAATAAAAGTGCAGAATAAAAATAACACAACATAAAGAGACAATATTTAACGTGGTTCACCCAATTTGGGCTACGTCCACCAAGAATCACTTGCTCAGATTTTATTACAAGCCATTGCTCTCTTCAATATAATACCCAGATCTGTTTGGAGCCATGTTCAACAAACTCTACATAATTTACACCTGAATTCAAACACATTTGCAATGTTACATTATAACCCTACCATATGCACAAAACCACATAAGTAGACAAATGCTTAAGCAATTTTACAAAACTGTGGGTATAAAAACCATGGGACAAAACCGTCCCATAAACCTAGGTAAATCCGCACCTTAATATCTTTACATTATTAAAAAAAATTATGTCAGCCCAAAAAGTGAAGCACTCACACCATTACACCCCTGACTGCCACTGTAGGAATGCCTCTCGGCATAACTAGCATACCTATCTTAGAAAATGGGCTCCACAACCTAATAAATGGTAGGCCAAAGTAATAGTAGGATGATGTGATGGTGGTGGAAGTTTAAACGTGTCTTGGCCTTCAGTAGAAGGAGTAGTTTCTTTCACGAAATGAATGGGAAACGAAAGTGGAGTAGGATGGGGAGGGATCATGAATAGTGGTAACTTAAGTGAGATTGATGATGCTACAAAAGAATCAAAAGGAGAAGAAGGTGGACTAATTTTGAGAGGTGGTTTGTGCACTTTGACTTGGTAATGTCATAGATGACTTGAGAGGAAGGGGTGTTATACTGATTTTAAGAGGCAATTACTTAGGCGGCTCTTGAATTTCTATAGAAGGAACCTTAGAAACGATGGCATGATGTTCATTAGACATAGAAGAATCAGATTTAGGAACCCATTGGGATGTAATAATTGAAGATGTAACAGGATGTCATGCAATGAATGAGATAAAACCTTGATGCTCAAGATGTTTGATTCTTCATTGTAAAGTATAGCAATCATTTTCATTATGTCCATTAATTAGATGATAATTGAAATATGGGAGACCTTGATATTTTACAAGTCAGTAAGGAGGATAGCCTTGAGTAGATGGTAAAGTGATCGATTGATGACTAAGGAGCTTAGTAAGAATGTCATGTTGTTTAATATTGCGATCAAAGGTGAGAGGATATGGTAATGGTATGACTTGGCTCGTTGATATGAGCACATGTAGAAGACATAAAATGAAAATGAGAGGAAGAACCATCATGATCCTGAGAAGCATCCTTAAGATGTTGGATTTCATATATAAGAGATGTAATCATGGATTCCATATCCTGAAATTTGTCTTGAAATAAAGAATGCAGAGCTTGAATGGACACTGACATGGGTTGATTAGATGGAGGATCATGAAGACTAGGGTTGTCAGATAGATGATCAATAATATCACTCACTTGATGAGGCGACATATCTCTAGGGAGATATATGGTGTCTCATTATTTTTTCAAAAAAACTTGGCAATTACGATGCATTTGAATTAAGTCATACAAATAAATTTGAGGAATTTTAGGATACACGATAGAGAAGATGATTTGCTAAAGAAGGATCTGAAAGATTGATGACGGGTGGGGTTCACCAAAATGATTAAGCTAAATATGGAAATATAAGCCTAATCATATTGCTATTATATCAGTAAATAAATGTAGCAATTAAGTGCATAAATTAACTCAAGAAAATTAAGCAATAAAATGTGAAACCGTAGTTACAAAGAGGGTAAGAAGAGCCTTAGCTAGTTCACCAGTGAAATATGGATTGTGCTGAAAGTGTTGACCGGAATGACCAGAGAGGGATGAACACCACACAAAAGTCTCATAAAAGCGTGTGTAGCTGATGGTATACCTAGACTGGGGCGTGTGGAGAGGGATAGGGGTGCCTGTAGACATGTTTCTGGATGCCTATGTCTGTGGAAATGCTCAAAAAACTTCCTCTGAGTGGTCATGAGGTATTCATTATTGTTCACCTTTGGTTTCTATGAGGTCACACAATGATCGCCAAAGTCTCCACAAATATGTAATGAACTAATGACCTACAAAACCCTGAAAGAGGCATCAAATCCCAAAAAAGAAAGATGCAGAATGAGAGGTCGAACTGTCCTTAGCTGTCACAATGGTGATCTTAGAACTAAGCATTGAAGTACATCTTAGACCCAATGTTTTTCTGTGTGTGTGTGTGTGTGTGTTGTGTGTGGAATTGTTCCCTAAGTGGCTCTTGTATGTGTCACACTTGATAGCGATCAAGTAAGCTAGATGTAAAGAATTGTAATAGATGTGTGCATGGAATAGAATGAACTCCCCTCCTATGAAGTGTATGTAGAATAACCAACCCTTGTGTCCTTTTGAATGGTGCTAGATGGATGAAATTGGAGCTCTTAGATGCTTGATGGATGGTAACCTTTAGTGGTGATAACTAATGCTTAGTGCTTGGTCCTTTATTATGATCACATAACTTTGTATTTATATGATTCCCTTTTTTGAATTTTGTAATTAACCTTGAAAAGGCTGACTACCAAATGATAGGAGGTTCAAACGGCTAGAAAGGACCCAAAAGATAGTGAACAAAGTACAAATTGATCAGGGCCACCTAGAGGGGAGGAGGGCACTTGCCACCGACATCTTGGTTGGGAATTGGTGTCTAGGATGATAAATGCCAAGGTGTAAAAAATGAAGACTGAGCTAAAAAGGGTGCAAGACTAAAAGTGGCAATAGAAAACAAATAAAGGTGGCCAAAGACATGGGTCAATTAGTACTTTTCTTTCTTAGGAATCATATGAATAGTAACATACAATCAGGACTAAATAGATACCCAAAGTACGTGATTTTGTGTATACACTAGGAATGGGTGCTACTGACCTGTTTCGGGGCACCCGAGTCCTGCTTTAGGGCAATGGCGACCCAGAAGGATATGGTTGAGCCTAGAGTGTTGTAAATGTGAAAATTGATGCTTGTTGACATTTTTGGTAGGTGTTTTGACATGTATATGATGTATTGATGTCGTGTTTGTTGTTTTTTTGCGTTGTGCAAAGGGATATTCATTTGCGAGAGTTATGTGGTGGTCATCACTTGATTACATTACTAGGATTAGGGTTGTTAGATGATGAGTGGGACATTCTAGATTGTGCCAGGTTGTGGCACATAATGAGGATGGGGGATGTGCCCCATAATATGTCGATGATCACCGCATTGTGCAAGAGATGGTGTGTAGATACTTGCCCATTTTGGTTTCCTACTGACTTTAGAGGATGTATATCGCATACTGTGACTTCCTATTATCGGTGAGAGGGTACAAGTGATGGCTGTAGAGGATGCATAAAGACAAACAAGGGTTGTTAGGTGGTATTTTACAAGGATTCGAGTGCATACCGAGGTATATATCAGTATTGATGCTATACTAATGTCAGGGGTTTTGTGATTATGGAAATTTATAGTTGTTGTGATTTCTTCTTTAGTTGCAGTTGAGGGATATGATGTAGGCATCTTGTATAAGATGCATGATATTTTCCATCATATAGAGGAGGATGGGACGAGATATGCATGAGCATGATGTGTAATAGCCCATTTGTACAAGGATTTGTATATATTCATGTAGGAGGAACATGGGGGTGGGCTAGGAGCCACCCCTTTGTTACATGTGTGGGCATACGAGCACATTGCAATATTGAGGCTGCTTGGTGGGTCACGTGGAGAGTGAGCTAGACCTAGTATATTTTCTGAGTGGTGGGTAGGTGTGCGTGGTAAGAGGATGGAAAATGACACATATATATCTATTTTGAATCGCATTAGGCTAGGAGCCATTATCTCAAGGCTATATCGTGACTATGGTGGATGGTTTGAGGATGTAGTGGAGCTTCAATGTATTCGTCACACTATGTGGTTAATGGACAAATTTCCTAGGGTGGTGGAGCTATTTCAGGGAGAATGTGTATCATGATAGTTTGGCATGGCCCAAGATGTTCCCCCAAAGCCATATATATGAGTGAGAGCCATGAGGGCACTGAGGAGATTTGGAGTGAGACCAAGGCCCACATGGGCGCAATTAGTACCTCCTGGTCCAAGTGAGTCTGATGCGCCCATAGGGCTAATACAAGTGGATGATGCAGGTTGTACAAAGGAGTATAGTGCATGGTGGGTAGCGCACCGATGGGTGCTATTATACCCAATAGTTGTAGATGCGGTGGGAGCACTACCAATGGGAGGAGCAGGGGACAAGAACTTGCTCCCGGTGATGATGATGTGGCAGCAACCAGAGAAAATTATGAGTATATGTGCATTGATAGTTTGTGGACTTGTTACGTAGTCTTGTTGACCGTGTCGGATCATGGAAATGAATTAATGTGATGTTTGGATGGTTGCAGGGGATGCTTATTGGTCTTTGATTATGGATACTTCAATCTGCACATTGATGTAGAATGTGCCTACTGATGTGCTCATTAGAGGTGGGACGCTAGAGCGAGTGGATGCCATTGCGGGTAAGCATGCACATCTATTTGAGCTAGTGGTGGTACCAATGGCTACTTGTATAGTGCTATTGAGTGAGAGGGATTAGGCAAAAGAGGAGACACAACAAGCCAGATAGGTTGCGGGTGGAGGTCCCCTTACACAAGATGTATTTGCGAGGTTCATGGAGCTACAGGGTCGCTTTGTAGAGCAGTCAATTGAGCTTACTCTATTTCATAAGCATGTAGAGAGGTATAGGGGCCATGACCAGCAGCGTAGATTGAGCAGTGAAGCATCTAGTTCTAGAGCTCTTACAGTTATAGATAGTGATAGCAATTATGAGATATGATGTATATGTATGTAGGGGTTTGGCCCCATCGCTTATATTATATAACTATGATATGTTGATGATATATAGAAATGGGTGATTATCGTTATTGCATTGTGTTATATTGATGCATTATATTGATATGTGATGTGTTGAGCATGGTTTGTATATGTTGATTTGATTTGCATTATATAGTTGTGAATGTTGACTAGTGGATAATGATGTTTAATATAGGTAGATAAGTAATGAGATAGTGTATTTGATAATAGATAGTGCATGGAATATATATATATAATGTGATTATGCCATATGCTGTTACAAGAGTATAATGCATGTATGAATAGAGATGTGATGGATGGTAAATTATGTATAAAATAAAGGACGTAAAAGAGTATGTGAATGAGATGATCGTAAAAGTGTACTTAAGCACCTGTTAGTATTATGAAGAGGTGGGGAAGAGAATATCGATGACCCCCACTATGTGAATGATAAGGTTCATTTATATAATAGCCCTCAACAATCAACAATGAACCGTAAATCAATAGTGCATCATCGAGAAATGATTCAATAGTGTGCACTAGATAGATAGATTGATGAAACATGTAGTGCAAGAGATGGAGTGAGATTATTATTGTAATAGATCCCTGACAGCTATGTAAGAACCATGAGAACACGAGTGCATCATCAGGGGGTAAGGTGAGAAAATCACCCACCAAATACCAAGCGAGTGTGGAGTGGTGGATGCATGTGGAGTGTAAGTAGCGTGAGTCTATGAACCAAATTGAATACTAGATGATATGATGCCAATGATGGGCGGTGCAATGGTGGGAAGCATAGATGCTGACGACTTAGGCAACCAATGTGTATTAGGAGAATTATATGATGGATGAGATAGTGCAACAGTGGATGGATGAGATGGAGAACGTGCATAAATAATAACCAGCGGTGGTGGACAAATAGTTACCTTAGGATCAGGTGCAAGAGATAAGTGAATTGAACTAGATACACACTTACGTGGATTTGGAGACATACGCCACGAGAGTGAGAGACAAAGGAATTGACACCATTATCTTCTAATTATTGTAATCGATCATGAAGGGCATAACAATCATTTTTGCGATGGCCATTGATCTGATGATAGTTGTAATAAGGCCAATCACGTTGTTGTTGTAAGTGATGAGGTGGATGATGTTGATTAGAAGGTAAGCGAATCAAGTGCTTATCAAGCAATGCACGTAACACATCACGAGGCCTAGTGCCATGAGAAAAGTGTAATGGCTCCCATGGAGGAGATGGAGAAGTCATAGGTAGAGACCGATGCGGTGGAGGAGATGAAGGACGTTTATGTGAAGGAGAAGAATGAACTTGCTTGTGGGTGGAGGAGATGGAGACCTAGGGGGATTTTGAACAGATAAAAGAGGAGAAGAACTAGATGATGCATCAGTAGCAAAAATAGTAGGAGGATCTATGACATCTGTAGCAATGAGATCATGTTCTAAATCAATGGCCTTATAGCATAAGAGTGTGAATGATTCACATGTATCATATTGCAAGTGTTGCTTTAAAGTAGAGATCAAGCCATGATAAAAGATGAATTACTTTTCTAAATCAATGGGCTGAAAGATTATCTGATGTATGTAAGCATTGAAACATTAAATCTAATAAATAATAGGTTTTTTCTTGCCTTGATGTAAGCTAGGTAGGTGATCATGTGTGACTCTAGGCCCATTGTTAAGTATAAAGCGTTGAAGGAAGGCCTCTACCATCCCATAATAGGTACTAATAGATCCAAAGGGTATATGTGTGTACCATTAAAGAGCATCATCAATAATACTATGGCAAAAATATTTTAGCAATAATCTATCATTGGAGTATGAAGCCATAGCTAAATGACAATGTTTAAGATGCAAATATGGATTGTTAGTATCATCAAAGCATGAAAGCCTCGGCATGACGAAATCGTTAGGAAATATTAAATTGTGAATCTTTTTCGGAATAGGATTGCCATGTAAAGAATCATTATCGATAGAAGCATTATAGGCCTTTCTTTCAAGCGTCAGAGATTGGGCCTAAGATTGTAATTGGCCAACAAAATGCATGAGTGATAAGATATAATGTGAAGGAATTTTAGAATATTTGAGTGATATATTGAGTGATTGAAGCTTTCCATTATGAGTGATCATAGGGATGTCAATAATAGTGGAAGATGTTGATGCTAAGGGTAAACTTGATATAGGTGTCAAAGAAATAATAGATGGTGAAGAACATGCAATGTCGATAGGAATAGTATGAATAACATCAGAAGAGATAGTAGGAAATGAATCAATCGATGGAGATGAATCAACATGCATGTTAATAGATACAATCTTAGAAGAAGATGAAAGTGGAGTAGAGAATTCACATTCAGCAACATGGAAAGAAGTTGAATCATTACTAGTATGTGTATCATCAATATCAGACTAAGATTCAGATGCAATGATTTTATTAAGCATATCATCAACATATAATGAAGTAGGAGGAGAAATAGTATGAGATGTATCATTACAATCATTGGAAACATTTTCAAAAATGCAAAGACTATGAGATGTAACTATAAAACCATCTTGACTAGAATTAGGAACAACATCGTGCACATGTATATTTTCATCATGTTTTTTATCTGAATTATCATTATCAAGACTAAGCATAAAAAATGATAATAACATCATCTAAAGTTTCAGTAGAAATAGAAGAGGGTGGAGTGCAGTTGATTGAATAACAAGGTCTACAACCAGAAAATATTATTGGATTAGAAACGATGCTAATGGTAGAATGATCAAAGCTAACAGGAACATTGCATTCATTAGCCAATAATTTCCTTTGAGTATCATCTAGAAGAATAGTGTTGTGATATAGAGCGCTAAGTTTAGCTATGGTTTCTTCATCATAAATAGGATTAAGACTCACATGAGGCATGGCTAGCCTAGGAGGAGAAGATTTATTCTTAGCCATTAGGGTTTTAGTGGTTCTTAGGGAAATGAGTTTTAAGCTACGGGTTCACCAAAATGATTCAATAAAATCTGGATATTTTATTAAAATCTAAAAGCAATGTCTGATACAACTAATATACAATAAAATACAGGTGCTAGGAAATTTATTTTATTTATTTATGAAAGTAAATACAAGAGAGGGCACTTACCTTGATTTCACTTATCCAGAAGTGTGTCTGGATTGGAGAACGTAATAGAACAAAAATACAGATCCTCGTAGTCCTGCTTAGAAAAATGTATAGATACTCAAAACTCAGGCACCTGGATAGGGGAAGGGGCACCTGCAGGCACCCTAAACCTCTGGTGGGTGTTGTAGACTATGAAAAAGCTCATAATCTAGTTTTGATAATGTCAGTAGGGTTTCACACTTATTCACCGCTGATTACCTGAAAGATGCACTTTGACTGTGGGGGTACCTGTAAATCTGCAACAAAAATATCCTCTTGCAAGACCCTCAAAGAGACATCAAATCCTAAAACATAAAGATCCAAAATGAGGGGTCAAACTATTCTCAGCTATCAACTAGTGAACTTATGACTGAGCACTGCACTACATATCAGATCCAATGTAGTTCTATGTGCTTGTGTGTGTAATAGTGCTCCTAGGTTTCCCTTGCACCGATGACGCCAAGATAATGAGTAGTAGTTAGATAAAATGTGAATGTGTGGGATGGAAAAATGAACTTCCCCTTCCTATGTAGTGTGTATGTAGAAAGATGCTCTCAAATATAGTCCCTTGAGATATGTGGATAGGTAACCCTTGATAAGAATTATCCACCATTATAATGGTATGTATGTTATGTTTATATAGGGATCTCTTGCTTGAATTTTGACACTAATGACCTGACATGCTGACTACGACCTCAGGATATGAGTGGGAAAACTGAAAATACCAACCTCAAATGTCAAAAATAAGATAAAAAATAAAGAGGACACGAGCACCCAAGATGGAAAGGAGTGCCTGGGCGCTAATTTCCAATCCTAGGTGCTAGTCTCCAAAGACAACTGATGACAACTGTGTGAAGACTAAGAGACAAGGATACATGTGACCTAACCAGAACTGAGTGTATGAATGACAAGTGTGAAAGATAAAAGTAATAGAAACCAATAACACAAATGGATGGACTAGAAAGTGTGCCATTAGTGAATACTTTTCTTACTCAAAATCCATATATAAAACAACATACTTAACGATATAGTAAATAGTAGTAAGTGTGTGATTTTGTGTCTACACTTTCTCCCTTGTATGAATGTGCTAGATGTATGCTTTGTATTTCTCTTGTGCCTTTATGTAAGCTTAGTGGTGATATATAATGTTTATAGTGATTGGCCCTTTATTTAGAAGAAGTAACTTAAGTGTATATATGATTCCCTTGTTTGAATTTTGTAATTGGCAATTGAAATGCTGACTCAAAATGTTAAAAGGTGAACAAGAATTGAAAAGGACACAAAAGGGTAAGAATAAGAAGAAGAGGTACATGAGCACATGGGTGCTTCTATCTTAACTAGGCGCTAGTGTTCGAGGCCATTAAAAAGTAAATCAATCAAGTGTCGATAGAGTTGTAAGATGTGTAAAGCCAATAAAGTGCAACACATAAAACAATCAAAAGACCAAAAGGAGATGTCAACCACTAGTTTTCTTGCTTAGGAATCATGTATACATTAGTATTCTTTAGGACCTAGAAATGTACCCAAGTGCATAGATTTTGTATTTATATTTGCCCCCACTTTATGTTGTTGAGTGAATACTCGATAACATAAAGTAGATAAAAAGACGTGTACCTTGTGAAAAAGAGAGGAGTGTAGTTAAGGAGCCAAGTGAGTGGACAAGTATCCACATGAAGCGTGAAGTGATTATAATATGAAGCGCGATAATTAGGAAAGGGAGGTAGACCATACAAGTGAATCGTATGCATTAATAGCATGTTGTTTCAGAGCTTGTACTTGTTGATGTGAGATGCTTCTTATTACTTGTAAGGGTAGACCTGTAAAAGAAGAACAAAAGAGTAGTTGAAGTCTCGTATGTGAAAAATCATAGTAATCATATGTATAAGTAAGTAAAAAGTGTGTAAATGTAGTAACTAAGGAAAGAGTGCACCTGATGTATGAGGGAGTATACGATAGAAAGTTGCCATGTTTGCTTTGGAGATGTTGCAGATTTGAGCTTCCTATTGCTAAGGGTGAGGTTTTTGTGCGATCTCACACCAAGAGTGGAGTTTTTTGGGTGATCTCAAGCCAATGATGAGTCTTTTGGGCGATCTCATGCCAAGGAGTGAGTTTTTTGGGAGATCCCATGCTAAGAGAAGAGTGTTGAGGTCAAGAGGTCTATTTTTCTCTCCTTCCATGATGCCTTTCTCAAATAATAAGTGCCACTGCAGATTGGCACATCCCGATTTGTAATTTATTTGTAACCAAATTTTAATTCGAATTGAATAAGTTTATTATTGTAATTCTATACTATAATCTGTACTACAACTTGGAAATTATGCTAGACTGAAAAATTGGTTATTTTTTCCCCTAGGACACAAGTGCTTAATTCAGACACAAATACCCATTGTTCATGTCTACTACTGGGCGCTAGTGTCTACTCTGTGTTTTTTATCTAAGTCTAATTTTGGACCACTCTATGATTGTGTGCCTTCATCAATTTTGTATTGTGTTGTTCTGTTCTAGAGCTCTGTGTTGTTGGAAGGGTGATTTGTTTACCCAATTGTTTCCCCCTCGTTTGGGGTTCATGTGACTAATGTAGAAGGAGGCAACCCAAACAAGAGGACATGAAACTGATATGCATATCATAGATTGGATACCTATAGGGGGTAAGGGATATGCATGGTAGAAACTAAGGCACATGCAAACAAGATAGACTAGCAAATAAGGGTTAGTGTAAAAGAGATGAGATGCAATAGAATACAATGTAACAAACAACTATGAAGACAAGAGGTATCACAAAAAGTGGGTTGCATACATGGGACATCGCTCATAATGCCACAAGTAAATTAGGGATGAAACTATCATAAGTAAACAATGATCAAGCAATGCATAGGGCATAACCCAAAAATAGTGGAAAACAATAGCAAACAAGAAGTAACAAATAACCATGGTTGTATAAAATCCTGCAAGATAAATGCTACACATGAAGCACCCATTAGCATGTTAGAAGATAAATAGTATGTCAAAGCATGTATAGATCTGTGAAAATTAAGTGACAGTAACAAAAATTAGTGAATATTGTAACTATAGGACCTATGATGTGGAGTGGGAGAATAGTACAGGTAGATGCCCCCAGGAGCCTTGGTGGGACTGGTAAATACCAGTGGTGAGCATCATGTATTGTGTAAGAATCTACAAAGGTCTTGCATTCACCTCGAGATACCATGTGATTGCATATGTGTGTATAGAAAAATATAATGACATACTAAGTATCCAACTAACATAGGAAACAAAGTGCAACATGTTAGTAGTATAAGTTAACAAGAGTAAATACAACCAAGATGTGCAGATGTTGTGTGAAAGTGATGGGGTGATGGGATATTCAAGATGTGTAGATGATAGGATCCATGTTTCCCCTAGCAAATGTGTGTGATGTGAGGTTCATTTAGAATTATGCCCTCAAAAATCAAGTATGAAGCGTAGAACAAGAGTGTGTCATCGGGTACCGAGCTAGAGGATGTAGTTATAGTCACTAAATCACACACTTTTAGTCATGATTTAGTCCCAATTTCATACTACTATTCATATGGTTCTCAAGAGAAAAGAGTGATAATTAACCCATGTCTTTGGCCATTTTTACATTGCTTGATGTCATATTTTCGATCTTACACCTGCACTTTTCTAGTTTGTATTGTCATTCTGAGTCTTTCCTATTTCCAACAGGGGCATCCAGCCAGGGTTGGGGCACCCTAGGCATTATAGTCCCCTCTAGGGTGCCCTGATCCTCTTTGCACTTTGCTCTTATCTTTTGGGCACTTTATAATCATTTGGGCTTTCTATATTTTTGGTGGTTGGCCTTTTTGGGGTTAATTACAAAATTAGAATAATAGAACCATATAAATATAAAGTTATGTGACCATAACGAAGGACCAAACACTAAGCATCTACTATCACCATCTAGAGTTGCATCCATCAAAGACATCTAAAGCTACATTTGCATCCATCTAGCTCCATCACAAGGCACACAAGGCTGGTGCATCTGCATCACACTGCATAGGAGAGGATTCTATTATTTTCATGCACACATTTACTACATTCTATATCTAGTTATTTGCTCATTATTTTCACAAAGTGTGACTGGCATAAGAGCAACCTAGGGCACAATTTTCACACAAACACACACCTAGAACTACATTGGGTTTGAGATGTAGTGCAATGCTAAGTTATAAGACCACCATTGTGGTTGTTGAGGACAATCCAACCTCTTTATATGCATCTTTCTTTTTAAAGGTTTTTGATAATTTGTTTGGGGTTTTACAGGTGGTTCTTTATTGCAGGTCTTACAACGACATTGAGGATCATACAATAACATACACACAACTAAAGGTGAATAAAGATGAACATCTAACGATACTCCATAGGATATTTTCTGGCCATTTCCCTAGACTAGGGTGCCAAGATCTCAGACTAGGGTGCTCACTGGCACCTCTATCCCTTTCCATGTGCCCCGGTCCAGTCAGATAGATCATATCTATGATTTCTTAGGATTCTATGCATTCATTTCCTCCTCCTATTCACCTAGTCCACATTGTAACAGAGTCTCGTGACACCTACAAATTAGCTAAGGACTTCTTAACCCTCTTTGCACATTAGGGTTTCATATTTTATAGCTTAGTTTGTTTGGGTCTATTTAGTGCATTTTATTATTTCATTATTCAACTATTTTACTGCTTTTTATAACATGAGATTAGACTATTACATTACATTTTAATTTAATCAATAGTAACAACATTGTATTGAATAAATAGGAAGAAGTAATGGTATAAAAAACAAGTGAGGAGGGGGGAAATCTGATGCCCCAAGTATGTATATCAAGAGTTCTTTATATAAATAGGAATAAGTAATGGTATAAAAAATAAGTGAGGAGGGGGGAAGTCTGATGCCCCCCAAGTATGTATATCAAGAGTTATTGGAAAATATAAGTATTCATAAGTAAGCATGAGGAGACAAACATGCATAGAGTGTCATAGGAGTGGAAAGGGAATCCATAAGCATAGATAGATGTAGCAAGGTGTGCACATAGTGCAGATAAGTGAAATTTCTGCTAGAAAGATTGACTTGAAGTGCAAAGAAAAATTAAGGTATAGGTGTGTATGTGAGTAGCATGGATAGGAAACTATAGATTATAACATGACTATGGGGGGGGAGTTCAATGCCCAATGTAGATGAAAAATCAAGTGAGCATGCACAAATAAAATGAATATGAAACCAATTCAAATGCAACATGCAAACTTAACAAATCAAATACCTCAGATCAAGCAAAGATGAAAGGAAGAGGAACAATACTTGAGCTTGCCATCTAGCATGCAATTATCCTTCCTTGATGGTTGGATGTGCTTGAGGATGATTGATTGCTTTAGATTTTTCATGTGGGAATACTTGGAAAACACATCCCCTTGATGATTGTTTGATTGTTGATGAAGATGATGAAGGATTTCTTGATTGTAGATGGATGATTGATAGAATTGGTTGATTGATTAAAGAAAAAAGGAGCAAAATTTTTGTTATGGATTTAGAAGATTATGTCTCTCGTGGAGGATGAGAGCTTGATTTATAGTTTTCAAGTGGAAAATATAATGGATGATATCTTGCCATGGTGGATTGAATTTAAGGGTTTGAATTGGATGAGAGGATGGAGGATTCTAGAGTAGAAATTTCTAGAATTTGTGAGGGATTTCCATTGAATTAAAAATTCAATGGAATGTTGTACATGTATTTGCATATTTAAAAATGAGAGGGAGAAATAGAGAAGCTTATAGATTTAGAAGCCTCTAGATTTAGAGGTGATGTGTGCATGATTTGTTTAGGTTAATGATGTGATTAGGTTAATTAATGATGATTAGGGATTTGATTTTATGGAAAGGCTAGGTGTAGGGATGTGTAGGGTAGGTGGTAGGTGAGATATAGGAATATTAAATTCCTATAAAATGTTAATGAGGATTTAAATAGGATAATATGATATAATAATGGATTAAGAAGATTAATAATGAAAATGGGATATTAGATGAATTAAAAGGATTAATACTGAAATGTTAGGATAAATGATAAATAATGATAAAGGGGGGAAATATGATAAATATGAGTTAATTAATAATAATTAATCTAGTGATTAATTATTATATGGATGATGTTGAGATATAATGAATAATGGGTAAATGACTTAAAATAGATTAAAATGGACTGGTAGTGGATAAATGATGATGGGGCTAAAATGTGGGACATGATTAATGTTAATTAGTCATGCAGACATTTTAGGTGTCTACATTTTGCTCCTCTTTGAAGGATTATTGCATAGCAATGATCGTTCAAAGAAGAAGTAGAACATAATAGGATGGTAATATGATGCCCCCTCGAGTGGGTAGGCAGGGAGGAACGAGGCAGATAACCACTCGAAAAGAGAGGAGATGCCTTAGTGTGAAGATGAAGGGGTTGTGGGTGAGAAGATGAGAGGATGTTAACTATAAGAGGCCCTAATCATCGATATACGACAGGGGTGCAGGATGTTTTGATTTTGAATGCCCTAATAAAGGGGTTGATGTTTTGGATGTTTGGATATTGGATGTTGTTGGATCACAAGGTTTTGGATTGATGATGTTGTTGATGTTGGATGTTGGATTTTGATAATTTGGATTTGGGATGCCCCAATCAAGGGGTAAGGATTTTGATTTTGGATGTTGAATGTTGGATGTGAATATGTTTTGATGATAGGACTTAATAGGATTGATTGAAAATATTGGATAGATGGATTGGATGAATAAGATTTTGATGATTGATGAAGGGTTGGTTGGATAAGGCGATGATGATTAAGCTAAGTGATGATTGAAAGGGGTAGTACTATCATAAATTGCCCACAATTATCATCATTAGCAATTTTATTAGGATGTGGCATAAAGAAAGATGCACCAATGGTATAAATACCATGATGTTTTCATTGCTAGATGCCTCTTTCCTCATATCATTAGACATATTGATGTAAAAGGAAGAACCATATCATTAGATCATGTAAAAAGAAACAAAAGTGACCTCATATCATCAGCCAAGTGCTAACAGAAAAGAAAAAGTGGCCTCATATCATCAACCAAAATATTATGTAAATGCAAGAAAAAGATAAACAAGTGAACAAACATACACACAAATGCATACAAAAGTGTTTTAGATTGTATATGTGTTGTTGATTTTTTATGGATTTTAAAGATTTTGTATGATTTTGATTTTTTGGATTTTTAAGATAGTTTAGATGTGGTGGGATGAAGATGTGGTAGGGATGGGCAGGGTTGAAAGGAGGTGAATTTCTCTTGTAAGTCCCAAGGGAGATGTGGATAGGGATTAGGGATAAAATGATGGTTTTGGATATAATAAGGGATGTGGGATAAAGGGATTGTTAGATAGGATAAGGGATGTAGGATAAATGGATGATTGTGGATAGGATAAGGATGTAAGATAAAGGACGTTTGATGGGATGAGTGATGTGATAAGGTAGGGTAAGGATGTGGGATAAAGGGATGATTTTGGATAAGATAAAGGAGATTTTATTGGATAAAGTAGGATGTGAGATAATTGGATAAGATAGGCCCCCACAGTAAAGGGTGAGCTAATGGATGATAGTCTAGTTTGTAGTGCCCCCAATTATAAGGAAGAATAAAAAGTAAGGGATGGTTTCCCTAGTGGATTATAAAGTTTCCTCCAATCTTAAGGATGCCATAACTAAAACTCATTCCTACTTTGAGAGTAAGACATGCAGGCTGAATAGCATAAACCTTTAGAATCCATACAATTGCCTTTCTTTTATGCATGCCTTATGTAATAGGATAGTGGATCTAACTCATGGATGGTTTGTAATGGATACCATTTATCTTTCAATAACATGAGCTTTATAGCACATTTTGTAAGTTAATAGTGATGAACATGATAACAAAAGTGTCATCAAGGTTTAAGCAATACTTAGGCAATATATAGAAGCATCATGTCATATAAACATCGAGATCAATCTGTATCCAAAAGTGATAGTTACATTTCCACTTGAAGATTGAAGGTTCAGTAAATAGAATGTGGAAATAAACTAGTCAAATATCCAAAGGGAGTGATCCATGGCAATTCATGTTTTTAGATTGTCAATATGAATACTCATAAGTCGTGCATATAATTAATATATGTTAGCCAGGATGGTCTATAAGCGCACTGATAGAGATACATCTGTATTCTAGAATATAGATACATTGCTCAAATGAGACGTCCAAAAACTAAGTAATACATATTATAAGTCCAGTTATTACCATATACATTCCTCATATATAGTACCATATAAGGTGACATGTTATTTGATATTCAATCAAATTCAAGTGATTTAAAACATGTGTCTTACTTCAAGCTAAACATGATATTGCTTGCTCTAAACTCTTCTTAAGATATCTAGGGGTTAATGCATTACACATTAGTTTATGAAAGAATGTAAAACCCATTAGTGGTGATGACATGTGACTTATAGTTACATGAGATACACCCAAGGGTCTTCACCACAAGTTGATTAAGATTTATAACATGAGTGATTGGATCCCTACTTTACGATCGTCATTAGAGGTTAATAGTACAGGATATACCAAGTTAACTTACCAGTGTACATAAGCACTAATGACTTACATCATGTGCTCACCCATTAAGTCAATCAAGCATTTGTGAAGGTGGATTGTTTTGGATTGAGAGATGTGATGGATTTCACTAAAGAACATCCATGGGTTTTGAAGAACAACCAAGAATAATTAAATCCTTAAATTTTAGGTGAACATGGGATGTGTAGGGGGAGCGAGGGATCTTTTATTGGGCAGAAGCCCCTAGTGATGGTCACAAGATCAACACCCTGGGCACACTCCCTATCACGATACAAGGTGGAGGTCGAGGGGAAACTGTTACCCTCGATAATCCAAGCACAAATTATAACTTAGTTTTGTTTTTAAGGGATTATTGGTTCACGGATCGCCTTGTTCATGAAAGCCCAAGCCTATAGGAATCAATGTTTCAAATTATTGAATATATTTTATGATTTTAGGGTGTGACAGTGGATTCAGACCTTATTTTGTCACTTTTTTACATCATAATAATAAGGGATTAAAATTTTCTCATCTAACGAAGACCCCTTTTTTGTTAATGAATAATGGTAAAACATGAATTTTAAAATGGTAATTAAAAGTAAATGCTCCATGTAATTATATGTAGCGATGATCCATTTGGTTGGGTGCACACAACATTTGGGATCTTCAATGGGTTCCTGAGCACAATTAATCTTCCACTAGTATCTATTTTATAGGATCCTGATAATTCTCAGTAACCAAACTTTATAGTTTTAAAACATGTGTACTATGGATATATCCTATGGTTAATCAGATTAGCTTGAAATAAGACCTCTATATCACATGCAACGACCCTGTATTTACATGACTACAAGTGCAATGGATAATTGCAATAAAAATGCTACATGGACTACGATCAATTAATGGTTTGTGGAGGTTTTGATCACAATCAATTTTCATAAATGTTGTAGAGATTCAAAATGATCATGTTGAAGTTTTTAAGACGATTGAAAAATGGTCATCAAATATTTCTATTTATTTATTTTTATACGGTTGGGGTTCTGTAAGAAAGATCCCTGTATTTAATATAGGGTGGTTTAGAATAGGATATGTACACAAGTATTTAGGATAGGAGATAGATTGATTGTATCTTATGTGATTTGGAATAATAGGTAATAGGATGTGGACCAGATGGCTGTCCTCTGGATGAAGGATTAGCCCTGCTGGAAAACGTCAAGAGGTCTGGTTTGGCTCTTTCTAGTGGTAGTGAATAATTGGCTTGGCAATGCATTTGGTAGCAACACCATTTGGGAGAGGTGAACAGTAAAGGGTCTCTGAAAATATGTTTAAGATTAGATAATATCTCCACTTTGGCATTGCTACCTTTAAGGTAGATGTATTTGTTGGAGCTCAGGATATGTTACCCGTGGATCGAAGTGGATATGACAATTCAGGATGGGTTGAGACAACATGGGACTGTCCCCAGAGTTGTGGTAGATGTCAAAGGGTGGAGAAAAACCTTCGATGAGGGAGGTCGTGCTTAAATCTAGGTTATGTTGGTACTGCTAAACTACTCCTAGGAATTGGGAGATTGCAGGTGACTTAGGAATAACGTCTGACTCTAATATGATTCCAAGGGACCAGGGTGAGAAGGATTATGCATAAAACAAAAACCTAAGCTAGAGAAGATGACTCAGCAGTCAAATTGGATAAGTTTGGGATTTGAATACTTAAAAAAGTAGATTTAGTAAATGTGGATGGAGAGGATAAATGATGGCATGAAGAGGGCCAAGACGGATGACCTGGGATTAGGGGATCAAGAGGATGTGGGTGACGTTCAGGATTTCACACCTTCACAATGGAAAATAGAGACAAATTCTGAAACAATGCAGGTATAACACACCTGCAAAGTGGATGTTAGAGGTAAGGGACTTGGGACTATGTAGGAGAAAGACAATGGGATGTGGTAAGTGATGATGAGGAGGATGAGCCATAAAGGACCAAGGTATGATGTATTGCTTAAAGATTCATGGCACAAATTGATCATGATTACATGAGGATAGGTATGTATAAGGGATGTTTACAGAAACATTTTGCCCAAGGCATGCGACTCTTAGGATTACACTTGATTGCAACATGAAAATGATGCCCTCGATATTCCCAAAGTGATCCAAGGATTAAAAATAGGCATCGAATTTACATAGGTATAGAAAATTGGAAAAAAAAAAGTTACTAGGTGGTGTTGGTGATTTGGGATGTTTACGCTTGGATTTAGATTTAGATTTTGATTTTGATGTGGATTTTGATTTGGAAGTGGATGTGGTGGACGAATCATAGTTGGTTAAAGTTTGAAAAGGGGATCTTTAATTGTGGAAGGGGATGATTGGAGTTGATCAAAATTGATGTAATCAGTTCTATGTGAGGAAGTAGGATGATTAGCGATGTTGGATGGTGTGGATTTATGATTAGGTGTGATGGGTTGTGTATATGGGGGATCATCTTGGTCGATGTCAATAAGGTCCTCACTATCATAAGTGGATGTGAGGGAGGATGGTTGAGAAGATGTTTGGCTAAGGTGTGATTGGAGGTTAAGAATTTGTTGGTTAATATTTTGGATGGTTGTGAGGATGGTGGGATCGACTTGGGATGGGTTGTTGGAAAGAGGATGTGAGTGTCATAATTTGGTTTTGTAAAGATTGGAGAATAATAGGGATATTTTGATCAAAGTGGGAGGATAAAGGTTGATGAGTGGAGGCCTGGGTTTTGGGACGTGGAAGCCCCTCACTTCACATCATGCTTAAAACATGTAGACACTTAGCCAATAACGATAACTGTCATTGAATTTGTATACCTCGCCAGAACATGGGGTGTGTCTATGTGCGTGGAGATGAATCCCATGGTCACGAGACCCCTAGAACTATGAAAAGTGTGTGGTGATGAAATCCACATCACATTGCCTCTAAAAAAGAAAAAAGGAAGAAGGTGGATTGCTTTTGATCCTCAAGATCATCTAAGGACACGAGAGGAGAGCATACACGAAATCCAACCTTCGGATTTTAACAAGTAAACATGTAATATATGAAAGATGTAAGATATAAATATTGATGATTTTTTATTTAAATGATAAAAAGATGATTAAAAAAATGCAAAAGGGGTCTTCAAGAGGAGGCCCTACAAAAAAGAGGATTAGTAGATTGGAAAATAACTCCAATTCTTGGACAAACGTGCTACAAAACAAAAGGATTAGTAGTTTTAGATTGATTTTTATCCTTGGGTAAGCATAGGAAGTTGCACACAAAGTGTTAGTATTTTGGAACAAGAAAATATAACTCAAAGTGTAGTTAAAATGGAAATATTTAGTAAAATAAAAAGCAAGAATAAATTATATAATAACATTCTAAATTAAAACTTTCATTACATATATCTTTTCAATACCTTTTGAGGAAAAAAACGGGGTTCCATTTCGAGTTTGGGGTCAAAAGTTATGGCTCTCAGAAGTTAGGCAACAAAAGAGCAAAAAAAATGCATTGAAATAGGTCACATATGCGTTGTTTCGTGTTGGAAACGTATTTTGAGCTCAAAAACTCAAAATTTGAAGGGGTAAACAAAAGTGAAAAATCTTGAAACTTTAACAGCTCATTCTAGGGATAAAATACAGTTGAAAACAAAAAAAAGTGGGTGGATAAGCCCCCATGGTGGGCACCAAAATGTATATGAAAAATTGTGTCAGCATGCAAATATGCAATGACTAAGAAACCAAATCAATGCAAAAATCCAACAAAATAAGTCAACTACCTTAGATTGAGCAAGATGGAAAGAGGGAGAAAGTAATATACCTATACTTACCTACAAGTGGAATTCTTCTTCTTTGATGATTGGATGTGCTCTTAAATTGCTTGTTGGATTGGATTTTTGCTTCGAATTTGATGTGGATGCACTTATGCAGCACCTCCCCTTTGATTTTCCTTAATGATTGATGAAGGATGATGATTTATTGGTTGATTGTAGATGAAATGATTGAGTGGGATGATAGAATGGATGAACAAAATAATATAATAGATAATAGAATCAATCATCTTCTAAGCACATCCACCCATCAAGGAAGGAGAGTTGCATGTTAGACGGTAAGTACATGTATTATTCCTCTTCCTTTCATCTTTGGCTTGATTTGAGGTAGTTTATTTGTTGAGTTTGCATGTTGTATTTGAATTAGTTTCACATTCATTTTTATTTGTGCATGCAAACTTGATTTTTCATCTACACCTGCCAAGTTTGTGTAGTGATGGAGATCTATATAATGATGCGAGAGAGACCATGTCATGCATCGCAAGTTTCACCCAGATCCTAGTCATCGACATATGCTTTATTTGGACCAAAAGGAGGAATTATATGATTAATTTTAGGAGCTTGGTGAAGGGTTTTAGCTTGTGGAGAGAGGATCAATTATTCTTCCTTTGATGGTTTGGCCTTAGATGGGGCTGATTGTGACTCTTGCATTACCGGAGAAGGAATAGGAGTGATTGTTGTGTGATGCTTGCTAGACACAGAAGGAGGTTAGATTTGGGAAACCCATTGGGGTTTGATAATTAGATATGAATGTGTAGCAAAATATTGTGTATCAAATGAAATAAATTCTTGATGCTCAAGTTTCCCGATTCATAATTCTAAAGCATAGTAATCATTGTCAGGATGTCCATTAGTTCTATGATAATTACAAATATAGGTGACCTTTTTATTTGGCAAGTCGATAAGGAGGGTAGTAATGAGTAGGTGGAAAGGTTATTAACTAGTGATTTAGGAGCTCAAGGAGAATATCATGTTACCTAGCATTTTGATCAAACTCGAGAGGTGTTTTTTGTGGTAAAACCTTGACCTCGCTTATATAAGAATATGTAGTAGTCATGGGATCAAGATAAGATGTAGAATAATAACTAGTACGGGCATGAGAAGCATCCTTGAGATGTTAGATATTCAGTTGTGAGGGATGTAATAATGGTTTTCATAGCTTAAAATTTATCTTGAAAGAAAAGGTGTAAATCTTGAATTGACTCAAAGATGGATTGATTAGTTGTGTTATTAGGACTTATAAAGGGGTCGGATATACAATTAAAAAATGCACTTACTTGTAAAGGTGGTGTATCACAAGGGAGGCACATTGTATTTATGGCTTTATTGAGAGCAACTTTGTGAAGTGGGGTGATTTTAAAGTAATTGATACAAGGAGAGTTGAGGAAATTTAGAGGCCATTATATGAAAGAAAAGGCAATTTGTGAAGTAAGAGCCCTAGAAAGTGATCCAGAGGATAGGACCAAGGATGAAACCCTAGGAATAACTATGCAGATCAAATGTATGATAAACAATAGATGGAAAGATGAACCCTAAATACAACCAGGGTTTGGGGTTAGGGAAATGCAAACTTGATAGAATACGCAGAATAAAAAATTTGAATGGCTGATCATGGGTGGGACTCACCAAATGATTTAATCTAAATTGAATTAAACCTTGTTTCAAAGTAACTTACTATAACAAATTATATTCAAATGATTACATACAGTAATTTGTAAGCACCAAGCATTCAATAATGTAAAACCCTAAGTAAGTGAAGGGAATAAGAAGACTCAAATATTCTGTGTAATCCGAGAGTGATCGGGACTATGTATTTATTGGAACAAGCTAGGAACAATGTCATAATGGCTTGATGAAAATTTAGAAGTACATAAATATGCAAAACAAAGGCACCCGCAAGAGGAAATGAGCATCCTTAGCGCTAGTGATTGATTTGGGTGCTAGTGTCCATTTAGATACCTAGGTTCTGAATTTTTCTGGTTCAGAAGGTATTCACTCCAATATTCACTTTATTGCTCTGAATTCACTATTAGGGTTCCAATAACACTTGTAACCCGTAAACATATGACTAGTTGCACATGCTCACAAACCAGATCAAATATTATAAAAAATATGTAGAATGCTGAGTCACGTTGACCTCGACAGTCACCAAAGAGTGAAATTAAAACTAAGCGTTGCACTACATCTTAGACTCTATGTAGTTCTTTATGTGTCTGTGTCCATGTCTTGTGCCCTAGGTTTCCCTTGTGCAAGTTGCATGATGATAGTGAGCTAGATCTAGATTGTTGTAAATATGTAAAGTATGTGTGATGGAATAGAATAGACTCCCCTCCTATGTAGTGTATGTATATCAATACAACCTTTGTCCCTTGTATGAATGTGCTAGAGGTATGCTTTTTAGTGCTCTTGTGCCTTTGTGCAAGATTAAGTGGTGATAGATAATACTTATAGTGATTGACCATTTATTTAGAAGAAGTAATTATAAGTATATTATTCCCTTGTTTGAATGTTGTAATTGACAACTGAAAGGCCAACCCAAAGTGTTAAAAGGTGACCAAGAAACGAAAAGGACCCAAAATGGTAAGAAGAAGAAAAAGAGCGACATGAACTCCCAAGAGGGGTAGGAGCGCCCGGGTGCTTCTATCTTAATTGAGTGTTAGTGTCTGAGGCCATTAAAAAGTGAATCAATCAAGTGTCAACAAAGCTGTAAGATGCGTAAAACTAGTAAAGTGCAATAGATATCAAGTGAATCAAATGAGTTGTCAACCACTAGTTTTATTGCTTAGGCATCATGTATACATTAGTATGCTTTAGGACCTAGAAATGTACCCAAGTGCGTATATTTTATGTGTGCAATTTTGCCCAATACTTTCTTAGGTGTATTATCAAACCCAAAAATATAAAGAGTAGATGGATTGAGATGAGTAACAAAAAGTCGTATTTGTTGGAGAAAGGAAATATTGCATACATTAAGACCATATCCAGGATCAACTAGGACCTGTTTAACAAGGAGATTATGAAGTTGAACCTGGATATAGAATGGGGGAAGCATTGTAATCAAAGGTATGGGAAGCCATAAAATATCCGATAATGGGAATGTAAGGAATGTGTTTCACCAAAAGATTAACAAAATTTAAATCTATGTAAGGACATTGTTGATAAAGATAGATATAATAATAAATATGTAAGATATAGCTAAAGAAGTAAAAAATAAGAGTGAAATATAGGAGATAAAGATGAATCAACTTGTAAACTGTAGGTCTAGATTGATTTTAGAATGATCAACATGTTGGAAAGGTAAATTTTTGGACTTTATAAGCTCTGTATCAGAAACTAGAATGTGACGATCTTAGGGACAAGAACTCCTAGGAGAGGACATGGCCACATGGATGCTAACGTCTACTCTGAGTGCTGGTGTTTTCAGGATAGATTCTATTCTAGTTCTTTTGTGTTGTTTCTCATCGCTTCTTATTTGTTGTGGGTCATGTTAGGTTTGCTACAAAGTTTTCTTAGTCACACCTATACCTACAAAAGAAACCATAGTTGCGTGCAAAATACTCAAGCACACATTAGATGAATAAAAAATATGCATATGCTTGAGTCGGACTACCCTTGACGACTACCCCAATGTGATTTTTACTTAGTGGTGCACTACATTTCAGAGTCAATGTAGTTCTTATATGCATGTGAGTGGGATAATGTCCCTTAAGCTAGGATGCTCTAATGTTATTCATACAAAGAATAATGGGCTACAACTAATTTTTCCCAATGTAAAATGTGTGGTATGGAATAAATAATAGATCCTCTTATGCAGTGAAGTGTGCAGTCCCAAAATCTAGTCCTTTGTGTAGTAGATAAAAAATATGATCTCTTTGTAATAGTATGTGCCTCTTAATGCTTGCCCCCTAATGAGGTTAAATAAAACACACACACACACACACACACGAGTCATTCACTTAAGTTTAGTCATTAACAAGTCAAAGGATGACCTAGGGTATTAAACAAAGACAGGAAATATGTAACATTGAAAAATTTAGAAATAGGGAGGACAGAAGTGCCCAGAGGGGACAATAGTACCTGAGCACTCCTGCCCCTAATGGGTGGTTCTGTACAGGGTGGAAGAAAGATAAAATAGTGAAAGCAAGATTGAGTATGATGCTGGCTAGTATGCAAAATTGTAAGGTGTAAGTCCAAAAACAACAAGCAATAAAGATAAGAAATATAAAATTAATGTCAAATAAAAATAAGTGTTGTTAAAATTAGTTATCTTGCTTAGGAATCATGCATATAAATGAAGTATTTAGAGGCTATATGTACATAGTAAGTGTGTGATATAGTGACTGCTCCTATGTGATCAACTAAAATATATTGCTTTGTGAAATATTAATCCTCAAAAATTGTAAAAACCCTTTGTCATAACCCAAAATGACTTCAAACACCAACCATAGGTAAAACCTTCATAAAACGGTTAGTGTTTAGGTTGAAGTGCAATTTGTACATTGCCTTTGTTATCACTACTTCAAAGAGTCCTTAAACCCCATGTATTTATCTACCTAAATATGTAATATCTATATGGATACAACTATAATTGACAACTTATTCAATTGATAATGCTTTGTAGTGTCTTGTTTTTTAGTGCTTGACATGGATTTGGTGGTCTTTGGCTTAAGAAGCTTACCTCTAGAACCTTGTCTACAATTCTCCATACTTGTGTAGGGGTGCTCTTAATGCATTATACTACTTAAGGGGAATTCATGAGAATTTTGAGTGCTTTTTGAGTTTTTTTTTTAACTTGAGAGTGTTGGGTGATTGTTAAGTGGAGGTTAAATGAGTACATGGGTGAATTTGACTTTCTTATATATGATTTCATGGGTTTAATGTTGCATTAAGGTTAATCTATAGGAAAATTATAGACCCATAAAAGATATCAAACTTAGAAAAATATAGTTGAGTGGATTAGGATGAACCACTAGTTTCAAACCAAATCATTTGGTTGTTTGGTCCCTGTTTAGTAGTCTCGTATGGATAAGGAGTGAGGTGATGGAATTTTTTGGGCACAATACTCGAGAGTGATAGAATGTTATGGAATAATACAAGAAATTTAATGATTGAATAAGTAGTGTAATTAGGAAGACAAGTCAGAAAATAACTCTATATGGATATGTAATTGAGCTCTGAATGTGTGCATAAGTCATGATTTAAGGATTAAGCTAATATTAACATTATTAAGTGATAAATTACCAGATTTAGGTGTCTACACTTATCTCCCTTTAAGATAGGAAATGAAATTTACATGCTTAAAGGAAAACATACCTGAGTGTGTAGACAAGTTTTTTCTTCGCTAGAGGTGCTTGATTCACTTGAGTGTTGACACAATATCCATATTAAAACCTATAACCAAAAAGTGTAGTCAATGTCCATAAAAGGAATTGAAATCAAACTCATATTTGAAAATGTATTTGAAACTTAACATTTGAAATTGAAACTCATAAATTTATAAAGTGAACAAAGCATGGAAGGAGTGCTCTTGTTTTCCTCATTGAAGGAGAATCTCCTTGATAATTTTCTTGGAGAAATGGATTAGACTTGATTCATTGAATGATTGGAGTGATTAGCCCCAACTTGTTGAAGGAGAAGTTGGAGTGAAAAAGGAATTAAAATTCACTTGACCCAACACCAAACAAGAGTGTCATAGGGATTTCTAGTCACCCCAAAGACCTTTTAAAAAGAAGAAGGGCATCACTAGATGTTTAGCCATACCAAAAATATCCCAAAATGAGTGAGAAGAAGAGTGTCTTGAGGCTTTATGGTTATCTTTTAAATATTATACTCACATAACCACACCATTGTAAATGGATCTAGGTCCCAAATGTGTAAAATAACATAAATTCGAAAGGGAATGAAGTATACTCATGCCCCCATCGTGTATTGTCCCAATATATAAAATGTGCAAAGATGAATATAGAAGCAAGAGGTGCATACCCCCATACCATGAATTTTAATGTTCCTTTATATGCACAAATTTAGAAGGGAATGAAGTACTCACACCCCCACCATCTATACTAAAAATTACTAAAAAATCTTCCTTTTATCCCTAAACTTATATCATAAACTCTAAAAATTATTATATCCAACAAAATCCCATATTTGTCACTAATAAACTACCTAGGATGATTTTTTTTATCATGGACACTAATGTCTGACAATTTTGTCCCTTGTTGGATGGTTTTTTCCCTATGTAAATTTTGGTCCTGATTTATATCTATTCCAGTTCCCATGTATTTGTATCCTATTTGATTCTATTTTGAATTTTTTGTTCTATCTATGTGCTTGAATTGCGCAGATAACAGTGTACCAACCCTATTGAATTCCCCTTCTTTTGAGGTGAGTGAGATATGCAATAAATGGCTCAACTTAAAACAAGTGAAGTATATATGTGTTTGATGTATCATATAATCGTTGTTGGATCACATTGGAGGTTTTTGTAGGTGTCAACCATAAAGATCATATTCCTATAATAGAGTCCATGGTATAAACCATAACAAGAAGAGATGGAAAAAAAAGCATAGAAAAAGACAAGTATACAAGTATAGAAACATGCAGGCATAACAAACAATGTCACACAAGCAATCAAAGAATAGGACAAAGGCCACATATAAGGGACAAGAGTGTTACACACTCAAAAACTCATTATAAAAGACAACACAATCCATAAACAAAGGACACCAACACACACACACAGAAAACATTATAGACCACATACATGAAAACAATCCTATAAGCAAGAATGTGAATAAAATTATAGACAATATCCCAAAGGCACGTAAGTTAAGAGATATTAGTTATGCATAAGACATATGTGTTATCCACATTAGTCTAAATAAATAGAATATATCATGCAATAAATAATATAATCACAATGAGGAAGTGAAAAGTAGCGTGTAATGAAATAGTAACACATGATAGTGTACAAAATTCCCTTGTATTAACAAGGCCATTGGGAAATGGACTAGGCCAACACATGTCATCATGTAGTCTCCTATGTGTCATGTGTCATGTTAAAATATGTTGTGAATTCTTGTGTGTAAAGAGTATATAGAATATAATATATATCACACCATGTGAAAAACAACATATTTAAAGTAAAGAACTAGCAAATCAAGTCATATGTAGGTCTTGTATTTATATTTTAATAATATCTGAATGTGTTTTTGTTTATTAGAATATTAGAATATTTTTTTATTTATAGAATATTTGTATTTCTGAGAAGCGATACCTCATGGTAGGACCATGAGGGTGAAGACGGGAACCTATTGGTGTAGGAGGATTGGACCTCAAAATTGCATCGTGTATTATAAGAATAACAAGTATTGTTATAATTTGGGGTTGTAAAACATACACAAGAGTTACGTAACCTTTAGGAATGGATTGGGGAGGAATCATGTAGGGGATAGAGCTTGGTACCATAACATGAGTGGGCTCAATAGTCATAGGAATATGAACCATAATGATATTAGAAACAGAAGTAGGTAATTTACCTTCAAATGGAATAACTAGATTTGTAACAAATTGATTATAATAAGTGTACTTGGTGTGTTGATAAATAGTAGAAATAATATCTTGGAGGTCATAAATCCATGGGTATGCTAAAAGCATTCCATATGTCCTAAGAATATCATAAATAAAAAAAGTGTAGCCATAGTATAGAGTGTGTTATGTGATAGAGAATAATGTTTTCAATAGATTGAGGAGGATATTATGTGTTATATCAGATATGTTTCCCCAAATATCCTTAAAAATCAAGTTATGTGAGGTTACATGAGTTGTATTTAGAATTATGATCAATTATGACAATGTAGACAAATTTTTGACTCCAAAAGCTTTAATGTAAAGCATATAAGAAAGAATATCATTGTCAGATGTAATATTGTCAACACCATGATTGTAGTTGGTAGTTATGTCATCTTGTTGTTCTAGTAAAGGTAACTCTTTGATAAATTCATATGCAAGTTCCTTTATTGTAATACATACCTCATTGATAGTGTTATGTTCGTGTGAAGGTGCATATGGTGGTAGTGTAAGAGGTTCATTGTTGTTGTTATTGCATATTGGTGGTAGTGTTATGTTTGATAGTGTTATGTTCATGTGAAGGTGCATATGGTGATAGTGTAAGAGGTTCATTGATAGTGTAAGAGGTTCATGGTAGTGTTATCTCATATGCCAAAGTGGTGAAAATATGCTAAGTATCATGACCATTACTTGATTTAATAACCATGCTAAGTATAATTGATTAGTTATCATGAAAATATATAACTAATCAATTGGAATAGGTTGGTCCATAAGTGTGATAATAGGCTCATTAGAAGTAGGATATTCAACATTGCAATATTTGAAAGGATCCTTATCTGTGGAAACAATATGTTGAAGACCATCTTGTAATTTTTTGACACATTGATAATGTTATGTACCTTTAGGATATGATATTATAATGTAAATGGGTTGATGGAGATAATGACATGTGGCACACATCCCCCTTAGCTAGTATATGTTTATAGTATATGGGGTCACATCTGAATTATTTATATTGGGTAATGAGTTGGCCTACATTAGGATTAGGTGTTACACATCCATTGAGAGTAATGTATGTCTATATAAAGGATATGAGTATTATTATGATTCATGTCATGGATGTATGACTTGATTCTTCTACTTGGTAGAAGTATATTAGAGGTCTCCCCCTCGAAGTGGATTCCCATTTTGGGAGATAGTGGAGTTACTCCTTAAGAAATATTATATGGTATTTCCCTACCTTAAGGGTATTGTTATGTATATATTGAATATTTGGACATATTGGCCCAATAATATCTCTTATGTTGTTTTATCTTCTGTTTAGTATACACAAAGATTTTTCAGTGGTATAAAAACATCGATCCGGGCAGTTTATGGGATAAAACCCTAATGTCGGCGATTCACCTATATGTTGAGATCGAATTTGAATTTTTAAGATATGTTTTTGGTGCAGTGGAGAAATCATTCAAATAATATTCCCTATAAATTTCATATTTTTTGGAGCTATTTTGCAAAAGGTATGTTAGTTTTAGGGTTGAAACCCTACTTTTCATGTTTCATCCATATCTTTTGAATTTTGGAGAATTATTTATTTAAATTTTTTGAGCTGAGGTGAATATAATTCAAGGTGATACCCTACAAATTTATGAAAGTTTGGATTAGTTTTGTGTTATTTATTACAGTTTTATGGCTTTACACAAATTAGCTCCATAAATAGAAATATTAGGAAATTTTAAGAATTTTTTACATTTTCAAAAATATCTCAAAAATATAATTGGGGTTTGTGTTCTGTATTTTCTTATTTTTGGCCAACCTCTAGCCGAAAGTGATCCAAAGATCAATTTAGTAGATGAAATTTCCCTAAATCTCCCAAAATCATGACAATATGCTAGAAGACTCTAAGATATTTTTATCACCTATTTAAACGTGAAAAATGGACTCTGTTTGAGCACGATACCATCCACATAAGTTCCTAGTTGCAGGAGAAAAAATAGGGGCAACAAACCAATTATACTATGACACATGGCAGTGCAAAAATGATAAAAATGGTAAAAAGGTGTTTATGGTTTTTTTCCTTTTGTCTTTGACGCTCGAGTTCAGATGGGTGGGTCCCACTATTTACTAGCTAGGGGCCCTTAGCCAAGGTAGACATACTCTATTTGCATAGGGGTGCCTTTTCCTCTGTGAATTCATATTACCATAGTCACAATTTGTATTTCAATGCCACATATTGTATTAGTATGGTGCATGTGGGATTAATATTCTCAATATTTTTAAAATTATATTATTTAAACTACCATGCACTGACCTTATGCTAAGTTTGGCGCATTTACCATTTACCATGCCAAAACATTCAAACCTCCTCCATTATCTTATCTCAACATATAATCTAAGTTTGGAGCTTAGCACCCACATACATGCCACATGGCCACACATAACAACCTTGGCTACTCTATGTCATTTCCACATCCCATGAGGACATATTAATTTGGGTAAAAGAGATGCTATGTGGCCCAAGCCACATAAACATCGGGTAGTGGTAGGATTTTTAAAGCCTTATGGTTTTGAACTCCCATGGAATATGGGATTAATAATCATATAAACAAAATAAGGAAATGTGTGAGAAGTGGGTGGTTGGGGGTGGTTCAAACCCCCACCCACATGCCTCTAAAAATATGTCTTAGCTATACAACCAATTCAAGTGTATAAATAAGTAAGTTGGGTTTTTTTGAGGTTAATGTGAAGATTTTGGTTTTCTCATGATAAGGTAGTTTTAGAAAACTGAATTTTTGAGTAACTTAGGAGCCTTTTCAGAGTTCGGTGTAAACTGGAAAGTTGTTTAGAATTTTGAGACACTCCTATTACATATATTGATTTCTCGAATTGGATTTATTTTAAATTATTTTTAGGAAGTCACTTTTAGATAGATGATGAAGGGAAGAGCTTCTATGAGTGCTTCGAGAAGGTGGAGGACAAACACTGAGCATCGCCAGAGTCTTATGAAGGTCTGAAGTCATGAATTTACATATTTTAGATCTATTATTGTTTATTGTAAGTGCAGTTGGGACATTTTTAATAGATCAGTTCAAATGAACTTGGAGATGTAGGCAATTTCCAAAATCTTCTAATTTGTTATTTATTTTTTGCATTTAATTAGTCAGATTTTAATTCAGTTAAGAAAATTTATAATTAGTTTACGACATTTTACGAGAAATCGATAAAAGTGAAATTTGAATAGTTTTGATCGAAAGGGTGAACAAGTTGATTTTGTTGATCATAAATTCAGTTATGGATCAATTTTAAATCATTTAAAATTCAGATTTTGATCAGTTTTAGTTTCATAAAAATCTTGAAAGATGATAAATTAAAAGGATATGTAGAAAACAAGCAAAACAATACGGGGTTTATTGTCGTTTATAGATCAAAAAGAGGTAGGATAAGTTTTGATCAAAAAGGGTCTATTCCTAAAATCCTAGTTTTTATGGATCACAGGGATAAATTTTTTTATGGAGATGGCAAGATTAATGCTAGAGAATATTGGATCTAATTTAAAGAAAATTATTTTTCACACCCAAGTCTATGGTTTCATTTTCATCTTTGGCAGGGTGGTCTAGCACGAACTTGGTGCTTTAAATTGAAACATGGGAGTACATATTGGTCTTGGGAGGAAATGAAACAAGTTTTCTTACATCAACAGACCAAAGAAGATGAAGAAAAAGAGGATGTTGTAGATGAGGATTAAAAATAATATTCTAATGAAGAATATGAAGAAGATAAAGTTGATCATAAAGAAGCTATGTAGGGTTCAGAAGGAGAGATGCCATATCAAGATATGAGTTTAGAAAGGGCATCTCTATGGAAGGAAGCTTCAATATTTTATTTTGAAGGGTGCATTCAAATGAAAAAAGTAATTGTTTCAATAAACCCTAGTAGTAAATATAACTTCATCAATATGGATGTAGTTGAACATCTACATGTTCAAGCAGAGTATATCACAAAATCTCAAGTGGATGGTAAATAGATTGAAGCTTTTAAAGATTTAAATTTCTCTATAGATAAATATGTTTTGCATTCATATTTTTATGCTTTAGATATGGATGGTATGGATATTATTCTTGGATATCCCTAGTTAAAGACATTGAGAAAAATTAATATTAATGTGCAAAATAAATTCATGAAATTATGGTACAAGAGAAAGAAAATTACATTGCATGATATCACACTTGGCGAGGAAAAAAGTAATGTAAAGATGGAGCATGGAAATGAATTTAAAGATGGTGAAGAATTGAATAAGTATGATTCAAAAGGAGAGGATGAATAATGTGATGAAAAATAATAAAATATTTCATCTACTTAAGAGAAAAAATAAATTACAAATAACAAGGTCGAAGAGGAAAACCAGTTGAAGAAAATGTTGATAAGGTTGAGGATAATAAGGTTACACCATAAAGACACCCACATCACCATGAGAGATAACAATCATGGAGACATGTTAGGACACACGAGGGCAACAATCTATATGGATATACAAGGAATTGGAGGAGAAAACATTATGTCTATATATGACATCAATGGAAAAACAATTATATGACATGGAATCACATGAATAATTATTATAGATATGCATAGATACTAAGGAGGAACAAATATGGACATGGATGGAATTAGAAAAGTATAATGGAATATGGAATCAGGTTTGGAGAATTATCACCCACTAAGATTTCATATGGGTGATTGGATGATCGAGCATGACAACACGTGTGTAATGATTTAAAGCATACTAACTACATGGCTTCTTCTTATGTTTCGGGGGTGAAACATGTCAAGGAGAGAGGGAATATTATGTACATTTGGTATATGATATTATACTACATATGGGTTGATGGATATGTTGTGTTGAAATGTGGCACACATCCCCCTTAGTTAGTATATGTTTATAATATATGGGGTCACGTAGGAATTAGTTATATTGGGTAATGAGTCAATCTACATTGGGGTAAGGTGTTACCCATCCATTAAGAGTAATGTATGTCTATACGAAGGATATGAGTATCATTATGAGTCATGTTATGGATGTATGTGTCGAGTATTCTACTTGGTAGAGGTATATTGGAGGTGTTACCCTCGAAGTGAATTCCATTTTTGGGAGATTGTGGAGTTACTCCTTCCTTAAGAAGCATTTTACAGTGTTGTCGTACCTTAAGGATATTATTATGCATATATTGAATATTTGGGCATGTTGGCTGACCAATATCTCCTGTGTTGTTTTATCTTCTGTAGATTATTCATTTAGAATATGCAAAGATTTAATGTTATGTACCTTTGGGATATGATATTCTAATGCATATGTGTTTATAGAGATGTCGACATGTGGCACACATCCCCCTTAGTTAGTATATGTTTATAATATATGGGGTCACATCGGAATTAGTTATATTGAGTAATGAGTCGGCCTACATATGGATTAGGTGTTACCCATCCATTAAGAGTAATGTATGTCTATATAAAGGATATGAGTATCAATATGAGTCATGTCTTGGATGTATGAGTTGAGTTTTCTACTTAGTAGAGGTATGTTTTTGTCCCCCTCGAAGTGAATTCCCATCTTGGGAGATTGTGGAGTTACTCCTTCCTTAAGGAGCATTGTATGGTGTTTCCCTACCTTAAGGGTACCATTCGACATATATTGAATATAAGGGCATCTTGGCCCATAAATAAATCTTGTGTTGTGTTATCTTCTACAAATTATTCATTTATTATATGCAAGAATCTTATCAAGTGGATGTTACACTAAAACCTTGAGGCGTTAGTGAAATCTTTACATGAGGATCATACCATCCCACCCTGCTTTCGTAGCCCAGACCCTGAGCTAGATTTGCACCCGTAGATCAAGACCAAACCCTGACCTATATGAGCCTTAAGTAAATACTGCAATGTCAGTGTAGCCACTTGTGTTGGGACTCGAACTTGAGTGGTTGCTTTGATACAAAATGTAACAAATGGTTACACCAAAACCTCGAGGCATTAGTGAAATACACACATTATAGACACAAAATCATGCACTTTGGGTAATTATCTAGACCTGATTGCATACTACTATTCATATGATTCTTAAGTAATAAAAATTACTAATCAACCCATGTCTTTATCCACCTTTGTTTGCTTTTTATTGCTACTTTTGGTATTGCACCCCTTACTTGCTCAATATGCCTTTTTGTACCTCGAAATTTATCATCTTGGACACCAAGGCCTAGCCAAGATGCCAGCGCCAGGCACCCTCATCCCCTCTGGGTGCCCTTGACCTTAGTATACTTTATTCACATATTTTGGGTCCTTTCTTGCCATTTGAGCATCTTATATTTTTGGTACTCAACCTTTTCAGGGTTAATTACGAAATTCAAGCAAGGGAATCATATAAATATAAAGTTATGTGATCATAATAAGGGACCAAACATTAAGCATTAACTATTACCACCTAAGGTTACATCCATCAAGCATCTAAGAGCTTCATTGCATCCATCTAGAGCCATCCAAGGGACACAAGGGTTGTTTATTCTGCATACACTTCATAGGAGGGAAGCTCATTCTATTTCATGCACACATTTTACTAAATTTCTTTACATATAGCTCACTTTCTCTCTATTAAGTGTGACATGTATAAGAGCCACCTAGGGCATAATTCCACACACACACATAGAACTATATTAGGCCTGAGATGTAGTACAATGTTAAGTAGTAAGATCACAATTGTGATAGCTAAAAGTAATTTGACCCCTCATTTTGCATCTTTCTTTTTTAGGATTTGATGTCTCTTTGAGGGTTTTGCAAGTTAATAATTCATTGCAGGTTTCCAGCGACTTCAAGGATCAGTGTGTGACCTTGTAGTGACCAAAGGTGAACAACAATGAAAAAATTGTGACCACTCAGAGGAGGTTTTTTTGAGAATTTTCACAAAAATAGGCACCCAGAAATAGTCTTAGAGTTCCTGAAGGTGTGCATGTCCCTCTCCAAGCGCCCCAGTCTAGCTTGTTCCTCGAGATCTACATTTTCCTGAGTCTTTGTGCGACGTTATTTCCTCTTTGTCCATCCAGTTAGCTCTCCCAAACAATCTAGATTTAGATTTCACTATAAATCTGCTAAGGCTCTTCTTACCCTCTTTGCAACTAGGGATTCACATTTTTATTGCTTAGTTTGTTTGGGTTAAATTATGCTCTTAACTAGTTAGTCATTTACTATTACAATAACATCATATTAGGATTTCATTTCCACATTTAGCTTAATCACACATGAGGATCATAATAGAATGACCTTTAGTATGATGGTAAGAAAATGTGTCATGGGAGGAATGCCACAATGGTGGGTGTGATTTGGGATGGAGAGAGATGAGATCGGTGTCAAACAACTTATGAAGAATAGAAGAAAGTGACTTCATCAAGGGAGTAAATTTGTGAGGGGCTTATATGAAGCCAAAATCCTTAAAAGAACAAACTGAATGTGAATATGTGGGTGTAGAAGGTGATAAAGTGTGATTAGGAAATGATTAGAGGACATTGTGAGCATTGGAGTGTAATGACGTGTTAGATGGTAGAGGAATGGAAACATGCGGTAAAGGAGGACAACCAAGATGGACATCCTTGAGGCATTGTGACATGTTCACAACCTCATCAAATGTACGCAATGGATGAATTTATAAGTGGTGGAAGATATGAGGGACAAAACATTTAGAAAAGATGTCAATGAGTTTGGATTGTGGGAGGGGAAATGAAAGACAATGAACCAAAGCATGCTAATGCATGACAAAGTCAATGATGGACTCACTATGGGATTGGCAAAGGATGTGAAGGTCAACGAGCATGGATTTTGGGTGCAATATGGATGGAAAAGTGTGATAAAAATGTGACTATAAGTTGTGTGAAAGTGTAAAGGCTATGTTGTGGGAGGCGTGAGTACCAATCGAGTGTGTGACCAATGAGTGAAAGTGGGAAAGTGTGAAGAAGTGGAGCGTCGTCATGTTGCATAAAGTGACATGTGTAGCATAAAATATGCAAGTGGTGTTGAGGGTCCTTGGTGACATAAAATTTGTCAAAAATGGGAAATTTAAAATGCAATGGATAGGGATGAAGTTGTACCTTTGAGTGGATATGCTTATTACAAATGGAATGATAAGTAGGTGTGGGAGAAAGTCCCCCCAAGTGTAAGTAATCAAGATTAAAAATGTGGTCAAGAAGATGTTGGTGAAGTAAATTAGGATTTGAATTAAAATTAAAATGATTGTAAGCCATGGAGAATGATAGTGACTAGGACTTGGAAACATGAGTGACACTGTAGTAAGACCAGAAATTTATAGCTTAGTCGTAGTTGAGATTGGCTCTGGGATAAAGCAATAATCATAACATAATGTATAATGAATGATTGGGTAAGATACATGTCAATCGAATTTGCAACTAACTTTGGAAAAATGTGGGATGGAAAAATTGTAACATAGTCGTAGTTGTGACCGAGCCTGGAAAAATTAGAACTCAGAAAGGATGATAGAAAGAGATATGACAGTGTCAGCAGGGTCTGTGAAGAATAGAAATAGTCACAGAGGTAACTTAAAAACATCATTGTTGTTTATCTCAAGGTGTAATAAAGGGGCTTGGTCTAATGGATTCCTATAAAAGGCTCTCTCCCTAAATACCAAGAGTTACCCAAATGAGTGCGGTACAATAGAAAATTTCTAGTCATCAAATTTACTTTACCCCCTCGATTAGCTAGTTGGATTTTACTTAGCTCAATCAATCAAATTGGGGTTGTCACTAAGGATAATCTTGGCTCTAACCTCATGGATGTACTAGTCAAGTAGGTGGGGGTGTCCATTTCATTAGTCAGTTCCCTCAGCGTGCCAGCTACTTTGTGGTTACTGTGGTACTCCTCACAATGTGTTTTTTGGGCTTGTGCCCATACACTTCCCACATTATGTAGACAATTATTTACCCTTATTAAAAAACACAAAAACATTATATTATTACACAGTAACCAACTATTAGGCTATGAAGCACATGTAAGAAAAGGAGGACATATAACTCATCAAATGTGACAACACATCTTATTAGAGCTAGTAAAAAAATTTGTAAGTTCGATATAAGTTATTGTAAAATTATAATATTTTATTATATAAATTATCTTACACAAACTATTAATACTTGTATTTTTTCATTTCACTATTTTTGCAGGAAACCTGCTATAATAGACTTGCAACAAAAGACGTGTAATCAACATTCAAATCAATGGGTTGGGGATTAAGTGCATTCATCAAATGAGATAATAAGAATGTCTTTGTGACATTAAGACATGTTGTTTAATTAGTCGGGAATAACATAAATTTTAAATTCAAAAATTTATAAATTTTTACCATTATATATCTGCAAGTTGATAGACATTAGGAGTAGGAAGAGGAAGAAGGGGAGGAATATCGTCGGGACAAGGGTGAGGACAAGGATAATGAAGAGGATCACATGGACGAGTATGAGGAGGACAAAGAGGACTTGCATATGTATATATTAATTTATTTTATAATTTGGAAGGGAATTCGTCCCTTTTAATAATCTCTGAATGTAATATACTATACATTTTTGTATAAAAATCACAATATAAATGTTGTGTTTTATGATTATGTGTAATATGTGTTTATTTTATTTTTCATATCCAAACAATACTATGACATTTTGCTAAGTTTTTAATAAACTCATGTCGTCTTTTATTAAGAATCCTCAATATAATATACAATAATGTAATATTATATATATATATATATATATATATATATAATTACATAAATGCGGAAAATATAGTGAATAATAAATTAAATTAAATTTCAAATAATATATTTTCATTAAAACAAATAATAACTATAAAATGTAATGCAATTTAATTATTAGGAAATTATTTATATTAAATGAATAATTATATTAATTTTTAAAAATTTATCGACTGAGTTTTGTGTCACATTTAGGCCACACATTGGTGGTGCAAATTATGTGCAATTGGGGCACACAATTGACATTCAAGTGCTGTAAATACGACACTTCTAAAATTGTCTAGTCGCGTCAAAATTATGTCACATTTGTGCCGCAATTTCTGATGCCAATTCTTGGTAGAAACATGTATAGAGGACCTTAAAAAGGTTAATTTTCTAATGCAAAAATTACTCAAACAAAGACTCTATAAACACTTTATGTTGTACTAAATTGGCCCCTTTTACGAAATGGTATTGTTCACCTAGTCAACCAAGGATTACGCCCATGCCATCCTTCCAAAAATTGATCCTAATTAACACATTTTGAGGACATATCAACTGTAATGCCAACATTACACCACCGTCATGAGGTTTTGACACCAGACCAAGGACCTTTCCCTCTTGGGTCAGGGATTTAAAAATGCTATCTTCCTTGATGACATGGAGTATTCCTTTTATTTCTAGCGTCCCAATGGGGTTATCGTTAATACATGGGAGTATGAAGTGGATGACAATGCTGGGGGTAGTGGAGACGTGTAATATTTTTTTGAAATTTTGACTAACATTGAAGATTCAATTAATAATACTTTACATTCAAAACATTTATATCTAAATTTTATTAATAATATTTAAAATTATCAAACTTATTATGACCCTTAAGTCAATTTTATTTGTTCTTTAGTATTTTCTATTTTCATTACATTTACATTTTTTATTTGCTATATTAGTTTAACATTATGTATAATGTAATTGCAGTCATCCCAAAAAGGTACAAAAGCGTTACAAATCCATTAAAAAGCAAGGCTTTCTAGGTTGTCGACAATTAGATGGATTTAACACTCAACACACATTGTATTAAATAGGATAATCATTTATATTTATTATTAGGATGTAACATTGTATCAACAAATATACTTTTATGACAATAATGGATATTTTTTAGTTAAGTGGTTAGTAAAATAAATTTAAGATGATGCAATAATGGTATTTTAATTGATTTGACCATCTTCCTTTACTTGCAGGTTCCCTTTCAAATATGCTCACCAATGTGCATGCCTTGTATTATGCCTGGGAGGCTTCCTCTGAGATATAATGTAAGCAGAAAATTCTCAAACCTTGTACCAATGAATTAGTTGTCACCCAATGTTGAACGCCTTAAAAAGTTGCCACTTATTTCTTTATTGGATTCAACAAAATTGTGTGATCTCGAAGATGAGTTTTAGAGCATGTTGTGTTCTCACATGGCACAAGAAGACAAATAAACAGTCCTCTTATCTAAAATCTAGGCCAAATGATTAAGATGATGTTGCGTCAATATCAATTATGTCATATATTTTAGGGTATAATTTGATTGATTGTTTATCCTTCGTTTGTTGACACATACACTAATTTCATTATCAATATTGATGGGTTTGTGACTTAATCTCTTGTTTACATGTTAATGTACTCTTTTGAGGGTTATGTGTGAATGTGATATTTGATAGATGGTGGAGGGATTTGAGATGCTGGGGGCTTTCAACTGGGTTTACCATATCTATTAATGTAATCTATTTGATCCCTCCCGACTCCACTCATATCAAGTGCGTACCTTGTTCTATGTGTGACAGGATTCATTGTAAAATATCAAAACTTGTGTCATATATATATATATATATATATATATTTCTAATTTCGAATGACATGAAATATTTTTGCTTCTTTCTTCACCATATTCAATGAAATTATGTGAGGTTAAAAATGTGTTCAATACACTATTGTGTTTTTGCATAACCCAATAAGTTGGACAACATTCTTGATGTCAAAAAATTTAGGGTTGTTGGTATTATTCTGAAAAACCCTACCATACTTAGTTATTTCTCTCATATAAGGGGCCAATCACTATAAGAATTATCTATCACCACCTAATCTTACACAAAGGCACAAGAGCACTATAAAACATACATCTAACACATTCATACAAGGGACAAGGGATGCATTGATATGCATACACAACATAGGAGGGGAGTTTATTCTATTCCATCACACACATTTTGCATACTCGGTACAATCTAGATCTAGCTTGTTATTATCGTGAAACTTACACAAGGGAAACCTAGGGCACAAAACACACACACACACACGAAGAACTATATGAAGTCTGAGATCTAGTACAACACTTGGTTGTAAGTTCACTCTTCAAGTGACCGTCGAGGTCAGTGTGACTCCACCATTTTACATTTGTTTTATTAGATTTGATGTGGTTTGTGGACATGTGCAAAATAAATTTGTTTTGCAAGTTACATGAACATTGAAGTCAAAGAGGCAAACCAAATATTAGAGCGAAGACCTTATGAACCAGATAAAGTCAAAAACTTAAGCATATAAGTAGACATAGGCACCCAGATTAGTCATTAGCACCTGCGGGTGCTTCTGTCTTGCACATTCCTAAGATTATGAACCCTCATCGAGCCTTTGGGACATTGTTCATAGCTAGTTCTAATGGATACACAATTCGGATCACTCCCAGGTTACATAGAAATAAACTAAGTCATCATCCATATCTCATTTACTTAGGGTTTCACATTATTGAATGCTTATTACTTGGACGTTATTCTAGTTTATCACCTGAATATCATTAGTTACAGTAGTTACTCTGAAATTATATTTAATTCAATTTAGATAAAATCATTTAGTGAACCCCCACTCATGATCGACCACTCGGATCCCTATTCGAACACTAGATCTTAGTCTCGAATATTACCTTTACATCTATTGAAATATATTCTCAGTCTATTTTAGATAGTGATACACCCCTTCATATTCAAGTTTGCATTCATAATATAGGGGTTAAACGAGCTTTAGTTGACAATGGATCCAGTATTTACATGTGTAATTTTATCATTCCTTCAGCAAATTGGCCTTTCTAAAGCCTCCTTAACTCCCTCATCTATTTGTATTCACATCTTTGACAATATTCCTCAAAGGGTTTTTAAGTATAATCACACTTTCCATTACTGTTGGGCCATGTTACTTGGCCCATCCCATGTTGTGTAATGCCTAATAATCTGAATTATAATATTCTTCTTGGATAGCCTTGGATCCATGCCATGCATGCAACCCATTCAACCCTTCATGCATGTCTTAAATTCTTATACCGAGGTGTGGTATATGAGGCCTTAGTACATCCCTCCCCATTTTCCTTTGGCAACACTATTAATCATTCACTTGATGCCCCTATTCCTACTACATCTCCTCCTCATTTTCACAATGTATGGTCCTAGATATCAGTATATGATTTGCTATGGTTTCACTGACACCAAATTAGGAAAAGATATAAAGGGAGTTACATAACCTCTTTCCATTCCACACAATCCACAAAAATTGGCATCAAATATCTTCCTCCACCTGCTACTTTTATTCCTGCCACATCTTCTCCTTAGGTTTACTCTACTTCACATACTCATACACTTCATCTACTATACCCTAAGCTTATTGGTGATCCCACTTCTCCCACTTGGCCTGAATTGGATACATTCCTTATTGATGATGATTTATTAGAATACATCGGTAGTTATGGCCATTTCCCTACTTACCATCACAAAAAGCATTTCCCATATGTTCTCAATGCTATAACTTACTTTGGAGAATTTGATCCTCCTGACACATTGTGACATCTGCCACCATGGCATGGTCTCTCTCTCCATCATTAGATAGATCTCCATCACTCACACACTTGGGGGGCATCGAACTCCCCCCCATAGGTTGCACATTTCTAAGCAACAGTTGCCTATCCATACTACTCACATACACACCAATACCTTGTTGTTGTTTTGCACTTCAAGTCAATCGTTCGAGTAGTAATTTCTATTATCTACACTAAGATCACACATTGTTACATCTATCTATGTTTATGTATTCCCTTTCTGCTCCTATTCTACTCCATACACGCTTTGATCCTCATAGTTACTTATGGATCCTTCTATTCATGATACACATACTTCTTTATATATATGCTTATATAGATGTAAAGTGTCGACATAATCTGCTAAGTAAAATAATTCACTTATCCTATAATAACCATTTATCACCATCACAAACCATTACAATAATTAATTTAATTAATCATTATACTATATACAATCATATCCATTCCATAAAGTCCATCCATACCCTTATAAATATTAATACATTATTAATATTTCATTCATTATACTAAATAACCTTCATTAATTATTTTCCACCAATTTAAAAATACCCACCTCACCTACCACCTACCATTATACCTATTCTATGCCTAGCCTCTCCATCTAATCACTCTCACTAAATACAATTAATCTCACCTAATCACCACTTAATGAGCCCCCAAATCTAGAGACTTCTAATTCTAGAAGTTTCTCCATTTTTCCCTCCCTTTTATTCAAATATTCAAATTAAAAATACTATTCTATTGAATTTTAAATTCAATAGAGGATTCTAATGAAATCTAGAATTTTCTACACCCTCCCCTCTCATCCATTTTCAATCATTAATCTAATCCACCATGGAAAAATCTTAACCATCCATTTCTACTCCTCCAATTATAAATAGAGGTGTCACTCTCTATAGCAAGCATCTCTAAAAATTTGCAAGTATATGTTGCCCAACTTTCTAGCAATCCAAACAATCTTCTTAACAATCTAGTGAGCTCAATCAAGCCATTGATCAAGGGGAGGTGCTACCAAAATTTGTCCAAGAATCTGAAGCATCCATTGCACACATCCAAGCAAGCAAAATCAAAGGAGAAAATCCAAGGCAACAAAGGAAGAGAATTCTACTTGTAGGTAAGTACATGTAAATTGTTTTCCCTTCCTTTTCATCTTGCTCAATCAGAGGTAGATAATTAGTTGTGTTAGATTTTGTATTGGTTTGGTTGCATGATCCTATCATTTGTGCATGCTAACACAATTTCTTGTCTACATTTTGGTGCCCACTGTGGCGCTTACCCCCCTAATTTTTCATTGGAATAGTTCACATTACTAACTAAGAACAAGTTCCCAAAATTTTAGAAATTTCAAGTGAATATTTAAGCGAAAAATTTGAATTTTTCATCTCTCTGTGATATATCAGCACATACGCCCTATTTTAGCACATTCATCACCTGTTTTAGCACATTTACCTGACCATTTTCATCTCTGTCTGCATAAGAAAATGTTTTAGCATGTTTTTCATACTTCAACGTGCACTTGTAACATTTTAGTGTGTTTATCATCTGTATTGGCATGTTTACTTCCTAATTATTGGTCTGTGTAAGGGTTACAAGAGTGGATTTTCGATCAACGCGTTTGAACATAATATAGTTCATTTATATATTGTTTTAGCACGTATAAACTAACTCTGTGTCGATGCAATATTTGACATGCAGGGTCACTCATTAGTGCCTTTGACATACATTTTAGTGCATATACTACCTGTAATAGCGCATTTGATAACTGACGCCTTGTTTTTGTAGGTTTTTGAACTTTAGTGTGTATATTTCATAGTTTAGCAGCATATAAACCTTGTAGTAGTGCATTTGAGAACTGACACCTTACGTTTCCAAATTTTTGAACTTTAGCGTGTCTGTTTACTAATTTAGCGTTTAAGCTCTGTGTAATAGCGCTTTTATAACAAAGAGATTTTTTTTGTCTTGTTGTTAAAAATTAGCTTGCATATTTTTGTGTTTTACGACATTTTCTAGTGTCTAACATTCTATGTTTTTGTAGGAAAATCATAGAAACAAGGGAAAACTCTACTGGTTTTTCCATTCGATCAAAATAATAAATCTTTTTGACTAACACTTGTGGTTGTAGGATATTAAGAAAACTAAGATTACTAACATGTTGTTGTGCAGCCCGATCGGTCCAAGAATATTGGGGTTTTCACTAAGACTACTAATCTTTTTGTTTTACAGGATCACTTGTCAAAGACCCCCATTTGAATAACTCATTTTAATTAAATTTGTGTGTTGTCCTTTTTGTACTTTGTGTGCTTGTTTGTTTAAACCCGAAGGTGATGCCATGTATGCTCTCCTCTCGCGTCCTAGAATGATCTTGAGGATCAAAAGCGGCTAACCTTCCTTCCCTTTTTTCCTTATTTTTCTTTTTGTAGGGGGTAACGTGACGTGGAAGTGACATCCATGCACTTACCATAGTCCTAGGGGTCTCATGACCATGGGCTTCATCTCCATGCACGTAGACACACCCCGTGTTTTGGTGGGGTATATAAATTCAAGGACAACTTTCGTTATTGGCTAAGCGTCTACGTGTTTTAAGTGTGACGTGAAGTGAGGGGCTTCCACGTCCCAATACCCAGGCCTCAAGATAACATCCTTGCCACACATATTTGGGCCCCACATACCGTAAGGTATATAGGGGACACCCCTAGAGAGCTCGTTTATCCTAGCCTAGGTAACCATTTGGCCGTAACCAAGTTATAGTGCAGGGGAAGGAACCACTAAAGATTACTCGCTAGCCGATCACATATCGACATAAAGGTGGGCCAACTTAGTGAGTGCCACTGTCATATATGGTATTGAAAGCGAGCTATAGCTTGATTGTACTCCCACTTGACTAGTTAGGATTGTGCATGCATGAGTGTACTTGTTTGAGTGTTTTTTCGAAACCAGTGTAACAATCCATACACCAAATCTTGTAAATAAACCATACACTTATCACCCATCAATTTTGATCATAATTTTTTACCACAATTTTCAAAATAAAATAACACCATAATTTCCCACACTACATACTGCTAATATCCAAGTTTTGGACCATACATTACCCATCTAATATTATACCCACATTTTGTAAATAATAAATCAAATTTTATTTCATAAGCTTTTATACATACACCATCTATCATATAATATTTTCTTACTAAACCCCTCACATTAATACAAAAACACAAAAAAATTATAAAATCAAATCAACACTCCCATCTTGTTAAATAAATTCATAATTCCACCTTCATTACCCATATTCACGTCTTTTTCTACTTTCAAAGCATACTATCACTAATCCTAAACCACCTAAGGCTTACCCTGCTAATCATTTGACATTTCCTATTGGCATTCTAATCAACCTAGGTTCTAGAACACATACCAATCATATAATTCACCCATCCCAAATCTTGTTACAATCTCATATCATCACACCTATCCTAAAATATCCTAATTTCGATCCTTTTTGCTATAATCAACTTAATCTTATTAATCATCATCTTGCATATAGGAAAAATACCTTTACCCCTATCCTATTCTTCTAAGCCCTTGTAAACAAGGCACATCCTAAGCCCTCTAGTAACGAGGCACATCCTTTCTTCTATTTTCTCCTCTAATTTCTTCCATCCTATAAGCAAGACTAGATTACCAAGGTTAATCATCAAGTTCATTAAGAAATCATAATCTCCCCTTTCATCCATACATCCTTCACCCCAAGAACACTTTCATCTCACACATCTCATCAACATCAGAATCTAATGGCACCTAGATGGATAATAACCCGAGCCCAATTTGGAAATGAAGATGAAAATAGTAACCACAATATGGAAAATGATCTATTCAACCACAATTATTATGATGCCAATAACAAAGAAACCCAACCAAGAGGAGAATATGAAGAGACTATGGTTAACACTAGTAGCAACGATGACTCTAGTATCTACTTTACAGAAGGAAGATGAAGATAAATGTTAAATAACTTAGTTGAAAAGAATAAGGATGCCCTTTTACTCCAATTATATCACATGGGGGAAAAAATTCCTCCTGATTACACTCATGACTGAATCCATAGTCTTCTCAACAAAAATGATGACATCGGTCAAAGACCTCCTTCCACACACCGACCAACTCCAAATCACCATCACGTTATACACGGATGGGATGGTAGAGAGAGCAACACCCATATATCCAAAGAAGCCATATTATCTCAATTACAACAAATGAGGAATCAAATCACCCAATTAGCCTCTCAAATCGAACCGCAACCATCCAATGATCACAGATCCCATCACTCCCAAACCAATTTCAAACCACCACCTCCTAATCCTCCAGAACCAACCTTGGAGCAAGAAGTAAAGTCTATGAAGGAAACACTTCAAGGGTTGCAACTCAACACTCAAGGACGTCAATATAAATTCGAGGAACTTTGTCCTTATCCTTTTAACCATGACATATTACGAGTCCCTTTTCCACCATATTTCGAACCACCTAAATTTGAAAAATACAAAGGAAAAGGAGATCCCTGTGAACACGTTAAGGAGTTCTACATGCTTTGTCAAGAAGTCACCTACGATGACTCCTATTTATTAAGACTCTTTTCTAGAATTCTAGGTGGTCAAGATTTAGAATGGCTCCTTCGGTTGCCCAAAGGTTCTGTTACGACATTCGACTTATCAGAAAAAATCGTAAAACACTTCTCCTACAATGTGGAGCATGATGTCACGATGATTGATTTGTGCAATACTAAGAAATGAAATGGTGAAAGTTTCTCATCATTCCTACAATGATGGCAAGCCTTTCTAGCTGTATTCCATGGCCCATACTTGAAAAACAACTAGTTACCATCTTCGTGTCCAAACTTAATCAGGAACTAGCTTTCCATCTACAAGTTCATTGTGCAAATACATTTGATGACATCATTGAGAAGGGAATGTAAATTGAAAGGGCCCTTATTGACAAAAGGCCTCATTAAGATATATTACCACGACAATCATAACCAATCCAACCAACCCTCTACATATGAAAAACCTAAGTACTTTAATAAGAATAAGAATGTTGTCGATGATGGAGTAACAGATACCAAAAAAGTCCAACACGTCCATACCACAACCGCTATATCCATCCCTAAAGGACAACCATGATCTACTCAAGATATAAGGCACGAACATACACCCCCCTTGGGGAATCCATGGAAGAAATCCTTGATAAATTAATTACCGCCAATATGGTATGGTCATTTTTCTACAAGCTCAACCCATCGATGAGTCCTAACCCAAACCTTCATGGTTAAAAGAAAACAAATATTGCAAGTTCCATAAAATCAAGGGTCATGCCACACATCAATGTATGAAATTGAAGAACTATATTCAAGACCTTATTGACAGAGGTGAGATCGAAATAGCGGATAATGCTTCCACCTCCTCCCAAAATCAGAAACTTGGGATATATCAAAATCCCCTTCCTAATCATGGACAGAATAATGCTTCTAATCAAGGACAACAAAAGTATGGAAACAAAACTAAATCTTCCGCTCATCGCTCCAACCATATTAATTACCATCATGTACCCCTTCCTTATACATCACTTGTTGGAAATATCCACCATTCTCCCCAGAAAATAGCCACCATTAAAATAAAAGGCCCTTCATAGAACACCCAGTCTGCTATCACTACTCGCAGGAACCGTGTGGTAGTTCAAGGAGCCGGTCCATCATCTTCCAATCCAACACCGTAGGCACAATATAATATCACTGAACAACTTGAGAAAACTCTTGTGCAAATCTCCATTATGGACCTTCTCAAAACTTCATCCATCCACAAAGACATTTTATACCGCGCCCTCCAAGAAGCACATGTTCCCACTGATATTTATCCTACACAATTTCAAGCCCTTGTCTAATCTCTATCCATATCCAACGATCCCACTTACCTTTACTCAACAAGACTTACCACCACATGGTCCTTCCCACAACCTTCCTCTCTACATCGAAGTCCTTATTGACAATGTTCCTGTTAAAAGAGTGCTAATAGACAATGGATCGACCCTTAATCTTTGAACTTTAAATCTTACTCATCAACTAGGGTATAGTGACTCAGATCTAAAAAAATATAATTACTATTAAATCATATGACAACATAGAACGTAAATCAGTGGGCACTATCTATTTACCTATCAACGTCGGGGCTTGTCGTGCTCCTCACTCTTGTCCATGTGATAGATATCCAGTTCCCCGCATAACCTCTTTCTTGGTTGGCCCTGGATTCATGAGATGAATGTTATACCATCCATGCTCCATCAATGTCTAAAATTTGAACATGTCAATACAGAAATTACTATCCATGATGACCCTCAGCCCTTCCAGTATTGTCAAGCATTGGAGGCCAAACATTATCAGGAACCTTATTGTCCTATCACTGAACCTGTGCCAGTAACCTCACCTTCATCATCCACCACTTCGTATGTCTCACCCGATAGTCTCCCATCTCCATCTCACTATGCCTCTTCATCATCTGTACCTCTTTTACCTACCCCACCCATATCTACTCCCCTTCTACCCACACCACCATTTAAGCTAAAAACAACAGGGTGTGGAGAATACCAAACATTCAACATTGACCATCTACCGCCATTACCAAAACGACTCAGCAGGCCCGACATCTATTTAAACAAATGAAAAATATATGTATTAGGCTTGTCCACTTATATTCATTTTGGGTATCTTGCTGATGAGTACCTTGAGCCATCTGGTTCCTCATGGCTTATTGAGGACTCTATACCTTCTTATTGTTCAGATAATAGGTATCAAATTCCTAGAAGGATTATGACCCGTATGGGGTACGAAAAATAAGGACTAGGTTGCTACGGGAAAGGCATCCCTCAAATCCCTACCATTATCCCCAACCTTGATGGACATGGACTAGGATACCACCCACCTGGTGAAAGCATCCATGATGACTTGAGTGGCACTTCCAGTATCAATGAGGAGGTCATTGAAAATATTGATGCAAGTTCTGTCTATAGCCAATATGAAGACCTCACCAACACTAACCTCTTCCCCGAAACCATTGTTCTCATCATCGACATCGCCCTTACCTATCCACAACTCATTGACTTGGACCAACGATCATAACATCCTCCTCTTGACTCATTTCAAAATGATGAAGCAATTCTTAAGTTCATGGGAAATCACATAATCTACTTACCGGGGATCATAAAAGTGGTTTCCAAGTATGTTTAAATGTTGAAACCTACTTTGGAGCATAGGAGCATCCCCTTCCCTTTCCATCCCAATTTAATATCCCTTATCCCACCTTCTCTTGTCTCCTTGACAAAGAAGATCCCCTCACTAAATTATTTCAAGAATCCCCAAATCCTGAAGGTGATCCATAGTCATTGATCAACTTCTCTCAGATCTTGAATCTCTACAAGATGGCTCCACATCTGTAATTGAGGAAACCATCGACGTCAACATCAATACAGAAGAAGAACCCAAGATTCTCAAACTGGGGGAATCTTTATCTATAGAAGAACATGACATATTTACCGCACTCCTCAAATAATTTTTCAGATATATTCGCATGGTCCTACACAGATATGCCCAGTTTGGATCCTTCTCTTGTGGTCCATAATATTGTAGTACGTAAAGATGTAAAGCCATTCAAACAGAAGCTTCACAAAATACATCCAAAGGTTACATTGCTAGTCAAAGAGGAACTACAGAGGTTTCTTGATTGGTTTTATCTGACCTATTGATTATTCTGAATGGATCTCCAATATCATCCCAGTAGGAAAAAATAATGGGGCATTCTGAATTTGTATTGATTTTCATGACATCAATAAAGCTTTCCCTAAAGATGATTTACTGCTACCAAATATTGATATGATCATCGAATCTACAACTAGGCACGAGATGTTATCCCTCATGGATGACTTCTCTAGCTATGATCTAGATCAAAATCACCGAAAGATCAACATAAAACAACTTTTACTACACCTTGGGGCACGTATTGTTATCGAGTCATGCCCTTCAGACTCAAGAATGCAAAGCCACCTATCAACGTGCCATGAGTGTCATTTTTCATGACATGATGCATGATATAGTTGAAGACTATGTCGATGAAATTCTATGGAAATATAAGACTTGTGTGGAACATCCTGCAGTCCTATGCCAAATCTTCAAATGAACTTCGAGAATATAAAGTACGTCTAAATCCTAAGAAATGTGTTTTTAGCATCACATCTGGCAAGCTCCTAGGTTTTACTGTCTCCAGATGTGGAATTGAAATTGATCTAGACACATTTAAATCCGTAATTGAAATGCCTCCACATAAGAATCTCAAGCAATTACGAAGCCTACAGGGAAAGATCCAAGCTATCAGGAGATTCATATCACAGCTGGCCGACAAATGTCATCCATTCCATCATCTTCTTAAAAAGGGAATATAATTCCATTGGAATGAAGAATGTCAAGCCTCTTTTGATAAGCTTAAATAATATCTGATGCATCCTCCTATTTTAGTACCTCCTACTCCAGGAGTACCTCTTTTACTCTATGTATCATCCACACAACACGCCTTGGGAGCCCTTCTAGAACAACATGATAATTAAGGAAAGGAACAATCCATCTATTATCTAAGTCAAACACTAATTACATATGAGCTCAACCATACCCCTATGGAAAAATCATTCCTCACTGTGGTCTTTTCCTATCAAAATCTACGACATTATATGCTCAACAATACTACTAAGCTCATAGCTAGAGTTGATCCACTTAAATACTTACTCTCTAAATCGGATCTTACTAGATGAATGGCTAAATGGATCATGCTTCTCAGTGAATTTGATATAGAATACATTAATCAAAAAGCTATCAAAGGACAAGTATTAACTGACCAGTTGGCAGACGCACCAGTCTCTGATACTACACCACTCACCACATGGTTCCCAAATGAATCCATATGTACAATTACAGAATCAGACATATGGACATTATACTTTGATGGCTCATTTACACATCATGGTTCAGAAGAAGGTATCCTATTTATTACCCCTCAAGGTGACCTAATTCCTAAAGCTTTTCCATCTTGTGTTTCCTTGCACCAACAATATTGCCAAATATGAAGCACTTCTTGCTAGTTTAAAAAGGGCTATCCAGTGGAATATTAAACATCTCAATGTTTTTGGTGATTCATAACTAATCATTAAATAGGTGAATGATTAATATGCCACCAAGGATGATAAATAGATTCCCTATAAAAGAATGGTTGACATTTTCAAATCCTACTTCCAGCATATTCAGTTTGAACAAGTCCCTCACACTAGCAAAAAATCAACGGATGCTATGGAAACCATCGCCTCACTTCTAGACATGTCTCTAGATATCTCTGGTTCAAAATTTCTAATTGAGCAATTAATGATCCTTGCCTACGATACTCCTGAGTCAGAGATGGTTTGTGAGATTGTTGGTCCTAATTCCCCTTGGTACCATGGCATCTACACTTACCTACATGACCATACCCTCCCACCAAATCTCCCTCATAACCATCGTAAATCATTCATCCAATGAGCCCTCCATTTTATTATCCTCACAGATACCCTCTATCATAGAAGCTTCGATGGAACTCTGCTATGTTACTAAATTCCCAAGAGGATGAATCAACACTCTAGGAAGTTCATGCAGGGATTTGCGGTGCCCACACCAGTGGTCTAGCCCTTTCCAAAAAGCTCCTCCGCACCGGACATTATTGACCCAACATGGAAAAATATGCATGCTCCTATGTCCATAAATGTGTCCCTTGCCAAAAGCATGTTGACCTCATCCACACACCATCACAAGCCTTACAACCCATTACCACCCCATGGACCTTCTCTACCTAGGGTCTAGATCTCATGGGAAAATTAAATCCCACCTCATTTGATGGCCATAAATTCATTATCACAGCTACTGAATATTTTACTAATTTGGTTGAAGCCATGCCTCTCACTTATGTCAAAGGTAAGAAAATATCTAAATTCATCCTCAACCATATCATCGTCCACTACAGAGTCCCATTCACATTAATCACATGAATAATGGTAAATCCTTTAAAAATCAAGACGTCCATGAGATTTGCAAAAAAATTCCATATCAAGCTCAAATTTTCTACCCCCTATTATCCACAAGGAAATGACCAATCCGAAGCATTTAATAAGACCCTAAAGCACATCCTTAGAAAAATAGTCAATCAAGCAGGACACGATTGGCATACACAAATATATCCAGCCTTGTGGGCTTACCACACATCCATTCACATTCCAACCGGTGCCAAGCCATATTCTCTTGTCTTTGGCACCAAGGAAATTATGCACGTTGAGATCAAAATCCCATCCCTATGTGTATCCCTCTAACACCTCATCAATGATGAAGAATACCATGTCCATCACCTATAAGAACTCAAGCTCCTTGATGAGAAATGACTACAAGCCCTTGACCATCTCAAAGCCTATCAAAACCACCTCCACCATTATTATGGAAAATGTGTAAAAGACCATGAATTTGAAGTTTCTGACCTAGTCCTTAAGGAAAATCAACAAACACCAACATTGATCACGGAAAGAAGGTAAGTTTGAACCAAATTGGCTCAGACCATATGTCATCATCACTAAATTTGACTCAGGTGCTTACAAGCTTGCTACCCCAGATGGAGATGAGTTGGATGAACCCATGAACATCATGCATCTTCATCGCTTCTATGCTTAAGTGCCTAATGCTCATCAAAACAAAAAAAAATCCATCCAATGGTGAAAACCACTTCAGTGGTGCCTTGGGAAAATACCATAGTGAAAACCAGTTTCTGACGCTATGGTAGAATCTAATCTAATCATTTTTCTACTAAAACTCTATCACACTCAGTAAATGCACACTAGGGGCATGCTACTCCCCTTTTCATCCTCCATCTCCCCATCCACAATTTTCATCTTAATCTATCCTATCCACTATCTAGATTCAGACTTCTTCTGATCCTATCTATGCCGCATTGGATCTATCATGACTGGGAATATCTCTCAATCCCAACTTAGGTCACATTACCATTACTATTTCTCCTAAGAAATAGATCTCACAGAGTCTCACACAACTTCTGAGAAATGTAACCCTTGTAAGATCTGAGGCCTTCATTTCTCTCCATCTATCCCCCTCATTCCCACCTATCATTTCTCACTCTCTTTTCCTCTCTGTCATTCTGTCATGATCAACACAGTAACTATCTTGTAAATATTTGTACAAAATTTTCCATTCACTTCCATTATACATACCATGTGTTACATTAAATTATATTTCCATCTATGTAGCCCTACCACATAAGACACCACCCTATATAAACATGAACATGAAAACCAAATAACATCAATAAACTAAAATCCATCACATATATAAACATGAAAACATCAAAATAATACACCATCACCATCCTACACCATCCATCATAAAGTAAATCAACACATCATCATCAATCACACAATAAACATTATCGACATCATAATAAAATATCACCATCATCATACATCCTCAGAAATTACATCACTTCATCATATAAATCCACACACATCTCTAATCTAATCATAACAATAAACATCATCATCATCAATTAACATAAATACCTACTCACATATATCATCAACATAAAAAAGAAGAAGAAACATCACATTCTAACCATTTAGAAATCATAATACACACACCATCTACAACCATAATCCATCATCTAAACAACATATACCAAATAAATGTCATCAAAATCAATCATCAACATCTCAAAAATAAAAAACCATCTACTAATGTCCATATCATATCCATCATCAAGATAAAATCCACTAGCTCATACTCATATATAACCAAAATGTCTACATCATATACATAATTGGCCATCAAAAAAATAAATCGATCATCTGTACATATATCAAAATCGTGACCATGTTAGGTCATCATCAAACAAATCATACATATATACATATGTATAGGCACTATGCAGAACTTCTTGTATCCTCCCATGCCTGGAGGAGGCCGTCATATACTAGCAGTACTCCTAAGAAGCTATGGATCGACCTGTCCTCCGATCTGATCCCTGACTTGTCTGCTATCCAGCTATATAATCCACATAGCACACATAATTTGGCCAGTCATGCATCATCATATCCTCATAATATCGATCCTCTGCTATGACTGCTTGATACTATTGTAATGATACTATCCCAGGAGGCCCCATCTGTCCTAATCTACGTGAAGTGCTCACTGCCACCACTATCCCCCCAGCTTGTGAATCACTCTCTACACCACTCCCCCTACTCCCCCATCCAATGGACCATACCTCCTCCTATAAGCCTCTCGATCCAAATAATATTTTTCATTGTTGCAGATGGCATGATCCCACTCCTACTCCAATCGGGATTATCTCTAAATCTAACCATGCAATATCTATCTCTCTCTTTGACCCACCACTACTATAAACCCATGAAGGTATCTCATCCTCACTACTATTCAAGCCCACACCTCTCTCTCCAACATCTCTACCCACGCATGAAAATCCTCACCCCCTCCATCTCCTCCTCCTACTCCATCTTCCTCCTCCATATCCTCCTCCAACTTCCCCACCCCTGATCTGCTAGCACCTGAAGGACTTCCATATGTGCCTACGTAGGAAGCACTTTCTGAAGTGACACTATCGTATCATCCACCTCCATCACATCTATCTCTGGCCTCTCCGGGCTCTATACTGAAGACTACACTACTAGATGTTGTCCTTATGGGCCACCCAATATAATCATTGGTGGTGCCATCTTCACCTCCTCCTGTACCTGTGGCTGGTGAACCACTAATGCATGACCCTGGGCAATGATCTATACACATGTCATCACCCATGCACAAATCTCATCCCTCCTCTCGGTCATGCCAATCATGTTGGCCTAATCCCAACCCACCACTCAACATACCCTGGGGCTACCCCTGCATCCTCAACTACCGGTAGTGGTTCCCATACAATCACTTGTACCTCATCCAAACTGGCTCTAGCTACCACCTCTGGAATCATGCCACCCCACACCTCTATCTCCTGTGTCATTCGAGTAAACAAGTGGTGACCTACTGGTATACCCTGTATAATCCCAAACTGTCATAATACCCTATCCAGTCGATATCACTCCACTATACAGGTGACCACAAAAATATATAAAAGGGTGATCGAATCCTCCCTAGATGGAATTGATCTCCCTCCCACACCTCGTACTGTCAGTATGGCCTCCATGTGATGTCCCCAGGATGTACATCATCAAACTAATGACAATAAGAAATAAAATTTCCCAGATGCTCCCGTCTCCCCCTCATCATCCTCCACCCATACACCGATGAATCTCCCACCTGTCGCTGCTCTCTGATCCCAATCGGCCTCCCAATCGCTATATGATCATAACTCCACACCTGTAAAAGTGTCCCTGCACCAATACTCCCCCCTCCACCATACACTACCCTATGTAAATCCCGGTATAGCCACGTGAGCACTGCTGGAGCCCAAGAAAAAATAGTATCCTCCTACCACATCGAACATACCACCTCTACTAAACCCAAGTTGAACCATCTTCCCCCACCATCTGGAAATAATACACAACTAATCAATGAACATAGTAACAATGGTATCCATTCCATCCACCCCTGTCTAAAATACATCCCCAAATCTATCCTCATCCCATCTCGTGGTGCATCCTCTACATCTATCAATAATACTAGGCTATCCCTCAGCCTCGCCCTCTACCACACTATCAGATCACCCTCCATTGGTAACCGATAGATGTGATATACATCCTCTAGTGTCACTGTAATCTCTCTTGTCGACAGCAAAAAAATGCTCATCTCTGAATGCCACCACTCCACCAAAGCTGTCAACAAGGCCCGATCTACTCACATGACTGACATCCTTGCTATGTGAAGAAGCCCCAACACATGTAACAACAACATCTCATCCTCCTCGTCCTATACATCGACACCCCCTAGCAGGTGTTGTAAAACCACAGATCGACGGTGTCTCACCTGGATAGGAGCCAACACCACCTGCACCCACCCATCTCAAATATGTCAATATCTATTTCTAATCATTAAGTAAAAAATATCCCTTCCCACTCCCCATTACACATTTCTTCAAAAAATTCCTAAACACACCACTATTTTAACTATACACACCAATTCACAATAAATGCGCTAATCCATAACCTATAAACGCTAAAATTACTTTCCCACCATTTATCCTATATGTGCTACCTTATGCTTTATATGCACTACCCTATACCCTAACAACGCTAAACCCAACTTCCCCCATATTCCTAAACGTGCAATTTTTATCCTAAACACCACTTCTTTCCCCATACACCCTAAAACTACCCTCCTCCACCCTGCCAACCAAATACACTACAATATAACCTAAATGCACTACTACAAAATATACATGCTACTTTACACCCCTACCCCTCACCTATATGTGCTAAAACACACTAAACATGCTAAAACCCATTCCCCACCTGACCATTAGCTAAATACACTACTATTTCCCTCATACGCGCTATTGTATATCATACACGCTAATACTAAACAAATGCGCTAAACCCTAAACTACCCTCCCACAAACGTGCCATTCCATGCCCAAATCATCAATCTCGCCCATACGCGCTACCATTTAGGATGTACATGCCACTTTAAGACCTGTAAGTGCTAAACAATGCGCCAAAGGAAGATTTTATCCCTAAACTAACCTAAAATCTTGAAAATCACAATAATTAATGCACGAAATACATTATCCAACTACTCACCAGTGGTCCTGCATCTGCTGGCCACTGGTACTCCCTCACAAGATCCACTATGTGCTCCAAAATACTATTGTATGCCATCTTCCCCTCTCTTGGTATCTCATTTTCAAACTCGGCGTAGTGAAAATGACCCACCTGTGGTCCCCGAACCCCTTATATACCCACTGCGATGACGCCCAACCTTCTGAGCACCCGTTCTTTCACCCCGTGACTCCGTTTCTCCTCCCATTTCTTCCTAAATTCCCCAAATTACCTCTTCCATAACGTTAAAAAAAAAATTCCAAAAAAATCCAAATTTAAAAAAAAAAAAATGCAAAAAAAAATCCAAAAAATTCACACTTCACCCAACACATGCACCAAGTATGTTTTTGCTTGTACGTTTGTTATATGATATGCATTTTTGTTTCAGGCTAATGATATGAGGTCACTTTCATTGGTCCAATGATATGAGGACCCTCATACTATTAATATGTCCAATGATATGAGGACAGGGGCATTTGGAAAAATCTATTGCCACGGTCCTTATACCATGGTGCATTTTTTCTTTATGCCACATCCAACACATTTGCTAATGATGATACAATGGACACAATATGACAACACATCTCCTTATTATATCTGACACTACAATCAATCTCCTCACAATCCATATCATCCTTCATCCTAATCTAACATCCTCTAATCACCCATGTCATATATCCTTGACTGGGGCATCTTCACACACCACATCCAAAATCCAATCTTATACCCTTGAATTAGGGCATCCTCCTACTCCACATCCAAAATTCAAAATCATCACCCTTGACCGAAGCATCCCAAAATCTACGTCCTCACAAATATCGCACTCATCACACACCAAATCCCCCATCTCTTAAATTCCCCTCTCTTTATTACAACTCCTAATTCTTGAATTCCTCTACTCTTCTCTTCCCCTCTCCTATTCTTCCACCTTTCTCCATATTCTTTCTCTCCCTTCACTCTTATCTCTTCTAACCTTCTCTTTTTCCTCCAGCTTTCTACCTTTCTATTCTTCTCTCCTTACCTCTTAATATCTCCTAATATTCTATATCCTCATTTTACTCTTTCTCCACCAACTAGCTTAAACATCTTCTCTTTTCGAGTCATTACCCAACTCGTTCCTCCCCACCTAACCCCTCAAGGGGGAATCATATCACCATCCTCTCACCTTCCACTTCTTCTTTGAATGTCATTGCTATGCAATAATCTTTCAAAGAGGGGCAAAAATATAGACATGTAAAATGTCGACACAGTCGTAAGTAACAAATAATTCACTTATCCCATAATAACTATTCATCCCCATCACAAACCTTATAATAATTAATTATTATTTAATTAATCATTATACTATATACAATATCATATTCCATAAAGCCTATTCACATCCTTAGAAATATTAATACACTATTATTATTTCACTCATTATACTAAATAACCTTCATTAACTATTTTCCATTAATTTAAAAATACCCACTCACCTACCACCTACCCTATACCTATTCTATGCCTAGCCTATCCATCTAATCACCTCACTAAATATAATTAATCTCACCTAATCACCACTTAATGAGCCCCCAAATCTAGAGACTTCTAATTCTAGAAGTCTCTCCATCTTTCCCTCCTTTTATTCAAATATTCAAATTAAAAATACTATTATATTGAATTTTAAATTCAATAGAGGATTCTAATGAAATCTAGAATTTTCTACACCCTCCCCTCTCATCCATTTTCAACCATTGATCTAATCCACCATGGAAAAATATTAACCATCCTTTTCTACTCCTCCAACTATAAATAGAGGTGCCACCCTCTATGGCAAACATCTCTAAAAAAATTGCAAGTATATGTTGCCCAACTTTCTAGCAGTTCAAGCAATCTTCTTAACAATCTAGTGAGCTCAATCAAGCCATTGATCAAGGGGAGGTGCTGCCAATTTTTTTCCAAGAATCTGAAGCATCCATTGCACACATCCAAGCAAGCAAAATCAAAGGAGAAAATCCAAGGCAACAAAGGAAGATAATTCTACTTGTAGGTAAGTACAGGTAAATTGTTTTCCCTTCCTTTTCATCTTTCTCAATCAGAGGTAGATAATTAGTTGTGTTATATTTTTTATTAGTTTGGTTGCATGATCCTATCATTTGTGCATGCTAAGATTAGCGCGTTTGAACATAATATCGTGCATTTATATATTATTTTAACACGTACAAAATAACTCTGTGTTAGTGTAATATTTGACACGCAGGGTCGCTCATTAGCGCATTTGACATACATTTTAGCGTGTATACTACCTGTAATAACGCGTTTGATAACTGACGCCTTGTTTTTGCAGGTTTTTGAACTTCAGGTCGTATATTTCATAGTTTAGCACGTATAAACCTCATAGTAGCACGTTTGAGAACTGACGCCTTACATTTACAAATTTTTGAACTTTAGCATGTTTTTTTACTACTTTAGCACGTTTAAGTTGTGTAATAGTGCTTTTATAATAGTGAGTGTTTTTTGTTTTGTTGATAAAAATTAGCTTGCATATTTTTTTGTTTCACGACATTTTCTAGTGTCTAACATTTTATTTTTGTAGGAAAATCACATAACAATGGAAAAATCTGTTGGTTTTGCCATTCGATCAAAGTAATATTTTTTTATACTAACACTTGTGATTGCATGATATTAAGAAAACTAAGATTACTAACCTTTGTTGTGGAGCCCAATCGATCCAAGAATATTGGGGTTTTCACTAAGACTACTAATCTTTTTTGTTTTGTAGGTTCGCTTGTAGAAGACCCCCATTTGAATAATTCATTTCTAATTAAATTTGTGTATTGTCCTTTTGTACATCATGTGCTTGTTTGTTTAAACCTAAAGGTGACACTGTGTATGCTCTCCTCTCGCATCCTAGGATGATCCTACAGATCAAAAGTGGTCCACCTTCTTCCCTTTTTCTTTTTTAGGGGCAACGTGACATGGATTTCATCAACACGCACTTGTCATAGTCTTAGGGGTCTCAGGACCATGGGCTTCATCTCCACGCACATAGACACACCTCGTGTTTCGATGGGGTATATAAATTCAAGGACAACTGTTGTTATTGGCTAAGTGTCCACATGTTTTAAACATGACGTGAAGTGAGGGGCTTCCACGTCCCAATACCAAGGCCTCATATAACATCCTTGTCACACAGATTTTGGCCCCACATACCATAAGGTATATAGGGGACACCCCTAGAGAGCTCGTTTATCCTAACATAGGTAACCATTAGGCCTCAACAAAGCTATAGTGTAGGGGAAGGAAACACCAAAGATTACTCGCTAGCCAGATCACATATCAACGTAATGGTGGGCTAGCTCAGTGAGAGCCACTATTGTATGTGGTATTGAAAGCAAGCTATAACTTGATTGTACTCCCACTTGACTAACTAGGATTGTGCATGCATGAGTGTACTTGTTTGAATGTTTTGTCGAAACCAGTAAAATAACCCTCACACTAATCCTTGTAAATATATCACACACTTATCCCCACCAATGTTTTACCACGACCTTAGACCTCGATTTTCCAAAACATACAACATCATAACTAACCCCATCCCTTTCGCCATATAATCCCCATCCCATTACATTAATCACATTCATATAAAGCATCCTTTTAATTAGTTCCCTAATAATACATTCACATTTTGTAAATAATAAACCCAATTTTTATTACCAAAAAATTTAGACATACACCATCATCACATAAATATTTCCATACCAAATCCCTCACATTAATATAAAAATCATATATATATATATATATATATATATATATATATATATAATAACATAAAAAATTTACTAACACTCTCGTCTCATAAAATAAATTTCATAATCCCACATTCATTCATCTTTCACTAAACACAACCACGCGTCTCCACTTTTAAAACAAAACACATATCACCCACAACTCATCTCATTAATCACTTGACAGTTCCTATTGGTGTCCTAAATCATTCTAGGTCCATAAGGTTTTAAAACTCATACCAATCATATAATTCACCCATCCCAAATCTAGTCACGACCTTATATCATGGTATCCACCCTTAAGCACCCTATTCACAATCCCTTTTTATACAACCAATCTAATCTTACTAATCAACATCTTGCTAATAGGATGAATATCCTTAATCATTATCCTATTCTTCTAAGCCCTTGTAACAAGGCACATCCCAAGCCCTCTATTAATGAGGCACATCCTTCTTCTACTTTCTCCTCAAAATTCTTCCAATCCTATAAGCAAGACTAGATTACTAAGGTTGAACATTAAGAGTATCAAGGAATCATAATCTCCCCTTTCATCCATACATCCTTCACTTCAAGAACACTTTCATCTTATACATCCTACCAACATTAGAATCTAATGGCACCTAGATGGATAGTAACCCTATCCTAATTTGGAAATGAAGATGAAAATAGTAACCACAATTATTATGATGCCAATAATGAAGAAAACTGACCAAGAGGAGAATATGAAAAGACTATGGTTAACACTAGTAGCGACGATGACTCTAGTACCTACTTTACAGAAGGAAGACGAAGAGAAATGTTAAATCACTTTGTTGAAAAGAGTAAGGATGCCCTTTTACTCCAATTATATCACATAGAGGTAAAAATTACTCCTGATTACACTCATGACCAACTCCATAGTCTTCTCAATGACAGTGATGACATCAGTCAAAGACCTCCTTCCACACATCGACTAACTCCAAATCACCGTTGCATTGTATACAGACGAGATGGCGGAGATAACAACACACATATATCCAAAGAATCCATATTATCTCAATTAAAAAAATGAGCAATCAAATCACCCAATTACCCTCTCAAATCGAACCGTAATCATCCAATGATAAGGGATCCCATCACTCCCAACCAAATTTCAAACCACCACCTCCTAATCCTCCAGAACCAACCTTGGAGCAAGAAGTAAAGTCTATGAAGGAAAATCTTCAAGGGTTGCAACTCGACACTCAAAGATGTCAATATAAATTTGATGAACTTTTTCCTTATCCTTTTTACAGTGACATATTACGAGTTCCTTTTCTGCCATATTTTGAATCACCTAAAGTTGAAAAATACAAAGGAAAATGAGATCGCCATGAACACCTTAAGGAGTTATACATGCTTTGTCAAGAAGTTGCATACAATGTTTCCTATTTGTTAAGACTCTTCTCTAGAAGTCTAGGTGGTCCAGCTTTATAATGGTTCCTTTGATTGCCCAAAGGTTCTGTTACGATGTTCTCTGACTTATCAAAAAAATTCGTAAAATGCTTCTCCTACAATGTGGAGCATGATGTCATTATGATTGATTTGTGCAATAATAAGCAATGAAATGGTGAAATTTTCTCATCATTCCTAAAACGATGGCGAGCACTTCCTAGCCGTATTCTGTGGCCTATACCTAAGAAACAACTAGTTACTATTTTCGTGTCCAACCTTAATAAGGAATTAGCATTCCATCCGTAAGTCTATTGTGCAAACACCTTCGATGACATTATTGGAAAGGGCATGCAAATCGATATATTCATTGTCATAAAGGGTCTTATTAAGATATATTCTCATGATAATCATAACCAATCCATTCAACCCTCTATATATGAAAAGCTCAAGTATTTTAATAAGAATAAAAATGTCGTCGGAAATGGAGTAACAAACACTAAAAATGTCCAACAAGTCCATACAAAAAATTTCATATCCGTCCTTAAAGGACAACCTCAGTCTACTCAATATATAAGGCAATGAGCATACACCCCCTTGGTGAATCCTTGGAAGCAATCCTTGATAAATTAATCAATGCCAATATGGTTGTTTTTACTTAGGCTCAACCCATTGATGAGTCCCGACCCAAATCTTCATGGTTTAAAGAAAACAAATATTGCAAGTTCCATAAAATCAAGGGTCACACCACACATCAGTGTATGAAATTGAAGAACTATATTCAAGACCTCATTGACATAGGCAAGATAAAAATAGAGGATTATGCCTCCAACTCTTAGAAAAATCAAAAAATTATGATGTCAATTAATGAAGAAAACCGACCAAGATGGAAATAACGAAGAAAACCGACCAAGAGGAGAAGACGAAGAGACTATGGTTAGCACTAGTAGCGACGATGACTCTAGTATCTACTTTACAGAAGGAAGACAAAGAGAAATGTTAAATCACTTTGTTGACATTTCTTCCCATCTTCTTCTATATGTTTGTACTATTTCCACATCATTGAACCTAATGTAATATCTTGTCTCATCATGGGATTCTTCTCTCATTTTATATACCCTCTATTTTATTTTTTCTCTTTCATAAACTTACCATACTCCTCAATCATTTCCTTGGTATTGTCTTCCTCTACTCTGATTATCAGCAGTTGTTCTTTGCATAATTGTCTATACTCCACCATTTATTTTTCCCTATATAACTCATCGTTGAAGTAAGAACATAGTGTCCAAATTTGTACATCCCCAATATAGAGAATAGGGGTCCAGTATCTATCATACTTTAAAGCATAATTATACATATACAATTCACAAAAGAAGTAATTGGATCTCATGGGGAATTTTTAGATATATTCTGAAGAAAGGCATGGCTCCACTGATATCAAATGGTATGTCATTGTTGATACAAGTGTATTTCAATTGCAATATTTTTTCTTTCAAGAAGACAACATAGATGTTAGATTTTGGTCTACATTTGAATATTTCATTTGTCACCTCTACTGTAGATTCTTGTTTCTTCTTTAGCCTTGCAATTTCATTGTCCTTGGCTTTGAGTTGTCTATATTTTTCCTCTAGATCCTGACGATGTTGGAAGAGTAACTCTTCCTTCTCCCTTTCCCGTATTCTTTGTAGCTTGTTAAAATAATTCTCAAACTTCTACACCCAATAGTCTAACGTGGTGCCATATCTATACATACTAGCCTATGAGGCTCTCTAAAAACTTATTTTATGACAACCCATGGCTACAGGTTGGGTGGTGGCATTGGTGGAGACACAAGATCTGAGATTACATGAGCTATATCTGGGGAAACTAGAGGACTGTCTATGTGTATTGGCTCAATAGATTCATCAACAGGTTCTATTTCAAAGGTTTGGACAATGTTTTCAATTATTTCTTCTATATCAAGTGGAAAAATTTCTTCAGTATCCATGACATTGGGTTGTGTTTCATGTATCGGTTCTGCTAACACTTCCTCAAGTTGTTTTTCATTATCTACAGTTACAGTTATTACTTCCTCACTTTCCTTGGTCACTGCATCTTCTTCATGTTGTGCATGAACAATCTCTATTTCATCAGGGCTCTTATGAACATTGGTTACATCTCCAATTTCTTCAACTGACACTTCTTCTTCAAATTGCATGTGGATTTCCCTAGCATGAACAACATTTTTTGGAACCTCAATTGGTTCAATAGGGCTCTTATGAGCAGGTTGCTCATTTAATTATTTCTCCTTTGTCTCTTCCACTTCCTTATTGAAATCTTCCATGACTACATCTCCATATGCGTTTACATGATCTCCCTGCTCAACATCCATTGGGATTTGTTCCTCCTTCTTTTCTATCCCTTTTCATCATTTTCTAGAAAGATTTGAATGTTTCTATTAGGCCTTGGTATTTTTAGGATTAAGCATGTTTGACCTCTTAGATGGCTCAGAGACTTTACTTGAGGATTTCCATTTACCTTTGGAGGAAGAGGAATCTGGCGTTGATATATTTAGCAATGCTTCAACAACTAAAACCCTGTCAGGAGATATGGGCTTAAGACCTTGTTTTGGAGATGGAGGTTTGTCATGGACGGGTGTTTCTTCAAGTGTGAAAGATTATGAAGGAATGGACATTTCTGCAAGAGTATGGGTTTTTGACGGAATGGAGGCTGAAGCTAAGGGTTCAGGTGGAGGCATATAATAAATAGATGAGATTATTCTCTTTTTCTTACCCTTCCCTAACAGACCATTAATATGTTTTACTCTAGAAAATTCTCCCCAGTTTATTGTAGGATGTTCAGTTACGAATGCATGTTTCACAATTAAAGTGACAAGACAATGGTGAGACAAGGTAGACCTTCCCCTTTGTGATTCCCTCCTCATCTTCTTCAAAATCTCATGCAAGAAATTTGTAACATTCACATGTCTACCATTCTTTAAAATATTGAGCAATTTAAAATGGGCAGTATTTAACCGTGAATACTGACCCTCATAGGTAGAGTACTAACAAAGTGGTAAGTTTGTAGAGTACCTTACCTGTCTATCACAAGGATTTCATCCTCGCCTTCAACCTTTGCGCGAGCTTCCTCTAGATTGGCTTTTACAAGAAACATCTCGCCTTCCGCTGGTAGTCTAGTGACTGGAGCCAATATTTCATCATCAACTTTAACTTACAAACTCTTGACTATTGTTTTCCTGTCCCTAAAGGTGGTGGCAATTTTTGTGACCATAGACTCATTGAAACCTTGGAATTTATTGATGTAATCTATCTAACCACTATCATGAAAATACTCTAGAATTTGTGGTTGATTCCGAAGTTGTGAATGGTCTGTAGGTTCGTTTCTTATCAAGCCTGCCCCCATTGTTAAGTTCTGTAACTTCCGTAAGCTCTGCGAAGCAAGATGTCTTTCACTTGGAATTGATTATGTAAAATTTGAATGAACAAAAGAAATCAATTATTTTCCTTTTCAAAAATTGTGACTGATTTTGCATTCAACTTGAAAAGGTAAGAATTAATTTGAATTGAAGGATATCCCCATGTGAAGTGAGCTTTCATGATAACATGGGATGACGTGGGAGACATGTGACATTATAGAAGGCATCAGAACATTATGGGTAATAAATTTTATTGATGACTCGGTACATATATTAAATAAATATAATTATTATAGCGCTACTTTATTAAATAAAATTAATTGCACTCAACTCAAGATGTACACCGAATGATTATGGCATTTTCCTTGTTGGAGTTCACATCCTTGGATGCATGCATGAGGCTGAATGTTGAGGTATTACATGGTTGCAAGTAATTTTGTTGCAGGCTCCATTGTTGCAGGAGTTGCTATATAGAACAAGCTCCATAATGAATTCAATTAATTCATGGAGAGGGAAGATTGAATTTTTCTGTGCTAACTATCTTCATTTATTTGTGTCGTTCAGCTGGGTTCTTGATTCTTCATACAATTAGGTTCTATCAAAAAGGAAATCAAAGTGTGGATTTGGTTGTATGTTGTTGCAAGTGGATTTTCTAGTCTTTACACCACCTTATTTCATCAGAGATTATGCACTCATTGCCACAAATACACCAAATCCCGCAAAATAGAAATACTAATAAAATAAAACATGTTAGTGAGTGGTTTTGATCATCATGAATCCTGATCAAGTCACTTTTATTCCTCCATGGGGTATCCAACAAGCTGGATATACTAAGGCCACTTAAGATCTCATTCCTCTAAAACTTCAGAAGATGAACCACCAGGTTCAACGTATGACCTCAATTCTGATTTTCTCATTTCCATCATGCTTTGGCATCGTCTGAACTATTGGATGAAGGTGTTATTATCAGTTGTATTTTTGTACAACCTCTATCTATGACAATTTACCAGTAATTTTAAGTTCATAGGATCAATGGTGGTGAGCTTCACAAATCTATTGGGGAATATTTTCTCAATCTCATATGGACCTAGCCACCTTGTCCTGAGTTTTCCCATGTGGTCCTTGTATTTAAATTCAAAGAGAAGTGCCCAATCACCTTCTTGAAATTATCGTGTTTTGATGAACCTGTCATACCACTTGATCCTTTGTTTTTGTACCACATTTGTATTATGAACATCATGCCTCCTCATTTCATCCAACTCATTAAGTTGAAGAATCCTTTACCTCTGAGCTTCAGACAAATTTATATCCAATTCCAATGCAGCTCTTAATGTCTTGTGCTCAAACTCAATAGGGAGAAGAATAGTCTTACTATAAACTAGCTCAAAAGGTGTGAATCTAGTTATTGTCTTCCATGTGGTATTCAATGCCCAAACTGCCTTTGGAAGTATTTCTGACCAATCCCTTCTATTCAACGTAATAGTCTTTGTCAAGATGGCCTCAATTTCTCCATTTGTTACTTCAACTTGGCCATTGGATTGTGGATTATAAAGTGTAGAATTCCTATGCCTGATTTCATATTCTGTAGCTAAATCAATAATAACTTGGGTAGTGAAGTGGGTACCTTGATATGTGACAATCTCTCTTGGCACTCCATACCTTGTAAAGATGTGGTCATATAGGAATTTTGCAACTTTTTTACTCTTCTGATTTGGTAATGCTTTCACTTATGTCCATTTTGTGAGGTAGTTTGTGCACACCAGAATGTACTCTTTTTTCGAGACTTAGGATCAATAGAACTGATAAAGTCCAATCCCCATTTGTTGAATGGTTGTAATACTAACTGAGGCTACAATGGCATTTTATCTTATTTGGTAGGATTTTCATAATAGATTACATAATTGAGTATCCCATCTTTTTTTCTTAAAACAACTCTAATGGCATGATTTAAGGCATCAATGTGTATGTGAAATGGAAAAATCCAATCTGGTCCTCTTAAAACAGGTGCAGAAGTTAGCATTTGCTTCAAAGTTTAGAATGCAGCTTCACATTTCTCTGTCCATACAAATGCAACATCCTTTCACAACAAAAAAAATAATGGTGTTGAAATTCTACTAAAATCTTAAATAAATCTCCTATAATACCCAACATGGCCTAAGAATCTCCTTACATCCTTCTTCCTTTTAGGTGTTGGCAGGTTTATAATCACTGATATTTTTGTTGGATCTACCTGGATTCCAATAGATGATAGATAATGGCCTAATAATATCCCCTCAGACATCATCATGTAGCATTTTTCATTGCTTAAGGACATGTTATGCTTCTTGCATCTCTTGATAACTTTGTCTAAGTTCTTCATTGCTTCATCAAAAGTACTTCCATGGACTGTAAAATCATCTATATATACCTCCATGCAATCATTGGTTAGATCTGAGAAGATGCTAAGAACTACTCTCTGAAATGTGGTAGGTGCATTGCACAACCCAAAAGGAAGAACAAAGTATGCAAACGTTCCCCATGGGAATGTAATTGTGGTCTTGTCCTGATCCTCTGGTGCAATATGAATTTAGTTGTAGCCACTGTAACCATCTAGAAAAGAAAAATACTTTTTTCCAACTAGAGTGTCGAGTACCCAATCAATGAAAAGGAGTGGAAAATGACCCTTCTTTCTTGTTGCATTTATCTCCCTATAGTCTAAGTAGATTCTCCATTTTCCATTCTTTGTAGGTACAATGACAAGGGGTGGTACCCATTGACTATCTGAAATTGGATATATGAATCTAACATCCAACAATTTCATTAATTCTTCTTTCATTATATCCCTTACTGTTGGGTTCATTCTCCTCTATGGTTGTCTTATTGGCTTGCAACTATCTTTGATGTATATCTTATGAGTACAAAGTTTATGATGGATTTCATGCATGTATCCATAGTCCCATGCATGTCTCCATAGTCCCATGCAAATGTTGTCCTGTGCTTTTTGAGAAGGGAAATCAACAACTACTCTTGTTGCATGCTCAACGTTTTATTCACATTGAGTGGCTTTGTCAGTGCAATACCCACTTGCTTAGAAAGATCAATCATGGAGCATATGTTGCTACTTACAGAATTCAAGATACAATCATGTGGAATAAGTTGGTGTAGGATGTAGTTCTTACATGGAACATTCATAGTACTCTGTTGCAGCAATATTTGATTTTCAGGACAACTTATGCATTGTAATTTGCCCTCCTCTTCTTCATTCTTACCATAATTATTTTGTAAAACGTTAGAAATAACATCCCCCTCCCGTCCTTCTATTATGCATGATTTTTCCAACATCATGAGCTTTTTAATTGAGCCCTGGTCTTCTTCTGGTTCTTCCACCCAAACGGTTTGGTCTTTTTCATTGAATGGTTGCACATGTGGGTAAAGAATAATATTTTTGGTGCCACTTCCATTGGAGATGATCATATTACTAGATTTGCATCTAATGAATGCATCAACAGATGCTAACTATGGTCTTTTTAGAATGATAGGATATCCTCCTAAGCTTACTTTTGGCTGGAGAACAATGACATCAACAAGGTACTCTTAGGAGTCTACCACTACTACCACATCCTCCAAAACTCATTTAGGCTTAACTGATGATCTGTCTGTAAGATGCAAGATTGTGGTTTTTGGTCTTAATCCTTCTAATTTCAAATCATCATTGATTTGTTTTGGCATTGCATTTATTGCTGCCCTCCAAGTCAATCACAATGTTTTTTATGACTGTGTCATAAATTGTAACATTTACTAAAGGGATGCCTGGATCAATATATTTGGGGAGAACTGAGTTCCCAAGCATAATATCAACTAGTTATCCAGTGACCTGTACAGTAGATGGGTCTTTCCTCTTTATGCCTGACTTCTTAATGCATAGGTACTTAACTAGTCTATTGTAGATGGGCACATCCTTAATAGCTTGGATCAATGGTATTTTGACACAAATGTATTTGAGATGATTGACAAAGTCAGAATCAGATTCTTATCTAAGGTCAGTCTTCTTTTCTTATAAAATTTCAGGAAATGGTGGCTCGTTACTCTGTATTTTATCCTTGTTAGAATTCTACGCAAGTTGCTATGCGGATCAACCTACAACGTGTTTTTGTCCTTACTGTGGGTCATCATGCAACAACTATGGTTCTTCTATAATTTCAGTAATGGTAGGTCCAGCTAATAGAGGAAGTGCTCTTCCTGAGAGAAGATGGATATTGTTAATATCAAGAGAATAGGTAGGGTATTGAACTGGTTCAATGGAATAAGTTGGTTGAGTAGCTTTATTGTTAGGATTAGGTGTTGGTTGAGCAGGTGGTTGTGTAGCTTTTGGTTGGGAGCTTGATTGGGGATTAGGCATCAGAGCTTGTGGTTATTGCTGATAAGGAGGTTGTTTATAAGCTTGTTGGTGATTAAGAGGTGGATTATTCCATTGTTGTCCCCTCCAGGGTTGTTGACATGATTGGGGAGGTTATTGCCATTGTTGTTGTGGTCGGCCTTGGTATTGAGGTTACCACTGTTGTTGGTATTGGTTGGGATATGGGGCCCATCCTTGAGGGTTAGCCCGAGGTGGGGGTTGCATATATGAATTATTAGACCACATTTGGAATGAATGCATAGGGTCTTGTGTCATACCTCCTTACCTCGGTGGCCATCGTTTTCTTTAAGAAACATAGAAAACGTGTCCATCCCTTTGTCTCCAACATTTTAAAATTGGGTGAAGCCTCCCTTTCTTGAACAATGTTTTGCCAATTCTCTACATCTACAGTCTAATTTCTTCCTTCTGCATGCATGACAGTATTTTGTGAGTGTTACTTCTACATTTTCTTTCTTCTTTTTGGCATGTAGAGCATCCATTTGATTAGCCATGTCATTGACAATCTCTTGCTTCATGTTTTTGAACATGTTAACAATCTCTGACTTAAAGATGTCCCCCATTGTTTTGGTAGATAATCAACCTCTGGATATTACATTCCCTTTTATTGTCTTCATAGTAGCTCTGGAGTAGTTTTTACAAGCATCAGATATGTCTTTAAAACTAGACTTTGAAATATTTGTTGCTCCTATCAAATCCCGAGCATCCATGTCTTCATCACAGAGTTCCTTAAAAAAAGAGTAATTTGAGGGAGTCATGTGGTATGTTAGTGGTGTGTCTTGACTTCTGGGCGTAGAACAATAACCTTTTCAAATAGTCTTCTAATGGTTCATCCTCCTTTAGTGTCATTCTATAGATTTCATCACCTCCTTTGCTATTTGGTCTGCAATAGTCTTGGTACTTATTGAGGAATTTCTCCTTCATTTGTGCCCATGTGGTAACAACATGTCTTCTTAATCCCATGAACCACCTTAAGGCTGCATATTTGAGTGTTGTAGGAAAATAATTTCAATTTATGTGCATCAATGGTATAATCATAGCTCATGCACAAAACATCAAATTCAAAGAGAAAGGTGTTTGGATCTTTTGACATAACTCCATGGAAATTTGGCAAGGCTGATGGAGAAATATTCTTCATACTAGTAGATGCATTGTTTTCAGTGATGGGGAGCTCGAAGGTGGTTGCTCCATTTTGAGCATTCTAGTCTACTTCTTCTGTCATCCCTAGCTGCTTAGGAGAAACTACATAATTGTCACTTTGGGGATTGTCTTAAAAAAGAAAACTGAGTATAGAGGTTTCTTCTTTAAATGAAGAAATTTGTGCTACTTTTGGATTAGGTAAAAATCTACCAAGGGAATCCCTTGGGTGGTGCATACATCAACTACTCAACTCTATCAACAGAAAATTAGCTGGGGCGGTTAAATTTGAGGTAAATTCCTAAAAACCTAGGTTGCTTCTAAGGAATGAAAAAACCTCATTAAAAACCTAATAACTTGGCAGTCTCCCCGAAAATGACACCAAAAATTGGTGGTGCAAATTAACTCTTAGCAATTAATATGTTGTTCACTAATCCACGGTCATTTATTCATTAGACATAGGGACGTAAACTTTCAACTATAATAGTGTTGTATACACAATTACATGTGCTTAAGAGGTATAAACTAAAAGATTATTGTTTTCACAACAATTAGAAATATAATGCTTAGAAATGAAATATGTTGCAGATAAAAGGAAATTCTACATATATGTAATAAAGTGGGTAAAATCATTCCATAAGTAAAGAAATTAATTGATGTAATTCTAATCTACGCATGCGAGGAAATAAAACAGACAAACAGAAAGGAAAGGGGGGTTTAACAAACCACAAGTGGGCCCTGTCTTGGATGCTAACCCTTCCTAAGGATGTGTGTCTACAAAAAAATGATAGAAATCATATTTTATTCATTAGCATGAAGATTCAGAATGAAACTTACAGCAATTCCTCCACTATGGATCGATATCCCTACTATAGTCTTGCCACTCTCTTTATAATCAGCAAAGACGTGAAGAGACTCCTTCAAACTAACAGTTACATTTGGATTAAGTAAAATATCACTACCAAGAAATCAGTAGATTCTTAAGCATGCAATCAGAACTACAGAAAATGTGTTGTAATACAACAACATAACTAATTGTTCATTCTAACAATCAGTTATCAAGTTAGATTAACTAGTTCCACATTTGTAGTTGCAGAGCATAATCAGAGTATTGGTGTAAGATCCACTTCTTGTTGTCATAACTTCTTCTTTATTTATATGCGTACACACTAGGTGAATTATCCACATTGAACAATATTTCTCACAATCATGGTCTTGTATATGTGTTTGTTCTCTCTTGGCTGCAGGTGATTTTTTTGCGAATGAATCCCAACTACTGCATGTCAATGTACTGCGGATGATTCCCTTTTACCTTATGAAAGAGTTTATTTAGTTTCATGTTAGTGGTAACATATAACATCTTTTTGCAAACAAGTATGGCATTCAGTCAAATCACTATTAATCATTTCATTGTATCAAAGAGATTAACATGCACATTCAAAAATCCATAAAATAGAGTAACTTAGTAATAACTATATTAATTAATATAAGTGCCATAAGTTTAAGTTCAAGTGGAAATGTCAAAACATGATAACCGAGGATAAACAAGTGCAAGCATATACAAAATATACAATAAGATGAGACAATTAAAATAAATAATTAAAGGGTCTCATCAACTACCCCTAGACTAACTAACGTAGTAGCGGGGATAGTTAGACCAAAGTTATAAACAACTGCAATTGACTAGTAAATAAAATGCAGTAAAGAAGTCATGTAAATGCAAGATATGTTGTTAGGCACCTAGGAAATGCTAACCCTAAGTGCATAAGATTTTGTGCCTACAGACTAAAAAACTCAGTTTTTAGGAAAACAAAAGCTCATAAGACAGTGGAAAGAGATCACTGGAAATTTTAGAATGGGGAAGGAACGCTGACCCGCTGCTCTTATAGTCCTCTTCATGATTTTCCTAAAGGGTCTCACAAGAAATTTTCAAAGTTCCTGGAGAGGTGACTGGGTACTCAACTTCATGAAGAACACATTTCAGCTCTCATTAATCTAATGTGGAATTCTTGGAGTTTGTGCATATGAGGATGTTTCTATAAGACTTTTGTGGAGTCCCTTCATAGAGAAATCAAGAGGTGGTTTGAAACCTCTTGTCCCTCTCATGTCGCATAACAATTTGGGAAGATACCATAACTAGGTTTGAAGATTTCACCAATAATTTAATGTGAAAATACACTCAAGATATTCTATTTTAAAAGGAAAAAATTAAGAAAGACCTCCAAATGAGCTCATGAGAGACTTTGTATTCCAATTCAACATATTTATCAGAAGAATAACCTATGAAGGGGTCACCATTTGATGATAAAAAAAAAAAATAGTATTCATCAATGCATGGACTTATTAACCGAGTGTTGGATTACATCTCTACACCCAATGTATTTCAACCTGTAAGTACTCTGTGAAGCATGCCCTAGATCATGCTCATTGAAGTCAGAATATGAGATTTTGTTTTCAAGGAAAGTGAAGCAATAACAAATGTGTAAGAAAAATGGTCAAATGACAAAATAAGTGTTCCACTAAATCACTAGTTTAAAAATCCCTGGAAAATAATGTAATTTCATTGAAGAAGAAACTGTGCACAAGCCTTATGCCTTTTTGATGGAGCTAGGTGGATGCTAAGTGATCTAAAATGCAAAATCATAAACGTTTAACTAGAATGAGTGTATAGGAAAAATAAGATTATCTCTTGGACCACCTCATCATGAATTCCACATGTGAAACAAGGCTTTAAGAAGAGTATGAGGAATCTCAATTTGAATATGAAAAATATTAAGGAATTTTAGCTATTAATGAGATTGGATCTGTTAGACCACATTGACTTTTGTGAATATAACCCCTCTTTTTTAATCAACTTACATATTATATAATGTTATGATAAATATTTAAATAAAGATTACATCATAACATAAATAAATAAATAAATAAATACTTACAAAAAATAAATAATAGAGGTGACACAATATTTATAGTGGAAAACCCCAATAGGGTAAAAACCACTTTGAAAATAACCTTTTACTTCAGAGAACTTATTTTACATCCAGTAAGATCACCTCCTCCTTTGAAACCCTATTTACCAAGGGTAAAACCAAATCACTTGATTTTCACACCTTTGATATATTTCCTGAATATATCAAATGAGGACCTAAAGTCCTTTTTATATAAGGTGATCAAGTATGTCTCCCGACCCACATTTTCAACCTAAAATGGTTGACACATATACCTAGGTGAGTGTATTTAATAAATAGAAACATAAATGATTCACATTATTAAATACTTACCTAATATATATTACCTAGGTATGAATATTTAATGATAGAAAATTATTTCATATTATTAAATATTTAACCTATATAATAGTGATGGACCCATATTAATTAAGGATTGGCCAGACCACTTAATCATTATGTTCCAACACTCCCCCTTAATGTTAAGTGGGATAACATATGCCAATAGATTACCTACATGTGGTACACTACAAGATTTATAATCATTAAACCATAAATGTTTTATGATAGCATATCGGGTGAAGGAATTATAACACCTTCATCATACTCAAGTTAACTTTTGGTACAAAAGGATTTGGAATCCCAAATATCATCCCATGATCAGTGGCTAAGTATGATTTGTGAGTTTTACATATTCTCACAGGTTCTCATAAAAGGTTATTGAACCCAAGAATATATGAGTCTTTTATAACCAAGGAATTCCTTAATAATATGCTTTGTACTGAATGTTTACCAATAAAATCAATATCACTAAAGAGTTTACTGAAGAACACCTTTAAGATATTTCTACGCTTCTTTCTAAAAAATAATCCAAGGAGGTATACATGCCCGAAGGTCTTTTTACACTTTCTCAAAGGTCTTTTTAACAATTTCCTGAAGGTCTTTTACAATTGCGCAAAGGTATTTTTACAAAAACCAAGTTCCATTAGGAGGTGACATTTTCATGCACACTCCCCCTCAATGGAAACTCTGAAAATCCAAGCTTTTCACAAAAGTGACAAAACTTTGCAGCACTCAGGGGTTTTGTGAAGATATCAACAACCTTCTCTTTAGTCGACACAAACTTGAGATCTATCTCACCACTTAGCACCTTCTCATGGATGAAGTGTATATGTATCTCAATGTGCTTCATCCTCTGATGTTTTACTATATTATGTGCAAGAGATATGGTGCTTTAGTTGTCACAGAACAAAGGAACACTACATTGATCCTTCATCTTTATCTCATCGAACAACCTCTTTAGCCATAGAGCCTCTTTTGCAACTTCCATTACACTTCTATACTCAGCTTCTGTTGAAGAGATAGAAACAGTTAGCTGATTTTTGCTGCACCAAGTAATGACACCTGCACCAAATTTAAACACATAACCAGAAGTATATTTTCTATCCAATACATCACCAACATGATCAAGAATCAAAAAATCCATATAAGTTAGCATTTTCATTCTTAGTATAATGCAACCCATAATTGATTATGACCTTTAATATATCTAAGAATACTTTTTGTAAGATTCCAATGATCTCTATAAGGTTCCTGCATAAACCTAGAAGAAATTCCTACTGCATAAGAAATATTTGGTCTGGTGATAGTTAGATAAATCAAACTACCAACTAACTGCCTATATAAAGTAGGATCAATTTTTTCACATGCAGGTTTAGGATCAATTTTCAGTCCAACTTCCATAGGAGTAGAAATTGGTTTATAATCAATCATGTTAAACTTTTTCAGTACATTGGTTTCATATTGTGCTTGAGAAACAACAATAGAATGTTTATCTTGAAATACAACCATGCCAATAAAATGATGTAAGAGACCTAAATCAATCATTTCAAAGTATTGTTTCAATTTTTCTTTAATTCTACAAATTAAAGAAGGATTATCACCAGTCATAAGATAAATGTGATCAACATATATAGAAGAACAATTACAATGATAAAGAAAGAATAATGTGAGGAGCTCTTTAAACCATTTTTTTTCAATTTCTTAATGAATAGATCATTGATCATTTTTAGAAGAACAATTAACAAATCCTAAGTGTTTAAAGAAAGAATTAATTTTTCACATACCAAGCTCTAGGAGCTTGCTTTAAACCATACAAGGATTTTTTCAATTTACAAACATAGTTTTCTCTACCAATTTCTTCAAATCCTTTAGGTTGAGACATGTAAAGTTCTTCTTTTAAATCACCATTCAAAAATTAATTTTTCACATCCATTTGGTGGATTTCCTACCCAAATTGAGCAGTAATTACAAATAAGGTCCTAACAGTACTCATTTTAGCTACAAGGGAAAATGTATCAACATAATCAATACCAGGTTTCTGAGTGAAACCTCTAACAAAAAGTCTAGATTTATTTTTTTCAATACTACCATCTCCATTATATTTTACTTTGTATAACCACCTAGACCCTATAATACTTCTTTTCTCTGGAGGTGGAACCAACTCCCAGGGTTTGATTTTGAATTAGGGCATTATATTCAGCTTGTTGCATTGATCCACTTCTCATCCTGAGAAGCTTTTTCAAATATTTGCAGCTCAGGTTCACACAAGGTCATTAATGCATGGTACATATGATGGCTTCTGGTCATTTTCCTAAGATCAATAGGATTAGAAATTTCTAACAGAGATTGAGCCCATTTTGGTTTCTTAACTAGGGAATTAGGAGATTCAGAAGAATTTATAGTATCAACACAAGAAACATCATCATGACCATTTACTATATTCTTATTATCAGAATCATAACCATCATTAGAAATATTGACAGAGTTAGGAACATTTTTACCATTATCAGATGAATAAAAGCATTTTTACAAAACCACCACATTGTGGTTTTCAGTTACTTCCATTTTTGTAGGGTTGTAAATCCTTAGACCTGCAGTATTAATACCATATCCAATGAAAAAACAAGAAAAAGAATTCATATCAAGTTTCTTTCTTTTCTTTTTAGGAATGTATAAAGAAGCAGGACTACCAAAAGCTTTTAGATGAGAAATATCAGGTTTTTGATTTGACCATTTTTCTAAAGGAGTTGAAAGATGAATAGCTTTGGTGGGAACCCTATTTAGAATGTAGACTGTTGTGTTCATTGCTTCTGCCCACAAAAATTTGGGAAGACTAGCATAATGAAGCATAGTGTGAGCCATATCTAAAATAGTCCTATTCTTATGTTCTGTAACACCATTAGATTGGGGAGAATGAGGAGAAGTTAATTCCCTTTTAATACCAAAATCAATAAATTCAAATTCAAATGCTTTGCTAACATATTCACCCCCATTATCTATTCTAAGTCTCTTAATTTTATAATTTGAAGATTTTTCAACAGATGCTTTAAATTCCTTAAATTTCCCAATTACATCAGATTTAATTTTAAGAAAATATGACCAAATAATCCTAGTGAAATCATCAACGAAAGTCACAACATATAAATAAACATTTCATGAAGCTACTTCAAGAGGACCTCTAACATCACTATGAATAAGTTATAGTGGGGAAGAGGGACTATCTTTAAGATGTGAGTGAAAGGGTTTACCACTTTGTTTTGAGCATAAATACCCTTCACACACATCATGAGAAGAAATTAAAAGACATGCAAAAATTTCTCAAGGTAGCATCTAGACATTTCATATAAAATTTGATAGTTAACATGTCCTAATCTTTTATGCAATAGTTTTGAATTATTCAAACTTTGAGAAAAACAAGATGCAGAAGAGAAATCATAAAAAATATGAAGACCATTTCTTTGAATTCCTTTAGCTATTATATTATGATTACTATCTTTGATATACCTAGTATATTTCAACAATTTGTACTTTAGAAACCCTTGATTTGATTATTCGGCCCTCTGTTCGGCCCTCTTCCACGCCCTTGCACCCTAAGTGTGCTCGCCGCCCTCTATTTGTGCCCCCTGTTCAGCCCTTGCCCTCGTGTCCCCTGTTCAAATGCACGACCTTCCCTACCCTATGGTTTCTACGCTTCCACTGCTCTCGCACATGATTGAACCCTGTTGATCCACGTGTTCAGACTGGAGCTCTTCAAGACGGTAATCGAATCTAAAAACCCAGGTCGTGGATGACCTTTCCTTTACCTGAATCTAGAATCCATTCACTCATATGGTCTTGCGAACCCTAGCATATTTAATCACCATCTGGGGGTGTTCCTTGGAAAGGTGATCGTGGTGAGCTGGAACAGGGAGATCTACCTGCTCTTCCATTGCTAGATAAAGAGTTTAGGCACGGATCTCTTGAAACCTCCTTCAAAGACGTCTTAAAAAGCAAGGAATCCTCCATGAAACCTAAGACATCAATTGTATTACATTCGGGGAAGATGAAAGGAATCTGAGATCTACTATAAAGAGCATGCTCTGATTTGTAGATTCGGGGGTTTATGGCCCAGCCTTCCTATTCTTCACGCATGGATCTCCAAGCATTGGACTCCATATTTAACTAGTAAGATAGAATTATATCCATGTGCTAAAGGCATTTTCATTATGGTTTTCTCTTCAAATAGCTGATAAATACATCATTGCTATCCAAGTTCTAGACCTGCAAGTCAAAATATCTTCATGAAACCTTGGTTCCCATTCTTTAACCTGCACACAGAGTCATTCTCATGGAAACCTATTTAGATCAGGCTACCCCATTTACCTCTCCAATTCTGGAGTCATGAATGTCTGACAACCATTGGCAATACCTTGGGTACTACACTCCACATTGATTCTCAAACAACTAACTTTGGTCTACTACCTATGCCCAGATCCTAGTGGAACTTGACACTGATAAAAATCTTCCTGCTACCATAAACCTTCGAGTGCAAAATAGAACTTGGTCACAAACTCTTGATTATGAAGGTCTACCTTTTCGATGTAGAAGGTGTTTTGGATTTGGACACACCTCTACTACTTGTGGGATGGAAAAACGTCAGCATGAGAAGCGCAACTGGTGCAAATTTCACTCCCGGAGCACCTTATTTTTGTGGATAGAAAGGATCTTGAATCTAAAGCAGTAGATGAACCAGAGTCAACGAAAACCCCTTTATCCGAAACTCAGATTGTTAGCAACATGAAAAATACACAAGCTATTGAGGGAAGCATGGAAAATGATAAATATCTCTCTCATAATAACAACATGGCTGTTCTAAATGGGATGAATCATTTAAGGAAAATACTCATTCTCCTTTGTCTATCTTTTCCAACCGTGAAGGCTCCATCAGAGGTCAGTTACGGTCAATAACTAGAAAAAAATCTACCACTCTGAAGGGTAACACTTCGCCTTGATGATTCTCATCTCTGCTATTAGCTGGCTGGGTTTCATTGGTCTCATTTTTCTTAGCTGGATAGCAGATTGCTTCAATGGTTTTGATATGTCATTTTTGTTTGTTTGTTGTACTTCTATTGTTTTTTTGCAACTGCCATTTGTAGGTTGTTGGTTTTTACTTTGCAGTCTATTTTCTGCCATTGAGCTTAATTGTTCTATTTGAGATTTTAATCCAAATCTTGTGCTTTAACTATCAATTCTGGCTTCTGAGCCTTGGTGTACAAGGGTATAGTCCCTTTCAAAAAACTATTTTCCAATAATAAAAAAAATAAGTATATTTCAAAAATTGCAATAGCCAAACCATCATGAGTTAATTGAGAACATGATAAAAGATTCTTTTTTATTTTAGGAAAAAATAAAATATTATTTAACACACCATTAGAAAATTTTACTTTTCCTTTCTCTATTACTTCTAAAGATGAGGTATCACCAAGATACACACATTCATTGATTTTCACAACATCAATTAAATAATTTGAAAACTTGTCATATGATTTGATGCACCTGAATCTAGAATCCATTCAAAATTATAGGAAGAATAACAACACAACATATAATGTTTTAGGAATATCATTAGAGCTATCCTTTTTCCTTAAATTGTATTTAGAAGAAACAATTTTTTTTTATTTTTATGGATAGGTTTCTTAGTTTTGAAATTTTCCTTTTTATGTCCAAATTTACCACATTTGTGACATTTACCACTAAAGTTAACACAAATTGATCAGAAGAAAAACTTTTCTTATCAAAAAAATAATATTTAGATCTAAATTTCTGATCTGAGAAGGGCTTGCGAGGTTTGAAATTTAAATTCTGAGCAAGAAGTGCCTGAGAGGCATTCTCCTTAGAGTCAAAGTTCATCATCACTTACTCTTTTTGTATCAGAAGTGAACTCAAGGTATTTAAATCAGGTAGGTCATTTTCGTTTTGATATTTAGAGTTCAAGATAGAAATAAAATTCCTAAATATTTATGTATATTTAACTGAACAATAAAGTAGATTAATTTTTCACCAATTAAATCACAATTGAATCCGTCTAATTGTGCTTTAATATTTTTAATTTTGGCTAAGAAATTAACTACTTTTCATCTCCTTTCATAGGAGTTGTAAGAAATTCTAAAAGTAATTTAATAATTTTAGATAAATGTTTACCTTCATGCATGGATTCTAGTTGCGTCCATACCTCTTTCAGATGTTTGATATTACCAATGTGTAGAAGTTACTCATCATTCAAATTGTGCATAATCATGGAAAAGAGCCTCCTGCATTCATTGGGAGAATGCATTCATGTTGTCTACAGTTGCTTGACGACCAGTGGGAGTGACCTCAGATCCAGAAACAATTTTCCAGAGTTTCCTCGCCATAAGTTCTTATTTGACCATGATCTTCCAAATGTTGTAGTTGGTTCCATTCAGGATCTAAGTTTTGTCAAGATAGAAATAGCTGGACACCATTATTTACCTGAACCTGTAAAACACCTGTACCCCATTATAATATACAATGTACCATAGAGTTAGATACATATTTATAAAAAAAGAAACACTTTTAATAGAATCATATCTAAATTTTATAGATCTACATAAACTATTTAATCATAACTAATTTTGTCATTACAATGCATATTAATTAACCTCCCATGATCAAAATAATAACCATCAATATAAAGGGCTTTGCATTATACCTCATACTTATATAAAAAATTTCTGACCATATAAAAGTGAAGAAGAAACCCCTAAGAATGCAAACAAACTTCAAATTTTTGGAAAACAATAATGTAGAAAAAGATCCGGACAGCTTAAATTTGACGTCTAAATAACTGTCAGTATGACTTATTTTTGGTTTGTCGTGACGGTTATTTAACCATCAATTTTAACACAGTTAAAGTTTTTTGGAACCTAGGAGCTTAAATTTGACGTCTAAATGACCATCATACTGCCTTATGTTTGGTCTGTCGTGATGGTCATTTGACCGTCAAATTTAATCTAGTCAAAACTTGTATATTTCAAGAATGTGAAATTCCAAAATTTCTTCTTTTGTATAATATTAGGGAGGTTATATTTTAATACATTATATTAACCTATTATAATTTATAATTTAAAAATATATTCACTTTTAAAAAATAGGTATATAGTTTATATAATGTAAATAAAAAACAACATATAGTCTATAAAAAAATTATAAACTATAGTATATATATACTTAAAAAAAAACATATAACCCTTATTATGGGGGGCCCTCATGAAAAAAATATTTAAAACATTTACCAAGCCATGTAATTTTAAATTCTACATAAACCTTAGAATTTACAGAGGAGACAACATTTTTCACGCTTTCAATGGAAAAAATTCAAATCCTATTTTGATGGAGCTTTGTCTCCTCCTTCATTTACCATTGAAAAAATTCAACCTGCACATATTAAAACTATAGAAAAAATATTTCAAATATTTTACCCTTACTTATACACAAGTTTTCACGAAAGGTAAGAAATTTCTAAATTGTCCACCTGTGAATTCACCCTGATTCTTCAAAAAGTAAAACTTTTAGGTTGCACAATGGAAATAAGGGGCTGGTTATTTTAAATACCCTTCCAGGTTGGTTGAAAAAACCAGCACGAATTAAATGAATAAAATACAAAACATTTGATCTTAATTTACCTCACTCTGATACCATGTTAGAATTTGAGGATTCTAATAAATATAGATTTAATCAACTTACATATTATATAATGTTACAATAAATATTTAAATAAACATTACATCATAACATAAATAAATAAATAAAGACTTACAAGAAATAAATAACAAAGGTGGCACAATATTTATAGTGGAAAACCCTAATAGGGTAAACACCACTTTGAAAATAACCTTTTACTTCAGAGAACCTATTTTACATCTAGTAAGATCACCTCCTCCTTTGAAACCCTATTTACCAAGGGTAAAACCAAATCACTTGATTTTCACATCTTTGATATATTTCCTGAATATATCAAATGAGGACTTAAAGTCCTTTTTATATAAAGTGACCGGGTATGTCTCCCGACGCACCTTTTCAACCTAAAATGGTTGACACATATACCTAGGTGAGTGTAATTAATAAATAAAAACATAAATGATTCACATTATTAAATACTTACCTAATGTATATTACCTAGGTATGAATATTTAATAATAGAAAATTATTTCATATTATTAAATATTTAACCTATATAATAGTGATGGACCCCATATTAATTAAGGGTTGGGTTAGCTTATACTATTTACACATTGCATTTTGTTTCCTATGCTATTTAGATTCTTAGTATGTCATTATATTTTTCTATATACACATATGCATTCACATGGTATCTTGAGGTGAATGTAGTACTTTTACAGATTCTTACACGATGTATGATGCTCGACACTGTTCTTTTCCATTCCCACTGAGGCTCTTGGGGGCATATACCTTTGCTACTCTCATACTCCACACATCACATGTCCTATTGTTACAATTTTTACTACTTATTGTCAATAGTACTTATTTTTCCCTGATATATACATGCTTTAACATACTACTTATCTTTCTAACATTGCTAACGGGTGCTTCATGTGTAGCATTTGTCTTGCAGGATTATATATATTCATGGTTATTTGTTACTTCTTGATTGTTATTGTTTGCTATTGTTTTCGCATCATGCCCTATGTTATGTTTGATCATTGTTTTCTTATGGCCACTTTGGCCCTGATTGTCTTGTGACATTGTGAGTGATGTACCATGTATGCAACCCACTTTTCTTGATCCCTCTTGTATTCACATAGTCTTGTCACATTATATTCTATTGCATGCTAGTTCTTTTACACTAACACTTATTTTTAGTCTATCTTGTTTGCACGTGCCTTGGTTTTTACCATGTGCATCCCCTACCCCTGCAGATATCCAATCCACGACATCAATTTTAGGTCCTCTCATTTGGGCCGCATCCTCCTACATTCATCACATGTACCCCAAATAAGGGGCAAGCAATTATTAGGTGAATAAATCACCCTTCCAACAACACAGAGCTTCAGAACAAAACAACACAATGAAAAACTAACATTGGCACATAGTTATAGATTGGTCCAGAATTAGTCTTGGACTAAAAACACAGAGCAAGCACTAATGCCCAAAATCAGACAAGAACGGTGGGCACTTGTGAATACCTGGGTGTTTATGTCCTAGGGAAAAACTAGATAGTTTCTTAGCTTAACACGATTTCCAACAGGTTACAATATAGATCATAGTATCAGGTACTTGCCTTCAGTTACAAAATTCACTCCATCAACTACAATTCAATTACAAATCGGGACAAACCAATCTGCAGTGGCACTTATCATTTGAGAAGCGTTATGGAAGGAGAGAAAAATAGAGATTTCTTTGCAACACTCTTCTCTTGTCATGAAATCATCTAAAAAACTCACCCTTTGCATGAGATCGCCCAAAAAACTCATCGGTGTGAGATCACCCAAAAACCTCACTCTTGGCATGAGATAGCCCAAAAACTGCATCCTTGGCGGCAAGACACTCAAATCTGTAGCTCGACACTTTCTTGGTTGGGAATTTCCCACTCCTAACCCCATGCAACAACATCTCAAATACAAACACAACAAGTTTCTATCTTTTACTCTCTCATACATTAGGTGCACTCTTTCCTTAACTACTACTTTTACATACTTATACACATGTTACTTTGAATTTTCACATATGAGACTTTAAATAATCTCTTTCTCTTCTTTTACAGGTTCATCCTTACAAGCAACAAGAAACAACTCACGTCTATAAGCACAAGCTCTAGCAACATGCTACTACACATACATTTCACCCCTAGGGTCTACCTCCCTTTCCTAGTTGTCACGTTTCACATTACGATCACTTCACACTTTATATGGATACTTGTCCACTCGCCATGCTATCGACTACACTTTTCATTGGTTTACAAGGCATATATCTTCTGTGTACTTTATGGTATCGATTATTCACTTAACAACTTAAAGTGGGGGAAAATGTAGACATAAAATCTATGCATTTGGGTAAATTTCTAGGTCATAAAGAATACTAATGTATACATGATTGTTAAGCAAGAAAACTACTGGTTGACAACTCCTTTTGACATTTTTGCTACCTTTTTCTCTTACACTTTACTGGCCTTACACATCTTATAGCTCTGTCAACACTTTACTGATTTATCTTATGATGGCCTCAGACACTAGTGCCTAGTTAGGATAGAAGTGCCCAAGTGCTCCTATCCCTTTTGGGTGCCCATGTCCCTCTCTTCCTTATTCTTACTCTTTAGGGTCATTTTCTCTTCTCGGACACTTTTAACACTTTGGGCCATCCTTTCAATTTTCAATTACAAAATTCAAACAAGGGAATCATACACACACACACACACACACTTAGTTACTTCTCTCAAATAAGGGTCCAAACACTATAAACATTATCTATCACCACCAAAGCTTGCATTAAGAAACAAGATCACTACAAAGCACACATCTATCACATTCATATAAGGGAGAAGGGTTGCATTGATATGCATACAGAATATAGGAGGAGAGTTTATTCTATTCCATCACACACATTTTGCATACTTAGTACAATCTAGATCTAGCCCACTATCATCATGCAACTTGCACAAGGGCAACCTAGGGCACAAAACACACACACACACACACACACGAAAAACTACATGGATTCTAAGATGTAGTATAGCGCTCGGTTGTAAGTTCACTCTTCAGGCGACCGTCGAGGTCGGGTCGACTCCACATTCTACATTTTTAATTATATTTGATGTGGTTTGTGAACATGTGCAGATAGATATTTTTTTTACAAGTTACAAGTGCGATCAGAAACCCAATAGCAAAGTCAGAGCAACAAAATCAATATTGGATCGAAGACCTTCTGACCTAGAAAAAGTTAGAACCTGAGCATCTAAGCAAACATAGACACCCAAATTAGTCACTAACACTTGGGGCGCTCCTGTCCTTTTGCAGGCACTTCTGTCCTCATGTGGGCACTTTTGTCCTACACATTCCAAGGGTTATAATCCCTCATCGATACTTTGTGACATTGTTCCCAGCTAGTTCCAACGGATACACGATCCATATCACTCCCAGGTTACATGGAAATTAGCTAAGTCATCATCCCTCTCTCATTTGCTTAGGGTTTCACATTATTAAATGTTTATTGATTGGACATTACTGTAGTTTTTAGAGTAACTTATGTACCTAATGATATATAAATGATAAATGTACATGGAGACGCAATCAAAAAAGCATGTACAATACAAAACCATAAGAAAGAAGGAGAGATAGGAAGACTTAGTCAATTTTTGAGTGACCAAGAAGCGATTTGGGTGGGTAAAAGTGTTAAACAGGCTACAGACATTGTCATTACTACTCACTGTAAATTCTAGAACTTAGGAACAAAGTTGGATAGGGGAACCCAGTGTAGGGCAGAGGTGCTTGGGTACTAGTGGCCATACGGATGCTCAAAAACTAATTTTCTCTATGTTGCAAGGGTTTTGTTGTTGGCTCCTATCTGTCACTTGATATTTGCTACCTGATCGCCGAGGATACCTGTAGCCTGCAAAATAGAATGTTTACCTACACATGTCGACAAACCACATCAAATTTAATAAAAAAAATGCAAAATATGGAGTCAAGATGACCCCAACGGTCACCCGAAGAGTGAATTTACTGTCAACCGCTACACTACATCTCAGACCCCATGTAACTCTAGTATATGTTTGTAGAAAAGGTGCCCTAGGATGCCCTTGTGCAAGTTGCACAAATGATAGCAGTATAGATGGATGTCATTGGAGTGCTTTAGTGCCTTTGGATACATGTTTAGGTGGTGATCGTGATGCTTAGTTCTTGGTCCTTATTTTTGAGAAGTAACTAAGTATATATATGATTCCCTTGTTTGAATTTTGTAATTGACAACTGGAATGCCAACCCATAAGTGAAAAATATGCCCAAAAGATAAAAGAGACTCAAAAAGTGTGAGTAAAGGTAAAAAAGGGTCAGGAGTGCCCAATATGACAGAAGTGCTTGGGCATTGATGTTCTAACTGGGTGCCAGTGTTTGAGGCCATAAATGATAAATAAGTCAAATTCCATCAAGACTGTAGGGTGTGTAAGATCAAAGAGAAAACAAGTAAAAAATAAAAGAGGCCAAAGATAGTTGTTAACCACTAGTTTTTTTGCTTAAGAATCATATATACATTAGTATGCTTTCAGACCTAGAATTGTACCCAAGTGTGTGATTTTGTGTCAATAAAAACCGTGTAAGATATATAAAAATTATTGGTGTTCATCTCCATGTTTACCATTAGTTGAACCCAAGTTAAATAACCATCTATAAAGCTACCACAAAACCACTTGATCTTGCATGTTTTGTGCTTATCAAAGACAATATAGCACCCACAAGGCTTCCTTAGAGATATAATCCAAGAGTGAATTCTCAAGCCTTGTACCAATAAATTTGTAGTCGACCAATGTCGAATGCCTTGAAAAGTTGCCACTTATTTTCTTCATTGGATTCAAAAAATTGTGTGAGCCCGAAGATGAGTCTTAAAGCCTGTTGTGTTCTCACATAGCCCAATAAATCGAATAAAAATTCCTCTTATCGAAATTCTAGGCCGAATAATTAAGACAATGTAGCGTTGGTACCAATTACATCATTTGTTTTTAGTGTGTGATTTGATTGAATTTTTATCATTTATTTGTTTTCACATACATTAATTTATTATCAATATGATTATTTTGATTTGATGTGATCGCGACTTAATCTCTATTTATATGTTTACACATTAATGTGTTCTTGTCGAGGGTTATGTGCATGTGTGTGCAATTTTATAAAAGGCGGGGGTATTTTAGATATTGGGGGATTTTAACTACGTTGGCTGTCTCAACTTGACTTCATCTTTTGGATATCCCTTTTGACTCCATTCATATAGTGTGAACCTAATGTTCATGTGTGCATGAGACTTCATTATAAATATAATAGTAGGGCATGAACATTCTCAAATCTATGCATCATCGACTCTAATCATTGTCTAATGTCATAAATGAAAGACAATAATTAACTGATTAATAACTATAACCCTAATGGAAAATGCACATATAGTTGATAACATTAGAACAATTGATATTCATATTACGGTTTCTTCATGCAGGATTTGCTAAAGACTCTATCTAAGACCAGATTGATAAAATCTTGTCAACTATAACATGTGTGATGCTCAAATCAACTACCCTTACCATCATTAAATATATATAGAAAATTTAATTTAATGAATTGATGATTAGTGCATTTATTTGATAAATGTAAAAGTTAGAAACCCTGACTATACCTGCGAAAACCATGGCTTTGCCTAAGAAACAAGAAAATAATAAGAGTACTGTTTCGTCACATGTTCAAACCTCGACAATAACATTGGTAGTTACAAGAAAATTCGACGAGAGTGTTATGATTGTAAAAATCTTGTAAGATATAGAAAATATGTATATAATATAAGAAAATAACATTTAATGAATCAATACTTAGAGCATTTACTTTCAAAAAATTTGTTTCAAAATTTAGGAAAATACCCATACATCCGGGCCTCTCTCATCTTCTTTTACCACTCTCTCGTATTGTAAAGCCCCATAATACAAAAAAATCAAAATAACAGGGATAATATGATAATGCTTCAAATTGAATGATGGTTAATATTTTGGAATGTTAACAAGGATATGTTAAATACAAATCCACAAGGAAAACTATTACGGCTACTAATTGTCGTTGATTGGGAAATTGTGGAGCAAGGCCTAAGACAATGGTCTATAAAGATGGTGCAAAACCACTTGAGCTGACATGTTTTGTGATTATCAAATTTTATACTACATCAACTCAGCATGGGATGCTGAGTCCCCTCAACATGTCCATATCTTTAAAGTATCTCATGACACACACAAACAAATTCCCCTAAAATTGCCATGTGCTCTAACTATCCAAAAAACACATGGGATGGCATTGCAAAAAATAGCAATTGACATTGGGAGTATTGATGGACATGGGATTATTTTTTGAGATATATTTAAAGTACGTTGCCCTCAATGCTCTGTGCTCCACACCCCCTTTCTCCTTCAACCTATTGACGAAAATGACATGCGGTTCATATGTGCCTTTTCGGAAGAAGAGAAGAATTTCTCACACATTTTCCCTACCCTATGACTTCTTCTCCCTCAATCCCCTTCTTCATCGCCCATCCTCCTCTTGCAATTTTACATGCCTCCAAGTTTAACTTCTTCAACACACCCCTTTCAATGTCTCCATTACACTACTTATATATAATTATTAATAATAACTAATTAAACGAGTCAAACAAAACTAATTGCTATAGTAATCGAAGATAAACAGCACAAAAAAACACACAACATAAATACATTTAAAACCAAAGCAATTAACTTGTCCCGTTGTAAGAGTACCTACCCAATTCCATGCGTTAGCAAAAGTGGAACTAGAACCTATATAGTTTTGTTGAAGGCTTATAAGGAATCCAGTCTCCTTTAGCTTAGATGCAAGGTCTAAAGAGTATCCATTCCGCCAAGTCACCCGGAACATGATCCTGGCCTCACCCCTTATTATGGTGCCTAGACCTTTGCATGTGGCAAGAATCCCTTATTATGGTGCCTAAGCCATTACAGGAGAAATTGATTCTCACGAACTCTTTATGAGACTAACAACGTCACCAATGGACCAATCGCTGATTGGCGAACCTATATAGTTTAATTTGCTGGGACTAAATAATTAGTCGAGTAAAAAAAAAACCAGCAATGATTCACTATCATTTCTAAACCGCCTTAAACCCTAGCACCTTTGTTTTCGTGCTCGGGCTTAAAACCTCAAAACCCATGATTATTTTCAAATTTCCGCCTGTTCTACGACGAGATGCGACACTACAGTAATATTTTCGCTCTTCCAATTTCTTCAGACAAACACTGCAAATACATTTTGGTTTTATGAAAGGATTTCAGCAAATAAGGGTTTAAGAAAACATGAACCCTCTCCGTCTCAGGTCTTCACAATTCGCTACTTCCTGGAAGCGTCACACATCTACTGTGCTTGGTAAGTATCCAAAGTATTAAATATGGTTGCCTTTTATTTTCTGTTTTCTCTGGTAATTTTTTGGGTGAAGCTTTTTAAATATTACAAAAAAAATCTTTAAAGTTAAATTTTAACTCTGTGTAAATCTTAGATAAGGTTATAGGCAGTGTGTAATGTGGGGCGAGATAAACCTGGAATATATTCTTAAGGTTTGTAAACCCCAGGCTGATTGCGTTCTAAATTCACAAACTTAATGTTTTTACCGACCTGCTAGGGCTCCGAACTAGGGCTTCCATGAGCATGCTGGGGTGCTCTAAGGTTGAGCTAACCCATGCTCTTGTTTGCTTGGGGTTTCTAGTCCAATTCTGCTCCATGTTATTTTTCATGGACAAACTAGAAGCCATGCCGGGACCCTCCCTTTAGCATGCTACGATGCTATGCCACTCAGCTGCCAGCTTCTTTGTGGTTTGAGTTGTGGCTTGTTCTTTTCAAACATTTCCACATCTGGCTGGAGTTTACTGCAGATTGCAACAAGGGTTTGAACCCTGATTGCCCTCATTACCGTCATACTAGTTGGACTTGCCATTACTCTATAATGTCCTTTTATGAATGCATTTCCATGAGACCACATTATTTTTCATGGACCAGCTAGGTTCGTCCTGAGCCTGCCTCCCATTAGCAAGCCGGGTGCTATACCACCGAGCTACCTGCCTCATTGCCTTTTGGGTTGAGGCACGTTCTCTTCCACCCTTGCCACGTCTTGGCCGGAGTTACGGGCCACTTTATTTCAATGCGGGTTTGACCCTGGGTTATGCTCCTACAAGTGACCCTCGTTACTGTCATACCACAGCCCCTTGTACGAAAGCATTGCCGCGAGATTAAGGCCTTTTTTATTAGTGCAATGCTTTATTGAGGCAATGAGCTGAATAGCAGAGGTGGTGGTGATTGTTAGTATATTGTTGCTGAATATGGATAAGCCCCTTTTGAATGCTGCAGAGGGTACTTAACTCTGTACATATATGTGACATGAAATTCTACGGCATAATTATGGAGAGTATGCTTGCTGGGGTTTATGAACCTTTCATGTAGTTATTGGACCGTAGTGATGCTTAGTTTCTTAAGATTGAGCTTCTTATCAAATAACATCAAGTGGCTCCCTGCAAAGTGTTTTGAGCTCAAGCTGTTATAGTCGCATTCTAATTCAGGCAAGCTTAAAGCTCTGCGCAGGAGAGACCATGCTAATGAAAGTAAGTGCCTCACTGAAAGACCTTGGTTTGTTCTCGCAGTGTAGATTTGTGAGTAAAATGATCCTAGTAAGCCTATTTTTGATAAAATTTGTTATGTAACGCAGTGTTATGGCAATTTCATAAATAACTGTATCTAGCATATATATTTTGCAGTTTGCACCAACAGAACAGTATAGATGAATTCCCATGTTATTGTAGCAAGGCCTTAAGTTTGATGGCAACCCTTGGCTCTTGAGCATTATTTTTGTGCCAATTTTTGTATAAAAATACTCTTCATCCTTATGCATATGACTGCAGAATTCACATACACATAATTTATAAAGCTTTTAAAATGGAACTGTGAGATTTGATAGTTTGAAATATACTGTATTGATATATAAGCATAACCTACAATGGTAGCCAAGGGGGTTGTAGTGGAGTGTAATAGCGTGGGATGTCAATAAAAATACCTGACCTTACATTTGAACGGCATAGGAATTTTTTTCTTCCTGCTTGAAGAAGGTGATTGCAAAATCACGATATTCTTTGGCATACGGTGGATTTTGGAGCTGTTTTGTTTCTCAGAAAGATTTTTTTCGAGCCTGTCACAATGGTTGAGCTAGATCGAAGATATCTGTCACCAGTGAGAAAACAATTTATGGAGAAGTTGATGAATTGGATATCTATCGGCATTTTTCAGGTGAATGTATCTAAGATATCTGTTCTAGTACACTCATGTGTAAGCGATATCTAAATTCATAATTATATATTTGTGTATTATATACAAATGATGTCTAGATTTTAGGAGTGGTAGTTAAAGGAAATGTGTCAATTAAACAATTGAATGTGTTTTACTGGAAAAATGGCCAAAAAAGGCTAAACAGGTGTGAACTTTAAATATTGACTTGGAGTGGGTCTTTACTGGTCTGTACTTTGCAAATATTTTGCTGCATAGATGCATCAATTTCATATGGCCCATGGGTTATGGAGGGTTTCTCCTTTTCTTTTAAATGTTTGGTCAATGGTTGAGAATAATTGCTGAAGAAGCCTACTGAATGTGCCAAGCGGCATTATCCATCTTTATGTTTGTTCACATTTTAATATAATAAGATAAAATTGAAAAATGTAGTGCCTATGGTTTAAGTTTATGTTTACTTTTTCAGTTTCCTTAAGCTTTTCAATTGACGGTGGCCTTTCATAGATAGCGGTGGTCCTAAACCAAACTTTAAAGAAAAAGATGGAAAAAGAAAAAGTGACCGTAATATACAATGCCCTGAGTTCTCGACACCAGCCGGCATCTGCCATGGATGAAACTTAGGTTTTTATAATTCATGGAATTTAAGTGAATGAACCAAGAATGCTTTTAATATCATCTTATGTTCCTTAAACATGTTACATAATCTTTCTGCAATTGTGGTCTTTTGGATACACTCTTTCCCCTAAAGAACATAGTTAAGACCAGATAATTCAATGGATACTAGTTTGATGGCTTTTGGACTTTGATTACTGTCATTTTCATTTGAGGGAATTTAATTTATAGGTTGAGAACTCCTCAACTAGCAACAACTGTATTTGGCATTAAACTTTTGAAGCTGTAACTGTAATGAGAAAAAATTGTCATATTTTTATGTGGTTGTTTTCCTGTTTATGATTTTAAGACATTCTTGATTCTTCAAGATATGGCTATGCTTACATTCCTGCTTCCTTGAGAGAAAAATCAAATTGTGTATTAGTGCCTTGTTTGTTGCTAAAGATGCAATCAATGTGTATAAAGTTGAGAAATTTTCCAAACAAGCCTACTGGATAGACAAACTATCAAAACTTTTTCAGATATGTTCTTGATTAATATGATTTTTTTTTTTTACGATTCTTTTGTCTCATATATTTTCTATTTGTTATTTCAGAAAATTCAGTGAAGCTATCTAGCTTAGTTAATTTAAAGTGTATTAGAGTCTTTTGCTGCAGTTTGCACCATGTTTGAAAAGTTCAGTAGGTTAAGGAGAAAGAAGGGTGTATAATTTTCCAAATTTTCTAATTTCAAGGGGTTTGAAAAAGTTCAAAACTATCCAGGGACTTGAAAAAGTTTAAAACTATCTAGTAAAGGAAAAAGGTTATATGCATTAAAAAAATATAATTATAACTCACTTTTGGGACCTTATATTCATATAGAATAAAGAGAATGGCTATGTGGAGAGGGATTATTGAGGGGAGCCTACAAAATAGTTGTATTCTTAGGCAGATCGGCGGTAGTATATAGCCATATAGAACTCTAGGGCATGGTAGGCTTGGCTCTATTTGTTCCCCGCATCTCCTATAGGGCCGGTCAAGCATTCCCTCCATTTCTAAATGAATGAATGTCGAGGTCCCCCTATCTATATTCTCTATGGGGCCCCCTATCTAGTTCTCTATATGGGGTGGGGGCACTCCCCCGCCCCTACCCTATATAGAGAGAGTGGAAGACCCCCTCTCTCTATATGGGGCACCCCCCCTCCCTATATAGATCATAGATATGGCTGACCATCTATAGTTCTCTGGGAGGCCGAGGTCCCCTATCTAGAACTCTAAGATAAGATAGTTCGGGTGGGGGCACCCTATATACAGATATGGCGCCCCCCTCCTATAGATTTTGATCTCGGCCATATCTATGATCTAATCTATAATAGGGAGGGAGGGGGGGGGGGGTCCCAAATATAGATAGGGGGGGGGGGGGGGCGGGCTCGATTGCCATATAAATCTATAGGGAGATCGAGGGCGGGCACTCCCCCGCCCCTCCATATATAGGCGGAGGGGGAGGGAGACACTCGCATTCCTTTTTGCTTGGGCGTCGGGATCGAGAAGCGAGTGGAGATAGGGGCCCCCACTGCCCACTGCCCACTGCCCACTGCCCACTGTATATATCTTATCTCTCCCGAGGAAAGCATAAATGCCATACGTAATTGGAATGCATCCTCGATCCCCCTCCCCTCTATATGTATGGGGTATGGGACGCGGGTGAGATGCGCGACCCCTCTCTGGTGGATGATCTCGACCTCTCCTGCCCATAGATAGAGATAGGGCCCCTTCTCCCCCAGCTATGAGCTCTAAGCTGTATATAGTAGGGGTAGGGTAGGCCGTCGGCTATATACTCTATATGGAGAGTGGGTGGCTATAGATAGAGATAGATTCATTATCCATATGGAGGGGGGGGGGCACTCGACTGCTCGGTGCCCCCCTATAGATATATGGCAGCCCTATCTATATATGGGTTCTAGATGGCGCTCCCACTCTCTCTAAAGTAAAGGTTAGGCCCCTCTATCTCGGCGATAAGACGAGGCCAATTAAACTATATATACCATGCTCCCTCCCCCTCGAAAATGAGATATATGGCCGAACCTCTCTCTATAGAGTGCCGACCAGATCTATATACTATACCCGGCCTTCCTCCCCCATCTAGAACTATAAGATATCTGGGGGGCCACCTCTGCCTTATATAGATAGGGCCGTGCCCTCTAGATAAGATAGTTTGGGGGTCTGTCCACCGGTTCAAAAGATGCGGCCTCTATTCTATATGGCATGAAGAAGTAGGCCGTTGTCTCGACAATAATGAGCCAACGAAGTATTTGCCGTGAACCCTCCAGTCAAATAGTCATGCATGACGATAGGAACTCCCAATTCTCTGGCGAATACTGCTCTTTTCATCATTTCTTCACATGTACCTGCAGTAGCATTCAAGTAATGTCCCTTAATCTCACCCGTCTTACTATATGTATCTATGTGTGTGTGTTGTGGAGTTCTCATGTCATGGACGTGCGTGCGTGCAGGTGCATCATAGTAGTGAGATGCTCATGTAATGGTCAACGTATTTTGATTGGACTGTTGACATGCTTAGTCAAACCTGCATCTAATGTTTAATTTTCACTTATATTCCAAAGTAAATATCATGGGGTGTCCTTATATTTTTAACATCCACGGTTACCTATACTTGTGTGGGAAGACTTATGCATATCATTCAAGGTTACAATTGTGTGGGAAGACTTTTGCATAGGCATGTCTTTAATGTGATTTCAAAATTTTCTTTGATATGTGATATCATTTTTATTAATTGTCTTGAGAGTGAGTTAAGTCTTGATTGTGGTACCTGCAATTGAATGACAAAAATGATAGGTTCTTTTACACAGGTACTACAGGAAACTATTCTACAATGATAGAATCCACAGACTTTATTGTTGATGTTTTGTGCAAACATCATGCTTCTGCAGGACTATGCCAACAAGAGAGTAAGGGAAGATGTAGTGCAACAACTGCGGCAAGCATTGAAAGTTTAGACGAGGATGTAGAGATTGCCGAAAACGTGTCTTTGGCTGGATCACTGTTTAAAAACAAGTAATAAGACCTTTCTTCTACACCTGGTATTTTTTCGTTCTTAGACATTTTTTTGTTTGTCCCCTTGTCAGCACCAATATTCTAGCTGCATTTCTTGCAATTCATTCTTTATGAAATGGTAGCTTACTCATGGTGCCCCATCTATAACATGTTCTCCTTTTTGATCAATAAAAAGAAATTTAAATTAATAGAGGCAGATCATTATCAAAAAATATATCAGGTGCCTGCAGTGAGCTATCTTTCCCTCTTTTTAATTCCTTTGACAGTTTCCTAATTTCAATGCCTCTAGCCACCTTCATTTTTTCCGTATTTGGAATACTATTTTTCAATTTACTATTAGTTTCCAATTGCAGCATTAGCGTGGTCCTTAAATACTCACATATGGCCACAAATTTAGGATCCGTTCTCTTTGTTTTTTTCTTAATTATATTATATATACACATAGAAGCATATTCCTAAAACACTTGCTTATGGCTTCAAAAATAAGATCCATTCTCTCTCGGTTTTTTTCTTCACAAATATACACACTAAAACACTCACTTATTTCTGCAAATGTAAGATCCATTCTCTCTTTGCCTTTTTGCTTCACATATATATAAATTCAGATTTAGTTGAAGAGTAATCTGCAAACAACACGTGAGATATTACTTGCATTCTTAGAGAATGGAGAAGTGTGTTGTCGTGGCATTTGGTAGGGAGGAAGCCACAAGGAAATAAATTCAATGAAGGTAGAGGTAAATTCTGAAGAATGGATAGAAATTTTTCCATATTACCTGTGTGCAGTCCTTTTATGCCATTATAGTCTTGACTATTTATCTATTTTTTCTCCATTCACAATAATTTTATTTTTTTAGGCAAGATCAGAGCTTTTCTATTTTTTAGGCAAGGTTAAGACAAGTCAGATGTGGCAGATATATAAACATGTCTATGTTAGTGCACAGCATGAGAAAGATTTCAGCAAATGTTTCTTACAAAGCATTGCATAATTCAGAATATATGGATATTACCATTGTCCATATTTCTAAATAAGTATTGTTTTCTTTTAGCCATTCAACACAGCAAAAAATGGTATCCAGTTTGAATAATCTCAAGAGCATATCATTCATGTTGTTTATGCAAGTTCACGGCATGCGAAAGATTTCAACAAATGTTTCTTCCAAAGCATTACATATAATATTCTTTATTATACATTGAGAATATATGGATACTATCCTTGACTATATGTCTAACGTAGTATTATTTTCTTCTAGGCATTCAACAAAGCAACAAACAGCATCCAGTTCAAATAATCCCAATAGTGCAACGAACATTCAGAAGCAACATAGACGGGCAGATGATCATTTCATGAAAGCAACTTTTACAAAGGTTCAAATGGATACTAAATGCACTGGCAGCAATTTGTTTGAGCGCCAAAAACCAAACAGAAGTGATGGCTGCATTGATTATCATAAAAAAATTCTACAGGTTCCTGGCAGAGGTGGTCAGATTTCTAACAGTGCTCGATCTATTTCTCCAAATCATGTTCAGATGCTTGCTGCCAATAACAGGAGCAAAGAGTATGGTGCCTTTTCTGAACAGGATAGCCCAAGTATAGAGTCAGAAACTCGAAAGATATCAACTGCAATTGACAGGATATGGAGCTCAAATAAAAAGCAGCAGCCTTCTGCAGTTTCTGGTGCAAGAATGGTATTGTTCTATCCTGTAGAAAATCTTACATGGTTCACCCCTTGCAACAATTGTTGTAGGAACTCATTTGTACTAGCTTTTTACCCCATTGTCCACTTAGGTTATGCTTTAGTCCTGTCTGGTATTCTGATGATTTCTCCAGCAGTAGAAACAGGGAACACTGTTCAGGTACACACACCTCAAGTTTGCAGCTTTTAGTCATTTTTGAGATTGGTGAAAGGGAATTGTAGTGTCTTGGTTATGGTCTTGGCTTTCTTATTCTGCCTGGATCTTAGTTCAGCTTCAAGACAATTTTTTCATTTTTGTTGCTTCTCTAGTCGGCTCTTCTATTTATACTTGTGTTCATGTCATTTTCAAATATATTTTTAGAAAGTTAATGCTGCATTCTGAATTAGCATTTCGTCATCATCCATTGTGTTACTGATCTAGTTAATAGACCAGTTGTAACTTCAAGTTATACAATGACAAGAATAATCTTGGTTTTAATCTTCTCCAGATCCACATATTCACTTCATTGGAAGTTTGACAGGTGGTCTTGATTTCCGGCAGACTGGAGAGTCACTCCAAGGAGTCAGGGATTTTGTCCCCTATACGAAGATGACTCCAGAAAGGGAAAAAGTTGCTAACAGAAGAGATTTTCTAAAACATGGAGGACAGAGATTTGATAATTCCCAGTGTGCTGCACCAAACTTTGTTGTAAGAGATGATCTGAGAGTTGAGAAGGAAAAGAAAAAAGAAATAGCCCGGAAGCAGGAACCTATTTATCAAGTTAAAGAGTCAAATGCAATCCGTGGAGGAGAAAAGTCTGTCTTTATTGAGTATGTTCCACGCGGTATCACTCTCCTTGATATAAGGAAAGCACTGTCAATATATGGGGAAATTGTTGGCTGTTATTTAAGACCTGGGGAGAGTGGAATGCCTGGTTGTCATATTGAATTCAAGGTACCTTGATGATGGGCAATATTATTTTTATGTATTTTAGTATTTTTTATTTATACTCTATATTTTTTTCATACTTTCAAACCAATTTTCTCTAACTCTGCAGGCTGCTGAAGATAAGGAGAGAGCTTTATCCGATCGTTGGGTTTTTGTTGATGGGAAACAATTGTCAGTATGCCGGGTTGATTTTCCAGTAACAATGGTCGTTCGGATTACTAATTTAGGTCCAGAGACTGCTGTAAAGGATGTACATTCGATCTGCATGTCATATGGTAATATGGAGAGCCTACAAATGAGGGACAATGGTGTTTTGGATGCCCACTTCAGTATTTCTGAGAGCCGTAATATGCCGAAAATATTGGAAAAGTATAAGACAAAAGCCCTGGATTCAGTCAGTGCTCTTTAATATTATTGACTGTTTTGATGGCCTTGAATGATGAATTTAGGTTGGTTTTTAATTTCTCTGTATATTCTTGTGTGTCTGCAGGTTGAATGAAGTAACATTAAATAATAGCCGTTGGATAGCTCAACCAGCACCAAGTTTGTCCCAATGCTTGGCTGAAACACCAGAGGGTCAGGAGTGGGTGGGTAAGCAATTGAGCAACCATATAGGAAACATCAAAAAACAATTACAACTTAAGAGGATATACTTGGAGGATATTGAGAAGCTGCATGGTGCCATAATGCATATTAAGGAATGTCCTAATCCTTTCGATAACGAATGAACTTGATCTAGAAGCAGGTTTTCATTGGCATCAGTCGTCCATATTTATTTTGATTCAGTTTAAGTAGTGAATGTGGCTTAAGAGGTTCCACTTTTGACAATTCTAGTTATTTTAGTGCTGTAGAATTGTGTATGGATATTTGCATAATGGTAATCTTTGCTTGGTAATATATTGGGAAACAACCTTAATGTACGTATGGAGCAATGTGATGATCACGGAAGACTGTTCTGCTGGATATTCAGTTCACCATTGAGATTCAAAACCTAAAAAATCCACACAGGATAAAACTATGCACATGGCTTTAATTGTCTTGTCATGTATTAGCAATTTAGCATGCATGAGAGAACCGAACTTGTTTATAAAGTTATATATAGTACTGGCAAGCATCTTATTCACAAATACAATGTTTTATGACACTTAACACGTGGAAGGTCTTGATCTTCTGGCTGATAGGCCAACATAGAGGATGAACTTGGAGTTACAATCACTTGTAGGAATGGCCATCTAAGATGCTGCCTCAATTGCAAAATTCAGTTGTTTTTTTCTATATAGTTTGTTTCAAAGTTGATCTATGCAATGGATTGATCATATATTATATTGGATTAAAAACTTTTAAGATTGAATGACTGGGAGATAGCAGGCATGATGTTAGTCCATCTAATGATCTGTTAGTTAAACCTTTTTCATAAATGTTGCAATAATGGTTTTCATTGTTTTTTTAATTTAGTATTCCCTTTATTCAGATTACGAAGGTACAAAATAAATATGGGAAGATCGAGTAAGAAAACATACTCATCCCACAATCAATCAACCATTATGTTAGTAAGAGGGCGACTTTCATTGTGGCATCACTCCTATTGGCATAAGATATAATGATATGTTTGAGGCTTATATGTTACTCTAGATTAAATCAATCAACCAATTTAGAATTAATTTTTTCGGTTCTATGAGGATTTTTAGAATTGTAGAAACACTATTAAGATGTAATAAAGAAACATATCAAACAAGTAATAAGACATATTTCAAGACAATTATAAATGTTATGTTTTTTGGAGTATAAAACCATAAAGAAGGAGACGGAAAAAACTAAGCAAACTAACCTATTGAATTCATGTAAAATGAATGGGAAAAAAACCTCAAACAAAGATATTCCATCATACTATTAAACTTAGGAGTAATATAAACATGAACCTTTATATTATAACACTTAAGTAGTAAACATGCACATGATTAATTAAAATCAATCATTTAATTGAATAAATATTGATTTTAAATCAAATTTTTTTTTTTTAAAATAAAATTTGAGGAGTAATGTTGAATACTTTGAAATCGTAAACAAAGAGTATAAAATAAATACTCTCGATTGATTTATTTTTATTTACAATATGTTTATTAATGTAGACATTTAAGTATTTATTGGTCGTTAAATTACAGTGTTAATTTATTTCTATTTTTGTCGATTGTTGATCTAAATAAAGTTTTGGCATATGTTATGAGAGCATTCAAAAGGACTTAGGTTTTTTTTAAAAAGAGCCTCGACGTTCTCATTCTTGTCTCCCAATCTCAATCACACTATAACCTGCCAATGATTTATACCACACTAAAGTCAATAGAGATGCCCCCAAAATCAATTCAAAGAGAAATGGCCAGATTGAAATTATCTGACATAATTTGGCGTAGATTGGAAAAATTCCTATGTATAATAATCAATAATTAAAATAAGAGTCAAAATTAAAATAAGAAAACTTTAATTTGATATCTCTACCAAAGAAATTTGTAATTCATATGCAATTACTGGAAATACAAGCTGTAAATTTGTAATTCATGAGTTTTAGCTGAAAATTTTCCCATCACATTTCAATTAATTTATTGTCTGGTTATTGCTTTTGCTTGGTGTTCATAAACATGTTCTACTCAAAATTGTATTGATAACTACTTGAATTGAATATCAATCCTCACTTCCAAGTCCAGTACTTGCATGTGTTTCAAGACATGGCATGGTTCAAGCTCATTGTGATGCCCTTGTGGCATATTTCCAAAGTTATGGAAAATGGGGGTGGTTTAGGCGCTTTTATGATTTGCAAACACTATTCGTTTTTCCGTATTTCCACAAAAAGATAGAGAGATTGTGTTTGGGTATTTATAAGACATTTGAGCATTTAGTAATTCCATGTGGTCTAATCTTCATATTAATCGGGTGGAGGAAACTTGTCATTTTTCTTTTGTTATTTTTTGCAATCTCATTTAGGAGCCCCAAATTCTCATGTGGAACATTTTTAGACTCACAGGTCTTTTAATCTTTTTAACAATTTGACCGTTTGGACATAGACTAATTAGTTACACTAATAGGTATGTTTTTATGTCAAAGGTGATTTTCTCTACTAGAATTGTAGAGGGCTTAATTGTGACACTTGTTAGAACATGTAAGATTGCGATACATTTAGTCATTGTTGTACAATTGTATTGTAGCCGTATGAAATCACCATTTTTCAAGACCCTTTTAAATTCACATAACACGTATATATTTTACTTGTCCTTGTAGAACCCAACACACACCTTACATATTTATGTTTAATAGAAATTTTGTCATGTAAATGATAGATGTTGTCTCTTGTTTCTGCATGAATTTAATTCGTGCATTGAAATATTGTCGTGTAAATGATAGATGTTGTCTCTGATGTTTTTGCATGAATTTAATTCGTGCATTGAAATATTTGCATGTACGTTAAGTTTGTCCACAATCATTTTTTGTTTTGTTGCTCTTGATTAAAAGTCATGTATAGTAAAAATTACAAGTGAAACAATGAAGAAAGGGAGTTAGGTCAATTTTAATAAATGCGAAAAGGATCTAACTCTATGTTGAATGTCTTGGTAGTTTTTCTTTTTCTTGATGTTGATGTTCTTCAATATTTATCTGTTATAAACTTTCCCCATAGAAATGAAACTAAATGATTTAATTTAATTATGCCAAAATTGTTTTCCATATTAGAATTGCAGGGGCCTAATTATGACACTTGTCAGAATGTAGATGACCACAATGCATTTGTTCAATGATGCATGCCTGCATTGCAGTCATCCACGTGGATGAGTGTGAGGAGGGTTTACTCTATCAGCCAAGAACCGCATCACTGCCATCAATGTGCTTAGTCTTGTTAGAGCTGAAAACTTTATCATCACTTTGTCACTTTTTCTATCTACCCCATTAAATTGTTATTTCTAACCTTTCAGAATCACTTGAATGTGAAGAAATTTCCATCAAAATTTGTGTTCTCAAGGTAACCACGAAATCAAAGAGGATATCAAGATCAACTACATTGGTCACCGTCACACTAATATTGAGAGAGCATGCCAATATCATCATGAACTAGGCTCCATTAATCTTTGTTTCTCTCTTTCTCTCTAATTATTATTATTAGAAGAAGAAATTAGAGTTGTTAATGCAAGTATGTAAAGAGAAACAATTGGTGTAGAGAGAATGTTATAGAAAACGGATTTATAATAATCCGTTTGTTCTATTTTGGGCAACCTTTCTTTAGGTATTTTTCTCCTAAGGTTCATTATCGCCAGTGTGGAGTTGATTTGCACTACGGATTTTTTTTTTCCAATGGCCTAAAATACTCGACATATTGATTTATTTCAAATAAATTACAAGTTATTTAACATGTTTGTTTCTTAAACCTATCAACCTTGCTAATATTTTTCAAATTATATTTTATTATTCATTCATTTAGAAATTGTTTAACATGCATTCTACATTGTATCCAAATTTTTTATATTAAAAAAATCACCAAGGCTCGTTGCCATCTCGAAGCTCAACACCACGCCAAATAAAAACTAACAATACCTAAATGAAAACGATCTTTGTTGATTTTTTTGCCTTTCCTTTCTATTGAGTACTTATGTGTTTTGTATGGCGTTTTGCTTTTCAATAGAGGAAATATTTATATGGGCACGAGGGCATCTAAAACAGATCCCATGTGACCTCAATTTCGTTGAAATTTTGATCGCAATTGAATTCACATTCCCGTGATGATTGAAAGCATGAATAGTATAGCAAATAATTTGCACACATGGTTTTCCCTTTTTTAATCTTTTGGCAACAATAAAGCTTCATTCTTTCTCTTGCATTTTTTACATTTTTAATTTTACAAGTTCAGGTAAATATTTATTCAATCAGATATGTGTCAGGATTTAATGTCAAGTTACTGTCCCCTACCTTATAATATGTGTCAAAATGTATTCCTAATATATTGTGCTTTATCAATTTTAAAGTATTTTCTATTTTCAATGCTTATTATATTAAAACACATAACACTGTTTAAGATTTTGTTATTTTTGTTAGTTTAACACTTATGTTATTGAAACACATAATAATGTAATTGTATTGATCCCAAAAATCTACAAACCCATTATAAAGGAAGGATTTCTAATTAAAGGCACAAAGATGGCTCCAATAACTTGTTGTCTTGCCTAACATCATTTCTTTTATCAAAATCTTGGGAAAACAATACTTGTGTGAAATACCCTACAATATAATTTGAGATCCCACATTGAAATGTTAGCTCCATATAGTTCCGAGTCCCTTATCAATAAATAACTCCACATGATTTGAGGTCCTAATCAGAGTTTATGGTTTAGATATGTTTAATTCTACATATTGCAAATTATTAAGAGAAAAATTAAGTAGGGAATCATAGTTTGTTGATGATGATAGATGTTGATGAGCCTCTCAATGTCACTATTTTTTACCGTTCCCACTTAGACATGAGATGAAAGCTCTAGCATTTTCATTTTAATTTATTGATGGATATGTTGGCATACCATCACCATGACCAAAATAATAAATCTCAAACAAGTATAAAACAAGTATAAAGTGCCACGATAAACAAAAAAAATTATATTAATCTTCAAACTAATCAATCGATTATAATCTTCAAACTAATCAACCAATTATAGTCTTCAAACTAATAGAACCAAATTATAATCGTAAAATTGATCATCTAAATTATAATCCACATATTGAAGTGTTCCCTATTAATAACCTTGGATGATCTAGAACATTGAAGGAAGACCCATGAGCGCACACAACATATTTTTTTTCTCTTTTGATAATAATACAAACATCAATTATGTTGATAGGTGTTTCCAAAATGGAGCCTTGATGGTTGTCTTTGACATGCATAAGGGAATGGGAAGTCAAGTTAGAGAAATACACAGTCGGGGTTTCGAATGGTTGTTGGTTGACGAACGAAGTCATCAGGATCATTGATGAGGGAGACCCTAATCATTAAAGAGAAATCCTAATCACATTTTTTCTTAAAATCGGCAATAGAAAGAACCATAAACACACAATTTTTGTATCTAACATATGTAGATTTTATAATTCAAACATATGCAAGTTTCCCTATCTACAAGTAGTGGAAAAGGAGACTTTGTGATGTGATCATTTGTCCTGCCTCTCCACACAATACACATAAGGGTGCCATTTAAAGATTAGTTACCATTATCCTCAATTTATTAACCAATGCAAAACTACCTTGCCGACCATGTTATATGGTTATCAAATTCAACTACTGCATTGAATTGACATGGGATGCTAAGCCCACTCCACATATCCCTATCTCTAAAGTGTCTCAACATACGTACAATCTAATTAATTTTAAATTAATGTGTGTTCTAACTACCCACAAATATCAAGGGCTAACATTACAAATAGTAACTTGCATTGCCTCTGTTTCTCCTTCAAACCATTAACAAAATTGGCACATGGTCTATATGTTATTAGTTGTAAGAAGAAGAATTTCCCATAGGTAATCCCCAACATTTTCCCCATCCCTTGACTTCTCATTCCTCAAACCCTTTCTTCATTTCCATTTTTTCTCCTACAAGTTTTGATCCATCAAATTTGACTTATTTGATGCATCCCCTTCGGCGTTCCCATTGCACCCTTCATGTGCGGTTGCTAGTTATACATATTCAACTTATAAGGCAATTCACAATGGAGTGCCAAGTTTTTAATCATTCAAATAAATAAGAAAATATATGTTTATGTTTTATTTTTCTGACGATTGAGTGAAATTATATGAATTGAATTAAAAAATTCCTAATTCATTTGTTAGAACTATCTTATAGTGTTAAGAGTTTTAAGCAAGGAAAAAAAAGGAAAAGGTCAAAAAGGGTATAATTTGAATGAAAACTAATATGTTAATGGCCTAGTCTATACTTTGGAGAGAGTATGCTTTCGATAGATTACTCATGCTATCATCCCTTGTAGAGGTTGTTGTAGGTACCATCTTCTATTTGCATTTTGCAATTACTATCTTCTTTTTAAGGGTTGTTGTAAATTCTAGCTTATGTTCTATAGATCTGAGGATATTTTTAGTAATCATATGTGCTTGTTTATGTTTGATGGATTTGAGGGGATATTTTGTAGTAGTTGTAGGTGCTAGCATATGTTCTATGGATTTGAAGAGTTCTTAAAGGGTTGTTGTAGGTGTTAACATATATTTTTGTATTTAAGTATATATTATGTGTTATCAGGGATGTGGGTGCCATAGTTATTTTTCTTTGTTTCAAATGATATCGTCATAGAGATGTTGTTGCATGATATTTCATTCCCAACTTGTCATGTCCTCAAATTACCAGTTGTGTGTATTATTAGAATGCTCATGTTTTGGATGTCATTCCTAAGAGACATCTTGGGGATGCAAACATCAATGAAGGGGCTAATTGAATGGATAACTGATCCCCCAACTTGGTACTCACAACCCACACTCAAATGGACACACACAAACACAAGTATATAGTTTGGAATCAACACACTCTCTTTATTGATATTTGAAAATGATGTAACTATTCATACACATAACATTCGTTATCCCTAGTGATAATGTGAATAAAACATACACATCTATTGGATGAATGCAATGCATAAAATCACTCTTATAGGCCCTCAGCTATGATTTCTTTCCTATGAGATAAACTCTAATTTTCCTTTGTTGTGTCCCAAAATTTGATTTCTATGGAATTGGAGTCTCTTTTCCTCTATCCTTCTCTTGCACAAATGACTCGAAATATTCCCCATCTACTCCCTTCCATTATCCCCTCCAACTCTTCCCCTTCCATTGTCTTTGAATACATGTGTGTGACACTAATTCATGATAACACATAGAGTCCCCAAGTTCTATGGATCTTGTGTCAAAATTTTATAATTTTGAGGATTAATGTTTGATGTTCTTGTGTTGTAGGAGAAATTTCTGGTATAAGCAGAGTGACAGTTATATAACCACCACCTACAAAAGCTGGAAGTTGGGAAACTCCACTTTTTATAAGTGAAAGTTTGGCTAGTGTCCCAAAAATGGTTACTTGACCTTAAGGAAATAGGTGAAACCATATTCTCCCTTTATTCCTTTATCCTTTGAAGTCCTATTAGATCTTGTGTTTCTTTGGGACTATAGCTGATAATATTCCATGCATGCATGTCAATACGAAAAACAAGTAGCAAAAATAAAAAACTAACGTGTGTAAGCGTGCACAAGAAATTGATCATATGCTTTTAGATACAAAGTGTTCATGATAATGGATGATCTTCCATAAAATAACCAAGCTAATTAATTTGTCCATGAGCACCTATTCATGCACCTTTCATGAGCTCCTTAATGGTTTCCACCTACTTGTAAACTTTGGACAAGATCATTTACATTGAATCTTCAATGGCTCTATCTTTCCACTTTATCAAGTACTCTTTGTGTGTTATGTATCTTGTCTTCTTTTATATCCATGTATCTGAAAATTCTTTAATTTCTTCCCTTGCCTTATTAAGAAACTATTACTTCCAATACACACCAATAGGATCTGAACATGTTTTTTACCACTCAGTTGTTCCTCATAGTAAGTGTGAAAATTATCTACACTGAAGATAGGTGATATGTCCACCCTGTACACTAGCTCTATCTCATATGCAGTCATTGAGAATCTTCTCAAATATTTGCAAGACCTAATATTCTTCCACTCGAGTTGATTAAATGTTCCTTTCATAAAAATCCCCTTATGCAAATCTTTTAAGATCAAGTTACCTACTTAAAAATATTGTTTTCCTGTTAATTGATCAACCCATTGTTTTTACTTCATGCCACATTATTCTCCATTTCTCTATGCACCTCATGATGTAATATTAAAATCAGGGCTAATGTAATTAAGATAAATTACTAGTGTGTAAATGATGATTTAGAATTAGAAATATTTTTAAAGCAATAAATACAACAACTCCAAACCATGTAATGACACAAATTTTGAAACAGCTATACATTGAAATTAAGGTTAAAGTTGGACTATTGCACTATTATGTAAAATATAAAAGTATGACAAGGGCATAAGACCATGGAAATGGGCTACGCAAAGTGTTGTTAGAGTATTTGTAAAATATGGAGTGCAAAAACTAAGTGCAGGGTAGGATCATCCAAAGTGGACATAAATACCTAGGCATTTTTTGCCTTTAAGGACATTTTCCCCCTACGATGCTCTAACATGGAATCCTTTCTCACATCTAGTACATATATGTCCTTGTTTATGGAATGTATGCTCAAAATCATGTGACTGCACTTCTGTACCTGCAAGTGGATTCTCCTTGACTTTGACCTAAAAGGGACTAGTCTAATTGAGTTGGATTGACATCGCTCCACCCCTAATGGTGTGATGAGTATCACACTATGTTAAAATAATCTAAAGTGGGATCAATCCTCATGTAGTTCTCCCTCCTGGTGGATGTGTGTGAATTTGCATAAAAACTGTCTTTGAAAATACCTTAACGAGGCCTCTAACACTTGGAAATGATCCTTGACTTGAGTTGTGGTGCATGTGAATGTTATAGGGAAAAAATATGATATATTCATACTTGTATAATTATTGTATGTTCTAAGAATGTGATGATTAGATGATTTAGACCCAAAATTCCTTCTTAGATTGTTCAAGAGTGAGATCCTATAAACGTGTAAGATGTCAAGAGATAATCCTAATGAGTAGGTTGTATGAGTAGGTTATATTTTTCTTATGTGAATTATTTATTTCTCAATTGATCCTAATATGAGTAGGGTAACTTATGCATTTAAAAAATTGATCATCATAAGTGGTTAGGACAAAAACATTAGCTTGAGTTAGAACTGTTGGTTGATTCTCGCCTTTCCTGGTGATTCTACCTAGGTTTTAGCTTAGGACCTGATCTGAGAGAGGAATTGAGTGGCCATGAGTTGGAACATGTGTTGAGTATGTAGTAAAAAGGTTCCTAAAGATATAAAATAAATAAAAAGTAATAATTTATTGGCTTTAGGTATAGGAATTGAGTGAGATACATTCAGGATTAAGTCAATTAATTACATAAAAGGGGAAAGGTTGGGATACATGTCAAATGATTATTTCCAATTGCCTTAGCTCAAAGTTTTAGGTGTTACAGTTTCCCCCAATTTAATCTAGTAATTAAAATTTTCTCTATTAAATAAATGAAATGGAAATGCAAGCCTCCAATTAATTACATAAAAGGGAAAAGGCTGGGATAAATGTCAAATGATTATTTCCAATTGCATTAGGTCAAAGTTTTAGGTGCTACAATTTCCCCCAATTTAATCTAGTAATTAAAAATTTCTATATTAAATAAATGAAATGTAAATGCAAGCCTCCAATCGGGTATGGTGTATGTGAGACCAAAACACATGTTTTCTATCTTTGTGCCATACATGTAAGCTTTAAAATCACATGCAAAAAATTCCAAAAGTCCTTCTTAGAGTGTTCGAGAGTGAGATCCCCTAGACTCGTAAGATGTCAAGAGATGACCTTGATGAGTAGGTTGTGTGTGATTTTATATTTTACTCGTGTGAATGTTTTCTTGCTCAATTGATCCTAATATGAGTAGGGTAACACATGCATTTTAAAAATTGATCATTGGAAGTACTTAGGAAAAAAACGTCAGCCTGAGTTAGAACTGTTGGTCGATTCTAACCTTTTTTGGCAATTCTACCCAGGTTTAGCTTAGGCCCTGATCTGAGAGAGGAGTTGATGTGAGGTCCGAGCAAATAAATTAAGCATATTAAATAATTAACTAAACATTAAATTTAACATGAAAGAAAATAAATTAAATAACACTGTGAAAACATATGTCATGTGGAAAACCCCTTGAGGGGTAAAAGATCACTACCAAAGAGAGAATTCCATTATGTGAGAAAAAAATTACATAGTTTAACAAAACACTCCAACTCCTCACTTGTCCCCCACGATAATGATAATTTACCACGTGAATTACAAAATACAATTATCTGAAATCATTTGACTTGTGGGTCATTTGTAAATTATATGATCGGGCGTGTCTTCTCACGAATCACCCCAGTTAAATAAATCGATTTAATTAAAAACCAATTAACCATAAACATGTAGTTTATATTAAATAGTCAAGAATATAAATATTCTAATTTTTTTAATTATAAACTATGGTTTATAAGAACACTTGATATTATGTTCTAACACCCCCCCTTAATATTAAGTGGGGAACATATGCAAACATTACATGTTTATACAACAAGATTTACAAATCCATAAACCATAGTTAAGGTTTAGGATAACATATCACTTTTGAAGGATTTATGCACCTTCATCATGCTCATCTCACCTTTTGGTATAAAAGGAGTTGGAATCCATAAATCAGAAGTTATGATTTAGGCTAAGCATGATTTGTGACACTACATGTCACAGTTTCTCATGGAAAATATCTACTAATCTCTAAGAGAATTTTATAAAATAAAGACCTCCTTTACAAAAAATGCAATACACTGGACTATACACTGTAAACTTAGAGTTATAAGTTTAAAAAGATCATAAAAAATATCTTTTTACAATGCTTTACATTAGAGCAAAAGTATATAGAAAAATGAGAAAACACACAGTTGACCATTAGGAGGTGACATTGCCATGCACACTCCCCCTCAATGGTAACTCTGAAAGGAAAAAAATTGCATGAAACTTGCAAAAATTTACAACACAATGGATTTGTAAACATATTTGCAACTTGATCTTCAGTCGGGAAGCACTGGAGATATCTATCACTGCAGAGCACCTTCTCTTAGATAAAATGCATATGAATTTCTATATGCTTCATTCTTTGATGCTAAACTTGATTCTTAGCAAGAGCAATGCAACTCTAACTATCAAATAGAATATGAGTACTTCCTTTAAATTCCATGTGTATCTCTTCCAACAACCACTTTAGCCACATGGCTTCTTTCACTGCTTCCATCACACTTCTATACTCTGCCTTAGTAGAAGAGATGGAGATTGTTGGCTTTTTTTTTCTACTCCAAGTAATTCCACCCGTACCAAACTTGAGCACATATCCAGATGTAGATTTTCTATCCATCACATCACCAGTATGGTCAGAATCACAATATCCATATAAATATGCATGATTAGAAGAAGTATAATGTAAACCAAAATTAATTGTTCCTTTAGTATATTTCAATATTATTTTGGCTAACTTTCAATGATCCTAATATGAATCCTGCGTAAATATGGATGCAATACCTTTTGTATATGCAATGTTAGGTCTAGTAATAGTAAGATAAATCAAAATACCTATAAGTTTCATGTAATGAGTAGGATTATATTTTTCACATATAAGTTTAGGATTAAGTTTACCTCCAACTTCTATAGGCATAACAACATGTTTACAATCTATCATATTGAACCTTTTAAGCAAGTTAGTAGCATACTGTGATTGAGATACAACAATAGAATTTTTATCTTGAAAAATTATCATGCCTAAGAAATGATGCAATAACCCTAAATCAGTCATTTCAAAGGATTGTTTCAATTTAGCTTTAATTTGAAAATTAAACTGTTATAATTGCTACTAATGAGCAAATCATCAACATACAATACAATAATAATAATGTGATTATCTTCAATTTTCACAAACAAATCATTATCAAAAGAACAATTAGTAAAACCAACATCATGGAAAAATTATTTATTTTTGCATACCAAGTTATAGGAGCTTGTTTTAAACCATAGAGAGAAATTTTCAATTTACACACATACAATTTTTTTCGAGGTTCTTCAAAACATTTAGGTTGAGTCAGGTAAATTTCCTTTTTCAAGTCACCATTCAAGAATGCATTTTTAACATCCATCTGGTGGATTTTCAAACCATATTAAACAACTAAGGAAATAAGGATTCTCGCTGTGCTCGTTTTTGTAATTGGTGCAAAGATTTCTACGTAGTCGATACTGCGTTTTTGAGTAAACCTTTGAATTTATCAACACTACCATCAACTTTATATTTGATTTTGTAAATCCATCTAGAGCTAACTATACTTTTTTTTTTCAGGAGGAGGGACAAGATCCCAAGTTTGATTTTTGATTAGGGCAGTATATTCAGATTTCATAGCTTCTACCCATTTTTCGTCGTGATAAGCCTCTTCGAAATATTGGGGTTATGGCTCATACATAGTCATTAAGACATCATATGTATGATGGCTTCTAATCATTTTAAGAAGGTTTTCAAGATTAGAGTCTTGAAGAAGAGACTCATCCCATTTAGGTATTTTAGCTATGGAAAAAATAGGAACAACATATTTTTCAACTACAGGTTCATTATTAACATCATAAAAATCATCATTATAATATCATTCTTTTTACTTTATTAGATTCATCATAAATAATAGAAACAAAAGAATATGAAGACAAACAAAAAGTTTTTTTTTTTTTTTTTTAACATTCATGTTCTCTATAACTTTATGTTTTGCAAGATCGTAGATCCTAAGACCTTTAGTTTTTCCTCCATAGCCTACAAAGATACACAGATAGGAGGTTTGATCTAACTTCTTCCTTTTCAATTTAGGAATGATGATAGAGGCTGGCATACCAAAGATTCTTAGACGAGACACACTAGATTTTTGATTAGCCCATTTTTCTAAAGGAGTGGATTGAATTAAGGATTTGATAAGTACTCTTTTTAGAATGTGAACATTGATATTCATTGCTTTAACCCATAGAAATTTAGGGAATTGAGATGAATACAAATTTTTTCTAGCTATTTGAAGAATGGTGAGCTTTTCCTTTCTACAATCCCATTCTGCTGGGGAAAATAGGGAGTAGTTAGTTCCCTTTGTATACCACATTTGATACAGAATGAATCAAATGTTTTACTAATATAATATCCTCCGTTATTTTTTCTAAATCTCTTAATTTTATGACTACAATTGTTTTCAATTAAAGATTTGAATTCTTTGAATTTAGATAAGACGTTAAATTTAATTTTGATAAGAAAAGACCAAATCATTCGAGAGTAATCATCAATAAAAGTGACAACATACAAGGAACCTTTTAGGGATGGAACTTCTAAGGGTCCTATGACATCACTATGGACCAATTGCAAAGGTTCTAAAGAGTTTTCATCATGATGATTGTGGAAGTGGTTTACAAATTTCTTATCGTGTAAGCACCCTTCACATGTTTTATGGGCATGAGAAATAGGTGGTAGACTAGAAACTAGGTTAAGCTGGGACATTTTATACATGCTCCTATAATTGACATGACCTAGTCTTTCATGCCACAATTGAACATCACTTTTATTTTGGGTTGACAAACAAGAAGCAAAAGCAAAACCTTGAAAAATAAAGCCATTAGGTTTTAGATTGTTTTTCTGGTTCTTGTTTTGATTTTGATCTCGTATATGTCCATTTTTTATTTTTTAAGATTGATCTGTTTTTTTTTGAATCTATAGTCTTTTTTCTTGTGACCAAATTTACCACAATTATGAAATTATTAATCAAAACTTATTCTTAAATTTCTAGGTTTCTTTTCTTTACTAGGAAGTTTAAAATATGATTTTTGATTCTTGTTAAATCTAGAAAGATTATTTTTAGATTTTTGTGTGTGAAGTTCCTAAGAGGAATTATCTTTCAAATCAAAATTAGACATGACTTGCTCTTCTTGGATTAGGAGAGCACTAAGAGTAGACAGATTAGGGATGTCTTGCTCAATTTGGAATTTAGAATTCAAAATTGAAATGAAATTCCTAAATATCTTATGGAAGTTCATTTGAATAATAAATACAATAATTTATCGTGGATCAAATTACAATTACACCAATCTAACTGAGATTTAATTTTTTAATCTTTTCTAAAAAATGATTACCTTTTTATATCCCTTCATGGGAGTCTTCAAGAATCAACTTTATAATTTTCGATAACTGCGTACCTTCGTCCAAGCCTTACTCAAAATTTCTTGATTCCTAATGTGAAGAACTAAATCATCCTACACACTTTGCAATATTATGGACATTTCCTCCTGCACCTTTTGTTGATATGCAACTACATTATCCACTGTCACTTGTCTTCTGGTTGGAGCCTTCTTCGCACCGTTCACTATTGTCTAGAGATTGTGAGCCATGAATTCCACCTTCATATGATCTTCCAGATGTTGTAATTTTATCCGTTCAACATCTGAAATTTTTCAATCGTAAAATGATTAGACCCCATTTTTACGTAAACAATTCAAAATGAGAATAAACAAGGTTCTTCATAAATCATTTTAGGAAGTCCCCATGTTGTTGTTCAAGAAAATATGCCAATCGTATTTTGATGATTTTTCCCTTGTTCATGTTGAAGTTCGATATGTCAAATGAATACTTACACAAAACTATATTAATTTGACTATAAATTAGGCATATTTAGTAGAAATGTAAACAAGATCTTTTTAGTTTTCGAGAAAAAATACTGACCTATATGTTTGTCCATATAAGACTAATACCTTATCATTTTGAATCAGAAAAAATAGAACACATTAATTTTTTTTATTTCACTATATCAATAATAATTTGAATTTTTAATATTAGATTAAAAAATATTTAAAATAAAAAATATTATAATGTATTTCAAAAAAATTGGAGAGACTAGCTCCTTTATGTATGTTTAGACCACCTTAACTCGACCGAGCTGATGCAACAACTTGACGAGTTATATTTATTATTTCCTTACCGCAGTTGAGATGCTTAAACTATCAACTTGCCACATATTTCCGCACAAATCACCACATATTTCCACACAAATTAGTGAGTTAGCACATAGTCTACCGGTGAGCCCAATGGGCATTGAAACAAAGTACAAGATGTGGCCATGACCACGTTAAGCACTAGACATCCGTGGGATTTTAAAGTCATACACTCCCCCTTACACCCCAAATGTGGGACTAAAGTCCCTTGTAAATTAAAAAATTAGGGTGACTGTGTTGAGCCGCGAACACGTGGTACATGGGTTTGTCGGCATAGGGGAGACAAGAGGGTCACTCGGGGGCCTGCGAAGGTGACAGTCAGTGGCAAGAAAGCTCTAGGGGCCTCTACAAGGAAGCTCATAGGAGTGTAGGAGACGCGGAGGGGGTGGGTTTAAACAAGCCATATAAAAAATGTAACCCATTTAAACAAGCAATAATATTAAGTTTTGAATATAGAATATAAGTTATATTAAAAAAAGGATTGAGGGTTTAAATAAATAAGTGGCTGCATAAGATTAAAAAACATATAGATGTTTATGTGGGTCTCTTTAGCACTTAGGGTATAGGTTTAGAACTTAGGTTAGGTAGTAGTTATTTTTATTTTTAATTAACTACTTAACATAACTTAGGTTATAAGCTTTATATTTAACATGATATGGTATAGCATATATATGTTTTAATACAAAGGCCACATTTATCATATGAAATACATATTAGTTTAGCACCATTTTAATTACCCTTGAGTCATAGACCAATGAGAAAAAACACAATTCTATTTTTAGGGAGGGCTGTCTCTTTTTGGGAAACCTTGTGTAACTTTGAATTTAACTTGCTTTACCCTGCACTTTTACTTTGGCCTGCACATTTAAGAACTATACACATTAAAAAAAATATTCCAAATTTATTTACCCTTACCTTTATTTTTAGAGTTCGTGGGCAGATTATTTCACCAACCAAAAATATTTTTCACGTGCAAGGGTGAATGAACTTTGAGAGAGGTTGTATGTGTCAAATGAGAGGGTGGGTTTAATAGTTTACAGGTTGTAACCAACCACCAACGGTTGCAACCCGTAGGAAATTAAATTAAATTATATTAAACAACATAGAACCATGTTATGGTACCATGTGAGGTTTTAGAAAATAAACTAACCATATTAAATAATGAATTAAACATAACATTTTACATGAAAGCAAATTTAGTAAATAACACCATGAACACATATGAAACGTGGAAAACCCCCAAGGGGTAAAAAACCATGGCCAAAGAGAGAATTCCATTATGTGATAAACAATTTACACATTCCATCAAAACACTCCAACTCCTCACCTCTCTCCCATGATAATTCACCATGTGCATTACAAAATACAACGATGTGAAATCATTTGACCACGTGGGTCATATTTAAAAAATATGATCAGGCGTGTCTTCTCACGAAGCACCCCAATTAAATTAATTGATTTAATTAAAAACCAATTAACCATAAACATGTAGTTTATATTAAATAATCAAGAATATAAATATTAGAAACTATTTAATTATAAATTATGGTTTATAAGAACACTTAATATTATGTTCTAACAGTTGAGTGGCCATGAGTCTAAACATGTATTGAGTATGTAGTACATAGGTTCCTAAAGATATAAACTAAGAGGAAAATACTAATTTATTGGATTTAAGTATAGGAATTGAGTGAGATGCATTCAAGATTAAGTCAATTAATTACATAAAATGGGAAAAGGTTAGGATGAATGCCAAATAAATATTCTAAATTATTTAATTATAAACTATGGTTTATAAGAAAACTTAATATTATGTTCTAATAGTTGAGTGGCCATGAGTCTAAACATGTATTGAGTATGTAGTGTATAGGTTCCTACATATATAAACTAAGAGGAAAATATTGATTTATTGGCTTTAAGTATAGGAATTGAGTGAGATGCAATCAAGATTAAGTCAAATAATTACATAAAAGGGGAAAATGTTAGGATAAATGTCAAATGATTATTCCCAAGTGCCTCAGGTCAATTTTTTAGGTACTACAATTTCACCCAATTTAATATAGTAATTGAAATTTTATGGATTAAAATAAATGAAATGTAAACACAAACCTCCAACTGGGTATGGTGTGTGTGAGACAAAAATGGATGTTTTCTCTCTTTAAGACATACATGTGAGCTTGAAAATTACATGCCAAAATGGGTATTAATTACTAATATAGATTATTATAAAATTAGTAAATAAAGATGAACTATAATTGGAAACATGAAACAAATACACCTGATTGCCCATAGTGTCACTATAAGGGATGTAAATATCGTATGTGACAATTTTGGCATTTGGTCATGCCATGAACCATTGTATCACTTGAGATTGCTATGGATCCTTTTACATTTGGATTTCCATGGAGCCAATGTATAACTTGAGCCTACTATGGAGCCAATGTAGCACTTGTTATTGTAAACATAGAAAATTACCATAAATGAAACAAACAAACAAACATGCAAACCTTTCCAGCAACCTTCTGTGCAAACCTCATATAAGGGTCTCTTGTGAAACCTTACAGAAAGAGTGTCAAAAGTATTTTGTGGGTGCTCTTGAGTGCTCTCTAAGATTTGAAGGAAAAATTCTACAGACACAGTTCAACAGAGTTTTTGTGCTTCAAATTTAAGAGGATTTGAAAGGAAGGTAAGCTTGTAATTTATAGAAGCAGAAGGTAGTTGGAATTGGTTACAAAGATAAATGAACATGCTAAAAATAACATTATGGGTAATTGCAATAGTGCCGGGGGAAATAATGAAATTAATTACAAAAAGTTGCATCTGGAAAGGTGGTTGTACGTGCATTTTAATTGCCCCCACCTTTCTAGGATTCTAGAAGTACAGTTAACTAGGGTAGTCAAAGTGGAGTCTAAGTGGAGTTTGATCAAGTGACAGATGACTAGGATGTGCACACACCTAATTAATTAATTATTTAATTGATAAATAATAATTAATTTAATTAAAGGGGTACAAAGGGTATATGGGATTAATTTAATTAATCCAAAGGGGTACAATGTGTATTAATTAATTAATTGCAAATGAGTGAATAACAGGGTGTATTAGCATAATACTGGGAACAAGTGGAAAAATGAATGTAAATTTGGGGTGTCTACATTTTGCCCCTCTTTAAAGGAGTAATAGTGCTTTAAATATAGTAGATGCATGCAGATCGAAAAGCAGAAAATTGTGAAGCATTAGGATGCCCCAGGAAACATAATGGATGAGGAATGCCCCCTCAAGTGGGTGGATGACACAACAATGTGGCGGAAAACCGCTTGATAGGAAGGAAAACATGGAGTGGAACAAGGATGGGAAAGGACTGTGTTCATAGCATGGGCATTATTTGGAGAGTAATTTTTTAGAGAAACCTGATTTTTACTATTGCACAATAGAGTTGTCACCATGATCATCAAAGAATCAAGATGGTTAACCCAGATGCGCGTAAAAAACACACAAAAAAAAGAAAAGATTAAAAAAATAAAACAAACCCAATATACAAAGTAGGTGCTGACATCAAGGTTATAAAGGAACCAAGATGTGATCGCACTACTTGTAAGTGGTTCAAAAAGAGTAAACATCAACAATGCAACACAAAGTCAAAAAAGAAGACAATCAACTATGCCCCTAATGCGTGCCACAATGATGATTAAGTAGATACAAATGCTCCCAAATGGGAATAGGATCAGACTGAAAGAGTGGAGTTAAAGTGACTCCTTATGACACTCTTGTTGAATCCGTTGTGCAAATGATCAAAGTTGAAATTTCCCTAGGGGAAGTTATATCACAAAGGAAAAATAATTTGTGTGACTTGCCCCATGCAGAGCTAGCATATCATGCAAAGGGAAGAAAGTGATAGTTGTAAAATTGGCAGGATCACTAGCATAATAGATAAAAGTATGAAATTTATCAAGATTGTACTGAGATGTTGAATGATTCACTTTAAGTGTTTTCCAATTGTAGGGTTTATGTGACAAGTGAATGTTTGTCTAAAAGTTTTGTATTTATTTTTGTATTTTTTTGGAATATTGATTTTTTTGAATTTTCGCAAGTTTGGAAATATAAACGCAAACAAAAAATGAAGACATTCCATGACTTAAATAAACCAGGAGGAAAACACAACATGTACAAATGAAAAAAATATATAAAAGAAGTAACAGAATTAAACCCAATATGAACAGGAAAGAACCACACCAAATTTATATGTGAACTAAGATGTGAATAAAATTCCTGCAATTGGTCCATGAGCGCATTCAAAATACACAGAGTACTGGTTATTCAAACTATCAAACATAATAAAATAAGCTAAGAATATACAATACAAAATTCAATATGCACAAATGTTAAACAAGCAAACAAGCTAGTGAACAAAAACACACCAATGTAAAAAATTCCAATAAAGAAGTGAATATATACAGATTTCAAGTTGACCCCAAGAGAAATCCAAAGCCAAGTGATGTCCCTATGTAAAGTTACATTGCAAAGAGTGGATTGATTGATTGGAAAAGATGATTGAGAACAATCAGGTGAAGAAAATGGGCACAACAACCTACCAAGGAGAACATGCGACACATGGTGAGGTGAAAAGTTACAAGCAAGAAACAAAGTGAAATGAAAATCACAACAACTTTCCAAGGAGAACATGCGACACACAATGAGGTGAAAAGTTACAAGCATGAAACAAATTGAAATGAAAAAACATGTGGATGCACTAACATGCCCCCAGTACAAGGGTTACTCTTCAGAGACTCTGGAGTAGAACTTCTTCAGATGAATGACATTCATAGGCTCCTTCAACTCTTTTCCATCCTCGGTAGACAATTTGTATGCACTAGATCCAAATTTAGCAGTTATAACATAAAGACCCAACCAACTAGGCTCAAATTTTCCTTGTTTTTCTCGTGGTTTTGTTGTGTTCTTTTGATTTTACTTCAGGTTCAAATCACTGATTTCACTTTAGGTTCAAATCACTGATTTCAAACTATTGAGGTTTGATCTTGCGATTATAATTACAAGTTAGTATATTCTGATATTACTGTGTATGGTCTAAGGAGTGAAGCCGTCTCTCGTCCATTAATTCCAGCTCTGCAAGGCGTGTAACACAGTAATCCTCTTCATGAATGAGATGTTGGAGGGATAGATGAAGTGAAGGCAGCTCAACTTCAATAGGTAATATGGCTTTAGAGCCATATACTAGGGAAAAATGAGTAGCTCCTATAGGGGTACATAAGGAAGTGCGGTGGGCCCAAAGGGTAGGATATAACTGCATTGCCAATTATGTCCATGTTTATTGATAGTCTTTTCCAGAATAGACTTGATAGTCTTGTTTGATGCTTCGGATTGGCCATTGCATTGTGGATAATAGGGTGTAGCCCATTTTAGGTGGATATTATATTTCTTAGCTAGGGCCTTGAGATCCTTATTTTTGAAAGAACCACCATTGTTAGTGACAATAACAATGGGGATGCAAAAATGAAAGATAATATGGTTGAATATGAATTTAGAAATATTGCACCCAGTAACGTTAGTAAGAGGTATAGCTTCAACCCACTTGGTGAAATACTCAGTGGCGGTTATAATAAAAGTGTGGCCATAGGAAGATGTGGGCTTTATTTTTCTAATTAAATCAAGTCCCCATTTTGAAAAAGGCCAAGGTGAAGTAATAGGCTGCAAGGCTTGGGATGGTGCATGAATGAGATTACCGTATTTTTGGCAAGCCTGACATTTCTTCATAAAGTTGCATGCATCTTCCTCCATTGTGGGCTAGTAGTATCCAATGCGTAAAATATTCTTTGTAAGAACTATACCACTGGTATGGGCACTACAAATACCCAAATGTACTTCAAATAGTGTTTGATTAGCTTTATCCCGATTGAGACATATTAAGAGAGTCCTATCATAGCCTCTTCGATACAAGGTGTCAGCAAGAAGGGTGTAGCGTGAAGCACGTTGTGCTAAGACTCTTTTATTAGCTGAATTAAAATTAGGAGGATAGTATTTCATTTAAATGAAGGTGTATATATTGTGGTACCATGGATGATTAGGTCCAACAATCTCAAAAACCATGGCAGACTCCAGCAATTCATATGCAGGCACCAAAAAATTTTCAACAAGGAACTCATTGTGAGTTTGATTAGTGTCGAATGAAAGAAGGGAAGCGATAGTTGCCATGGCATCCGCTGATTTATGTTGTACGTGAGGAACTTGTTCAAATTTGATAATCCAGAAATACCCTCTAAGGCTATCAACCATTCTTTTATAAGGTAAGAAATTTTCATCTTTTACCTGATATTATCCATTAACTTGATTAATGACTAGAAGAGAATCACCAAGAACTGTCAATTCTTGCAGGCGCGATGAGATAGTAAAGCCTAAGCCTACTATCAGTGCTTCATAATTTGCTATGTCATTTGTGCAAAGGAAGTCGATACGATAAGATTTAGGTATGAGGTCTCCATCCGGTGTATGCAAGACAATTCCTGCTCCAGAACCATGGATATTGCAAGATCCATCAAAGAGTAATGTCCATAAGGGTGTTGCCTCTATGTACAACAAGTCTTCATCTAGAAATTCAAAATTTAGCGGTTGTGAACCTGGTAATGGTGCTGTGACTAATTGATCTGCCATTGCTTGACCTTTGATAACCTTTTGATTGACAATTTCAATGTCAAATTTACTAAGTAGCACAATCCAGCTAGACATGCATCATGTTATGATTGGTATCAAAAGTAGATACTTAAGAGGATAAACTCGTGAAATTATCTTAAATGGTATGATTTAGGAGATAGTGTCACATCTTTCCAAAAGTATAAGCAACTGCTAAACAAGCCTTTTCAACCTACAAGTACTTGGTCTCATGTTCAAGGAGAGTTTTGCTCAAGTAATACACAACTTGTTCCTGACCCTTATCATTGTGTTGTGCCAATAATGCCCCAATGGCATGTTTTGTTGCAGATGTATATAATAATATAGGCTTATCTTGTATAGGTGGCATGAATACCGACGGAGATGCATGTATTATTTAAATTTTGCAAAGGCATCTTGACACTCTTGTGTCCATCTAAATTGGAAATCATTTTTAAGCAACTGGTTGAAATGATGGCACTTATCAGCCAATTGGGAGATGTAGTGACGAATAGACTGTATTTTTCCTTGTAGGACCCTTAATTTTCGAAGGTTATGAGGAGGTTGCATATCTATTATAGATTTGACCTTAGTAGGGTCCACTTCAAATCCTCTTGGTGAGTCAATGAATCCCATAAGTTTCCCTGAAATGACACCAAAGACTCATTTTTTGGATTAAAGCGAACCTTGTACTCCCTTAACCACTCAAATCTACACCTAAGAACTGATGGATGATCCACCATAGTCTTTGATTTAGCAAGATTATCATAGACATAATCTTCCATTATGTCCTGAAGAAGGTCATGGAAAATAACAGTCATGACACATTGATAAGTTGCACCAGCGTTTTTAAGGCCATAAGGCATGGCCTTGTAACAAAATGTCCCCCATGGGGTTGTAAAAGCTATTTTATACTGGTCTTCTTCCGTAATTTGAATTTGGTTATACCTAAAAAATCCATCCATAAGGGATAACATCTCATGGCCCGCAATAGAATTGAAAATCATGTCAATATTAGGTAAAGGGAAATAATCCTTAGGACATGCCTTGTTAATGTCACAAAAATCTGTACAAATACAAATTCCAGGGGTCTTCTTCGTAACTGGTACCATATTAGATATCTAATCTAAGTAATCAATGCATCGTATGAAGCCTACATCCAATATTTTTTGTAGTTTGTCCTTAATAAGCAATGCATCCTTGGTATGCATTTTACGTAGTTTTTGCTTGACAGGTTTAGCATCTGGGTGCACCAAAAGGTGATGAACCACAAGAGAAGGATCAAGACCAGGAATATCTTTATAAGACCAAGTGAATACATCCTGAAACTCAGTTAGAAGTGCTGTGAAGGCTTTGATTTTGGTTTCTAATAAACTGACACCTAGTTGTAACAATTGTGGTTGGTCTTCAGTTCCAATGTTAATGGTTTTCGTCTCTTCTGCCAACAACTTAGAAGTGTCATTATCTTGAAATGATACTAGAGGCTTGTGTAGATTGTTAGATATTTTTGGATCCAAATCTCCTCTCTCTAGTTCCTTTGAAAAGTTGTCACTAGGAGATGTGTCCTTTTCTTTATTTTTCTTTTTCATTTTTTTTCTTCTCGTATAATGCCTCAGAAAGGTTTTCACTATGCAAGATATAATTTGTCTTTTTTCTGTGTTTAATTTATTTTTCTTTAGGACTGGAGATTGTAATTTCTTCGCCGAATTAATCGGTAGCATCAAGGTTTATATCGAAACAATTCTTGTGATCCGAAAAGGGAAAAGGGTCCCGAGGCTTGAGGAACTCCTGAATGGCCTCATTGTTTTGAAAGAGATCCATGGAAATATGACACTGTTGGTCCTGATCAATGAGGGAAGGATAAAAAACATCAAGGGTTTGAATGGATAAGTAATCTAGGAAAAGCGTAGTTTTAGATAGGTCTTTGAAGAGGCTATGTGTGGAACCAGTCTATATTTCAGAATCCGAGTCCGCATCGTTAGATAGTACCTCAAAGAACATAGGCCTTTTCTCATATGTCTCATATCTTGGACCATATGTGTAAAGGTTAGACTTGATGTTCATAGGTTCAAAAACACCATGCCCTTGTGGGCCAAGGTATCTTTCTTTCCAGTTCATGTTTTTCATCATTTTATGGCCCTTGGTGTAATCGGTGGATTCATATCATTCTACCATCCTATCATTGTATAGCCATGAGTCTTCGGAGATTGGAATATGTTCATCTTCTAGATATACATATCATCTCCAAAGAGTTTTTCTAAGATAGTAAGGTGGATGTTCTTATAGATGAGGAGTGTTAGGATGCTCATAGCTATGAGGCGATAATGTGAGTTTTACAACAAGGAAATTATCGTCAAGTGCATACTCGCCTAAACCTTTATGAGCGAATGTAACAATAGGTGACACCTTAGATGTATACACTTCAGAGGAAGGCGTGGAAGTATGAGGGCTCAATAGTATATCTGGGTCAATACGGCTGGTAACAATAGGAGTTGGGATAGGTTTGGTTGTGCTATCAACAGATGGACAATAGTTTTGCTTTTTGTACCTTGCTTCAAAAAACTTACAGTATTCAAAGGAGTTAGTATCACCATGCAAGGTGAACTCTCTTCTGTTATGTGGAAAATTTATGCACTGATGGAAATTGGAAGGTACTGTGTGCATCACATGTATCCAAGGTCTACTTAGAAGAAGGTTATATGATGTGTTTGGGTCAACTACATGACACATAGTGTCAAGGAGCTGTGGGCCTACTTGTATAGGAAGAGTGATGGTGCCACAGGACTGGCGCTCAATATTATCATAACCATGAATGGTAATGATGTTAGCATCTAAGTCATCTATTATATGACCAAGGAAATGGAGCATTTTTATAGAAAATATGTTAAGGGCCGCTCCATTCTCTATAAGAACTCTCTTGAATTTATGATTGGTAACATAGGATTTGATGTACACGGAGTTGTTAATCAAATTCGGGTTCAACATATCTTAAGGGCCAAAAGATATGATAGGTGTTTCAGGCGTAAGGTTCACGATCATAGCTTGAAACTGTTGAACATTGAGAGTATGAGGAACACATGATTCATTTAGAGAACGAGTGAGAATATTTTTCCGTAGTTCCATGAGAGAGATATGTGCTGGCGTGGTTGCTAATTTTTTGATGAAGTCATACTGACTTGGAGTGGAAGATTCAACATTAGAATTTGACTTTTGATTTGAAGGAGTTGTTGGTTTGGATGTTTGAGGTTCTACATAAGACCTAGAAGGTTGGTTTGCTGCAGGAATCCATATCATCCATTGGCGTGTGGTCACAACATTACTCAAAGGTGTGAATCTAATGGTCACCATTGTAGATGGTACTTCCTCAATAAATGAGATAATTGAACTAAAATCAACATTATTGGCAGAAGGACCTTTGTCAGAATTTTTGTTGTCACTGCCATGTTTGGGAAATGTGTTTGAGAAAAGCTTAAGATTATCATTGGGTGTCTTATTTGGTAATGATTCTGCAACAATGATATCTCCACTATCAATGAGATCTTGGACAAAGTGACGTAAGAGAAAGCATCGATCAATTGGGTGACCATTAATGCGATGAAAATCACAATAAGTATCAGCCTTATACCAAGTAGGCTTGGGTTCTTCCTCAACCCAATGTGTGGTGATGGGATAAGTAACCATGTTTGCATTAACGATTTGTTGAAGAACATTTGATAGAGTTTCTCCCAAAGGAGTGAAATGACCTCATTTAGAATCAGGAGATGACGAAACCTCTTTGCTAGAAATAACAAGAGGTTGTTTACCTTTGTTTGGTCTAGTTTGAGTGTTTTGGACGTTGTGGAAATTACGGTTGTCTGTAATACCATCATTGACCATATTACAATTGCAGTTAACATGTTTAAATTTGTCTTGGTGAGAGATATTAGAATGGTTACTATGTTGCCCTTTTTATTTTGAATGAGGTTTAATCAAACCTTTTGCAATAATGGATTTTTCAATCTGCAATCCTTTCTCAATAACTTCTTCAAAAGTGTTAAGGAAATGCATTTGCATGTGAAAGGATAGATCACTATTGAGATTGGGTATAAATATGCTCACAAGCTGCTTCTCAAGTGTGGAGCATGGGAAACGACTAGTAATCCCACACCATCTTTATACGAATTGTGCAAAGGTTTCATTTGTTCATTTTTTGGCATTACACAAGTCCATCATTGTAATTTCAGACTCTATGTTGAATGATAAATGTTTGATGAAATTCTATGAGAGGTCCATGAAAGTTTTGCACAGAGCCCTTGGGGAGAAGTAGGAACCAGTCCAAGGCTTGTCTTCCTAGACTTCATGGAAAAAGACGCATTAAGAAGACATCACTATAGGCCACCTCTTGGAAAGCCATATAAAACTCCTTGATATGCTCTCTAGGGTCACTCTTTCCCTTGTATTTGTCAAAGTTGGGCGTCTCAAAATATTTTGGAAAATAAACACGTAAAATGTCCTTATCGAATGGGTAAGGACACAATTCTTCAAAGTTGAATTGTTTGCGTTGATGTTTCATACTAGAGATGGTGTCCTTCATCATTTTCCATTATTGGGAAAATGGTGAGTTGTTCTGTAAGAAAGATAAAGAGCCATCACTTGTAGAGTTATTGTTATCTTTGGTGTGCATGGTATGACTCTTAAATGAGGTATCACTAGATTTCTTTAGTGCCTTCTTGTCATGGGATTCATTGGTGAGTTTGGAATTTAAAATAGCAAGTTGTTTAGCCATGTCATTAATTTGATTCATGAGGGCTTGAGTAGGATCGGTGGAAAAATTAGTTGATTTTCCTTTGTTCCTTTCGTCATATTTTTTCTTTTTTTGATTCATTACCTTTGGCGTTGTTCGAGGTGGAATTGTTTTGATCATCATTATTCGTGTGACTAGGTCCTACCTCATCGTCATTGTTTGTCGAAATGAAAGGTTCACCCGTGTTAGGTGGTGGTTTGCCAAGTAATGTTTGTAAACTTGTTCCATCGAAGTCAGAAGGTAATTTTTCTCCCATCTCAAGGAGATGAAGTAAAACTTGGTCTTTATTCATATGTAAAATATTTTCAATGTGGAATTGTGCTACGCCCTTAATCATATATCTTATATTGGATGTATATAGCCGACTTGTGGCTATCGTAACTTCTTATCATTATGTATTTCTTTCATATATGTTATATTTTCATTAGTGGGTCGGCCTTGGTGTTGGCCATAACATAGGAATAGTATATATAGAGGTTAGTAGGTAGTATTTGATCATCATTGGAGCATTTGAGTATTATTGTATGGTTTGGAGGTTGCCCCCTCGAAGTGGCGTAGCTATTATTATTGCATATTGAGATCATTATTCTGGAATATTGTGTTATTGGGTGTTATATTTCTGCTCATGATCTGAATTATACAAGTAATTTCATTACAAGAGGTATCAGAGCTTGAACTCGGCCAACACTGCGTCAAACCCTAATTTTGAAGGTTCGTCCATATCTCAACATCAGTAATGAAATTTTCTAAATTTTTTTTTTGTGGTGTGGCGAAATCAGTCAAGTAAGCTTCCCTCAAAATTTTAGTACTTTTTGACTTGTTTTGCAAAAGTTATAGCGGTTTTATGTTTTTTCATAATTCGGCTACATAGGGTGCAATTTGTGGAATTTTTCAAATTTATTTACATTTCCAAAAAGAAGATTAAAAATCAGTTTGAGTTCGTTCTTTGAGTTTTATAAAATTTGGCCTAATTCCTATTGAAATCTAAAACCCTAAATTTCGACCTTGATCCTTAAATCTTATTTTTTTTGGGCATCATGGCTGGGCCTTCGACAAGAGGAAAAAAGAATTCCATCACTCTGGGTAAAACCCCTGATAAGGATGAGATAATAGTTGAGGAGTTAGAGTCAGAAGGGGTAGCTACAGAGTCCTCAGGGTTAGGGTTTACTTCAACTAACCATAAGGTCAGCTATCTTGAGTTAGAGTTGCGAAACCTTGAAGGTAGAGTGGCCAACAAAAAAGATGTAGAAAAGATTGGACAACGAATGGAGGATTTCATTCAACAATTTAGATACAATATCATGGGTCATCATATCATTCCTAATGAGCCACAACGCAATCATACTCACACTAACCATGGTGGATTTGCAAACATGACCAATCCAAATACAAACACTCTACAAGCCCGTCACATGCTTCTAAAAGTGGAAATGCGTAAGTTTGATGGAAAGGATCCACTCAATTGGATTAACCAGATGGAGAATTTCTTTGATCTTCATCAGATTCCATTGGGACAAAAGGTTACCATGGCATCATTGTATCTGGAACCTGACCAATTCATTTGGTATCGATGGTTATGTGCTCAAAGGAAAAAGAGTGGCCTCAATGTTACATGGACAGTATTCACTGAAGAGTTGCAATTGCACTATAGTTCTAGTGTGTTAGAGAATTATTTCAGCCAATTAGCAAAGCTCAGACAAACAGGAACAGTCAAATATTACATCCATCAATTCCAAAACCTTTCCTTACGGGTGGAAAATATTCCTGAAGATAATTTGAATGACTTATTTCTTGGGGGTCTTAAAGAACAAATTGAGACTGAAGTGCGTATGTTTAATCCTCATAAGGTTTCAGACTCTATGATCATGGCATGTAGGGCAGAGGAAAAATTTCTTTCAAGTCGGAAACAAACTGTCAGTACTATCAGAGATCGTAGCACCCTTCCACCATCATTCCCTCGGCCAGTGAGACTGACACCTCAACAAATTGAAGAAAAGAGAGCCAAAGGGTTATGTTTTAATTGTGACAACAAATTTGGACCAGGACATAAGTGTGCGGAAAATAAGTTGTTCTACATTGAGGGACCTACTGAAGAAGAAGAAAATGAAGAAGACGAAGAGGTAGAGCCAGAGGAGGAATTAGGAGATTCCCAACCAACAATATCATGCCATGTAATTTCTGGTATTAGCACTCCCCAAACTCTCAAAGTAGTTGGATTCTTAAAAAAACAGAGGGTAACAGTATTGATTGATTCGGGAAGTACTCATAATTTCATCAATCATAAGTTAGCGGTACGATTGAACTGCTTTGTTTATCCAGCTCCAGAATGTCAAGTCATGATTGCTGATGGGAAAACTGTTAGTTGTTCAGGAAAATCCCATAACATTAATCTCACCATGGGAGATTACTTTCTAACTAGCAATATGTATGCCATTGCCATGGGAGGAGCAGACATTGTGTTAGGAGTTCAATGGCTTACCACCTTGGGAACCATTGAAATGAATTTCCAAGAGTTGTTCATGCAATTTCAGTCAGAAGGGAGGAATTTTAAACTAAAAGGACTAAGAGCAAAATCCCCGCAGATGGTAAGTTCTCATCAGATGCAAAAATTGCTTAGAAAGGGTGCAGAAGGGTTTGTGGCACAACTATTTTCATTGGAAGCACATCATTCCAATACATTTATACCCGCAGATATGCAAGCAGTTATAGATGAGCACTCAGGGGTTTTTGGAGAAATGCCCAAGGGTTTGCCTCCGAAAAGAGACCATGACCATGCCATCCAGCTAGTACCAGGGAGTCAACCACCCAACATCAGACCTTATAGGTACCCCTATATGCAAAAGAGTGAGATTGAGAAGATAGTTCAAGAGATGTTAGAAGCAGGACTTATTCGTCATAGTCAAAGTGCTTACTCTTCTCCTGTAGTGATGGTACGGAAAAAAGATGACAATTGGCGCATGTGTCCAGATTACAGGGAACTCAATAAGTACACAGTTAAAGATAAGTTTCCTATTCCTGTAATTGATGATTTGCTAGATGAGTTACATGGTGCTGTTTACTTTACAAAACTTGATCTTCGTTCTGGATATCATCAGATTAGAATCAAGGATGAAGATATTCATAAAACAGCCTTCAGGACACATGAAGGACACTATGAGTTCTTGGTAATGCCTTTTGGACTAACAAATGCACCCTCTACATTTCAAAGCTTGATGAATTCAATATTTAAGCCATTTCTTCGAAAGTTTGTTTTAGTGTTCTTTGATGATATATTAATCTATAGTAAAACATGGGAGGAACACCTGCATCATGTAAATAAAGTGTTGGAAACTCTTGAACAACATCAACTTTATGCAAAGCCTTCTAAGTGTTCTTTTGGTGTCAAGGAGGTTGAATATCTGGGTCATATTGTCTCTTATGAAGGTGTTAAAGTGGATCCTAACAAGATAAAAGCCATGCTTGAATGGAAGGTTCCCAAAACCCTAAAAAATCTCCGAGGATTTTTGGGGCTTACAGGTTATTATCGTAGATTTGTAAGGAATTATGGCAGCATCGCAGCACCACTCACAACTTTATTGAAGAAGGACTCTTTCCATTGGAATGAGCAAGCTACTATGGCCTTTGAGAAGTTGAAGGAGGCCATGTGCACCACTCCAGTTCTAGCCACCCCAGATTTTTCAAAAACATTCATTGTTGAATGTGATGCTTCAGGGTATGGTATGGGGGTAGTACTCATGCAAGAAGGGTGACCCATTGCCTTCGAGAGCCGTCAATTCAAAGGTAAGAATATCTCTAAACCAGTTTATGAGAAAGAAATGTTAGCAATACTTCATGCAGTGAAACAATGGAGACCATATCTAATGGGATAGACATTTCAAAGTAAAGACATATCATGATAGTTTGAAATACTTCTTAGAGCAACGCTTATCATCAGAAGAACAACAAAAATGGGTCTCAAAAATGTTGGGGTATGATTTTGAGATAATATACAAGAAAGGGAAAGAGAATGTAGTTGCTGATGCTTTATCTCGGAAGGATGAATCTGCCCAGGCATTGTTGTATGCCATATCTGTATTACAGGAGGATTGGATAGAGGATGCAAGGTCTGAATGGAAAAATGACCCAGGTACACAAAATCTCATTCAAAATCTCCAACAAGATCCAAACATGTCAGAAAATTTTTTATGGAAAGGAGATGTTTTATGGTATAAAGATAGATTATATCTATGTAAGAATTCAATCCTTAAAAATAGGGTTCTATCTGAGCTCCATGCTTCTCCAGTAGGGGGTCATTCTGGCTTCTTAAAGACTTATCATCGAATCAAGCATGATTTTTTCTGGGAAGGGTTAAAAGGAGATGTCCAAAAGTTTGTGGCAGAATGCATGGTTTGTCAGCAAAATAAGGGTGAAACAATTAAGTCCCTAGGTCTTTTACAACCTCTATCTATTCCTAGCCAGAGGTGGGAAGAGGTGTCTATGGACTTCATCACAGGATTGCCTAAATCAGAAGGTAAAAATGTAATCATGGTGGTGGTGGATAGACTCACCAAATATGCCCATTTTTGTGCTTTATCACATCCATTTGTTGCGAGTACAGTAGCAACAACCTTCAGGGATACAATTCAGAAGCTACATGGGACACCAAAGATTATAGTAAGTGATCGAGACCCTATCTTTACTAGTAATTTTTGGACTGACTTGTTCTCATGCTTGGGCACACAACTAGCTCGTAGTTCCTCTTATCATCCCCAATCTGATGGGCAAACAGAGGTGGTAAACAAGTGCTTGGAGGGATATCTTCGTTGTTTTACATCAGATAAGCAAGCGAGATGGGTCCAATGGTTACCGCTGGCAGAATGGTGGTATAACACCTCCTTTCATACTTCATCTAAAATGTCTCCTTTCTTGGCATTATATGGGTATCATCCACCATCTATCACTTCATCCTTACCCCAGAGTCTAGCCAAAGGTTCGAGCAGTTGAAGAACATATTCAACACCAACAAGAGGTGCTTTGTAGTCTCAGGGAGAATTTGGCCATGTCACAAAACCGCATGAAGCAGCAGGCATACCAACATCGCAAAATGAAAGACATTTTGAAGTCGGTGATTGGGTTTTTGTGCATTTACAACCATATAAGCAAATGTCCTTAAAACAACACAAAAAGGATAACAAGCTTTCACCTAAATATTATGGTCCTTATCAAGTGTTACAGAAGATTGGAAATGTAGCATACAAACTGGAACTTCCTCCAATCTACTCGAATTCATCCAATCTTCCATGTATCTTGCCTAAAGAAGGTAATTGGACAGACAATATCAACCCAGACAGTGTTACCAGAGCTTGATGAAGAGGGCAGAATCATCCTGGAACCAGAATGCATCCTTCAAACATGCACTAAGTGGTTGAGGACAAGGGTCATCACTGAGTATTTGATCAAGTGGAAAAATCTAGACAATGAAGATGCAACTTGGGAGGATGCAAATTTCCTGCAGCAGCATCCAGATCTTCTCAACATTGGGGACAATGTTGCTTCGAAGGGGAGGGGCATGCTACGCCCTTAATCATATATCTTATATTGGATGTATATAGCCGACTTGTGGCTATCATAACTTCTTATCATTATGTATTTCTTTCATATATGTTATATTTTCATTAGTGGGTCGGCCTTGGTGTTGGCCATAACATAGGAATAGTATATATAGAGGTTAGTAGGTAGTATTTGATCATCATTGGAGCATTTGAGTATTATTGTATGGTTTGGAGGTTGCCCCCTCGAAGTGGCGAAGCTATTCTAATTGCATATTGAGATCATTATTCTGGAATATTGTGTTATTGGTGTTATATTTCTGCTCATGATCTGAATTATACAAGTAATTTCATTACAAATCCTTCAAAATCTCAACCCCTTGAGATGCATCTATGAAATCATCCTCAACAGTCTAACATCCTCAAGTCCAACATCCTATAATTTCCAAAATGATTTCAACCTCGCCCCTTGACTGGAGACTCATCAATCTAAATCCTAATCTTCACACCTTTTTTACATCATTGAGGGAGGGCATCCTCTAATCTAGATATCCAATATGTCCTAATCTTCTAACCTCGTCCCACTCCTCTAATTCTGATGATGGAAGAGAATCTCCTGATCCTCTAATCCTTTATAATAATCATTAATCCCTCTAAATCCTCAATGCTAAGATCTTAAGTGGTTTCATTAACTAACTTGATGCCTTTCCTCTTTTCAAAGTGGTTACTCGATTGTTCCAACCCCTTGATGGAAGCATGCATAAGTGTTATCCTAACATCTTCTCTTCTTTTCTTTGACATTGTCAATCGCTCCAAATGGAACACTTCAAAGAGGGGATGAAGGTGTTTGACCTCTAAAAAAGTCCATTGATTAATTATGAGGGTTAATAGTGACAAATTCCCAACATGTGTTCAAGCTATAACAATTAATCTACAAGAAGAAGCAGGATTATTGATTAAAATCCACTCTATCATTTTTCACAAATGAATTTTATTAACTTTAAGAGGGTATCTAAAATTCCAGTCATTCCCTCGTTATTCCTTTTTAGTCATCCAATATCAAGATTTTCATCAATGAATCACTTTTATTTCATTATAATACTCAAATATCTTATTTTAATCCCTTTAAATTTTCTATGACTTTAAGTGTCTACATGCTACCTACCCACCTATGTTGTCACAGTCCCTACACCTACCATTTCCATGTAAAGCAATCATCATTTATTCAGTCTAATCCTAATGATGTTATCATCACACCTCTAAAGGTCTAAGAGGCTTTTATGAAGCCTCTCTAAATATCCCTCCATTTAAATAATGTGGCAAAGTAAACCTTCACTGCTAAGATGCGAGACTTATTCAAATTTTATGAAATTGCATTGAGCTAGAATTCTGGATATTCTCATGCATCTTCCACCCTTGATCTCAATCCAACTTGGATTAGAACCTAAAATTTAGGAATGTCCATCCAAACTATAATCTAAGTATTGAATGATGCAATGTAGAGTATGAACTCAAGGGAAGGTCAATATGACAAAATCTAGCTACAGGATTTGATAATCGTCTTGATTTGGGAAGAATCAAGACAAGTGAATAAAAACTAAAATGAGTGAAAGAAGCTACATGGACACACTTTGACGCTGACTAGAAGAGATTCGCAATAATGAAAAAGATATGTAAGCGGGTTCCAAAAGTGGTGGACATGATTTTGAGTAAAATGAATGTTGTGAATCTTTGATGATCAAAATGGAAACAAGAAACAAACTAGATAGATCAACGAGGGGTGAAAAGTACTTGGCGTAATTCGATAGAAGGCATTGTCTTGTGACAAAATATGAAAAACTAAGACAAAGTGAAAGATTCCCACAAGGAGTATTTGTGAAAAAGTGAGTAAACACTAGGATCAAAAGAATAGAAAAACAAATTGTTTGAAAATAAAAAGAAGTTTTGACTCTAAATGTTTGTTTCTTGAGAGCTCTTTGAAACATAGATTGGTTTGGTAAAGTTGGCTCCAAGACACAAGCTTCCTAGGTAGTTCACTCAACTAGGTGTCCACAAAATATCTCTAGCGAGCTCAGTTTGCCAAGAAAATTGCACTAATTAATCAAGGAGTATCTCGGCTTTACCGTAACCCCCTTTGAACAACCCTGATCAATAAACCTTGCTCAGAAGTTGATCTCACTGGGGTCGCACAATGAAGGATAATTTGTGACTCTAACTCACAAAGGCTTTACTAGTCAATTGGGTAATGGATGGTTCCCGTTTCATCCACCAGTTCCCTCAAGGTGTGGACTACTTTGGGGTTTTCAGAACCACCCCCTTTGTTTTAGCTTAAGGCTTATGCCAAGGGGGTTATGTTCTAATTAAGCGATCAAGCCGTAGCTCTTAATCAAACCTGCAAATCAAGTGTTTTGAATGTGGTGTTTTTTAATATTTGATTTAGGTGTGGTTTGGTTAAAATCCTTTGGTAACCTACTGTTAGTAGTTTATGAAAGTTTACTCCACCTTGTGAGAGCGGGTCCTGCGAATAATGATTAGAAATTTCTCTGGAATGAAGGAAAAATAACAAAACAAGAGAAACAAGATGATAGAAGTGAAACCATGTTTCTAGATTTCCAAGATCAGTTTAAAAAGCATGAGGAAAGAGCATATGTGTGGGTGGATTTGGTTAAGTGAAATGGTAATTCCCAAAAAATGAAAAAGAAAGAAACAACCATAGTTTATGAGTCCCAAGATCGCTTTAAAAAGTGCGAGGGAAGAGCATATGCGTGGGCGATTCATGTTAGTTACAGAGAAATAAAAAAAATGATAAGCAAGATGGACAAAAAAGACGTTAGAAACTGTTATGCTAATTCAACTTACAAAACGATAAATTGTATGCAAAAGGAATTAAAATGTAACAAAAAATTGAATCGAAACGTGCAATAATGGTAAATGTGCAAGCTTATCAGGTAATCCGTTAGTGAAACAATTAGATAACATCTGAAATGTGAAAAAGTAAGTGAAAGAGAAGTGCTAGATAGTCCTGCAAAACCAAATTTTCACAATTAGTCCTATGAAGGAAAAAAAACGAAAAAAAGTAATGAAAAGATCATAAGTGAATGGAAAAGTCCAAATTAAAATCAAGAAACTAATTAATTAGATAAAATAACGAAAGAAATAAATGAATAGTGGAAGGAATAAAAGAAACAAACAAATTAATGAGACAAACAAAGGAAAGTAAATAATAAAAAACAAACTAATTAATAAAGAACAATTAGTTTAGAACGAAGGACAACCACAAAAGTAAACCAAAATTAAAAAAAACTAAACTAAACTACACTTGAATAGATTAAACTAAACTGAAAACTATAAAAATAAATATGAAAAATTAAAACCTAAAACTATAAAACTATGTTGTAGGTCAAATGCATTGTAATATGTTCAAAGGAAGGCAACTTGGGTGAGATAGGAGCTTAGCTAGGGATCAAGTGCAAGGAAAGGGCGAAGGGAGGGGGACTGTGGGATAGGGCTCGACGGGGTGGGGTAGCTCGAGGATAGGGTTCGCAGGGATGGATCCGGGATGAAGCATTGGGACATGGCACTGTGGGCTTGGGTCTGTAGGATGAGCCAAGGGCTCGGGGTAGGGAGAGGAGGGAAACGAGGACATGGCGAGGTAGTTAGGTCAGGTTGGGATCTATGTGTGGTGGGGAGTTGGGTAGTTAGGTCATGAGGGCTTAGGGAAGGGAACAAGGAGATGGATAGAGCCGAGAGGTCGAGTTAGGTTATAGGGTCAGGGAACATGGTAGTGTAGGAGGGGGTGAGGCTGGGTAGAGCCGAGGAAAATAGGGTAAGAAGAGCTCGGGAATTGTGAGGGGGTGGGAGCAAGCTGAGTGAGTGAGGAATTGTAGGGAAAACTTACCCAAGATGGCCGAGCTGGGGAGAGGGGAGTGGGGGTGAGGGGTAGGTCTAGGGTTTAGTGTTGTAGATTTTAATTAATTTTTTATGTGCAATTTTTGTTAACAATAAAATTCAACTATGTAAAAAAAAATCTAACTAATTTTTGTTTGATTTTGTAGGATTTTTAACAATACATGATTGAGAGGATTTTTGTTTGTTTGTAATGTGTTTGTTTTTTTTTGAAAATAAATCTAATTATGTATGAAGAAAATCTAACTATTTTTTTATTTTGCAGGATTGTTAATCGTGCAGTAATGAAAAACAACGTTTGTGATACAGAAAGTTACAAACCAGTAGAAAGTAGAAATTGATAAGCTTGAAGAAAGCAAAAAAACAAATGTTCAAAGTGAGAAGAAATCAGAAATGTAAACTAAACAAATTCCTGTAAATACCAAAAACACCTAAAAGCAATGGGAACTTCCCAATTCACCTCTGAGAGACGAACAAAAACAAGAAGTTTATTGTGAAACAAATAAACACAGGAAGAAGAACTAAAACCAAAAATTAAAGGAGATGGGGTGTGAGTCCCACCGGGCGTGCCAAAATATAAACAAAGAAAATTACCGTAAATGAAAGAAAGAAAGAAACATGCAAACCTTTCCAGCAACCTTCTGTGTAAACCTCAGATGAGGGTCTCCTATGAAACCTTGTAAAAAGAATGTCAAAAGTGTTTTGTGGGTGCTCTTGAGTGCTCACCAAGCTTTGAAGGCAAAATGCTACAGACACAGTTCAACAGAGTTTTTGTGCTTCAAATTCAAGAGGATTTGAAAGGAAGGTAACCCTGTAATTTATAGAAGCAGAAGGTAGTTGGAATTGGTTACACGGATAAATGAACATGTTAAAAAATATTATGGGTAGTTGCAATAGTGTCAGGGGAAATAATGAAATTAATTACAAAAATTTGCATCCGGAAAGGTGGTTGTAGGTGCATTTTAATTGCCCCCACCATTCTAGGATTCTAGAATTACAATTAACTACGGTAGTCAAAGTGGAGTCTAAGTGGATTTTTATCAAGTGACAGATGACTAGGATGTGCACACACTTAATTAATTAATTAACAAATAATAATTAATTTAGCCAAAGGGGTACAAAGGGTACATGGGATTAATTTACTTAATCTAAAGGGGTACAATGTGTATTAATTAGTCAATTTAATTAATTAATTGCAAATGGGTGAATAACAGGGTGTATTAGCATAATACTGGGAACAAGTGGAAACATGAATGTAAATTTGGGGTGTCTACAGTTATTTTTATGGAACCAATGTAGCACTTGAGCTTCTATAAGGCCAGTGTCTTTGTGATTTTGATGTATATGTCATAATGCAACATGTTTAAAATCTTGTAATGGGTTCATAATAAATGTATCATTCAAAATAATTGTGTCAGTGTCATAATATGGTACCAAGTGAGGTCTTGTAGCTACAATATGCATGAAATTGTTTGACACAACCCACAAGATGCCCCCATTTTAAGATGAAGGATGTTGTAAATGATCACTTCACTCAAAAGACAAAATTTTAGTCGTATAAACACATTATCATAACATCAAGGATATAAACCATATCTAGTATATCAACTAACATTTTAAAATTAAATGTTGATTAGAAATATACATTTTTAACTAGTAAAAATCATCAATCATGAGGCATATCATATATGTCAATAAATAATATCATAGCATTGGTAGAGTAGTATGAAAAAAACAAAAAAAATAAATTCATAATGGATCTATAGTGACCTATGACATGGCATTAAATAACATGATATGATAGGCCCATCATAAACATACATGAGTGAAGAGACATACTGACTTGACTGATGTAAGTAGTTTTAGTCTTTCTATGTGTGTGAAAAAATAAGTATGTGTCCAAACATTTTGCCTATAATAATGAATGTAACAATGAATGTGCCATGAGAAACTTGTAAATCAAGAGATTAATCAAACAATGCACTAGAAGCATGTGTGTATTGAGAAATGAGTTTTGGGTAAGCTATAAATTGTAATATGTATCATCCGTTGTTCCTAAAAAAAAAAGGTAAATTATAATATGTATCAACCACTAAGCCTAACGATAGGAATGTAATAATTAATATGTGCTAAGAAATTATATCAATAATCCACGTGTTCTAAACAAAGTGTATCATACATAACGAGTTTCATAAGTAATGTATTTCCTAAGAAACATGTGTCTAAACAATGTATGTTATAAGAAATATGTGTTTAACAACAATAATTCAAACAAGATGAGCAATATATCATAAGAGATTCATATTGATATAAATATATAATAGGTAATGTGTTCAATAAATAGTATGTGTGTGAGTATAAACCATATAAGTAATGAGAAATCACAGATACATGAGTAATGAAATATAAACAAACAAATCCTAGATCACATAAGTGCATGAAGAAAATAGAGAACAAAACATACAAGTGCATAAACATGGGGGGTAACCTTGATAAGCCAGTATATAACACGTGCTATCATTTAGGGGGTAATTTTTATTTACATTTTTTGCAAATATATATTAATACAAATAAGTTTAGAAGTGTAAAATCCCCCCGAATAATGAGAGTATGTAGTGGTAAATCCTAAAAATAAAGGGGTAACATTTAGAATCCCATGATTGTTATTACATGTCTAGTTTTACTAGTCATGCATGCAAAAATTTCACACACATCAATATCATTATCTCCCCACGCCAACCTATCACACTAAGGTAGGATAACCTTAGTGCACTTACTCACTTGAGGCGTGAAAGATTCCAAGATACCATCTCATTTAGGATTTTTATGGTGAGGTGTTTAATAAATGTAATACTATCTAGGAACAATCACACTTACAACAAAATAAAAACAAAACATACACGACTTAATCATACACGATAATGGATCCATATATATACGAATTCATATTAATTAGTTAGACATAATCTCCACATAATGAACATTTTTTTGCCTAACAATTCATGCTCTTGTCTTTCACTAAAACTAAACAATTTAATCAATAATATCTCTTCACCTTGTATCCATATATCTATCTCTCATCTCTACACACACACACATCTTTCTCTCTTCCTTGTCAATACAATAATCCCAAGGGGTATTTATACTAGTGGGGACTTTCCCTTCACTAGTTTTAACAATACTAAAATTAGCCTTGTGTTTCAAAAATAACTCCTAACTATTACATCGAGGTGGCATTTATGTACCACTTGTCTTCATCTCCTTGCTTCCTTGATCCACGTGAAATACTCCACCGCTTTTAGGATGCTTTCTTTTTTTACTTTGCATGTATTATTTTCACCTATCTTTACGATCACTTATATTTTCACCCCAACTACTTTTGCCTTGTGTTCTACTGTGCTTTTATCTTCCATGTAAGTGTTTTCACTTGCATGCCTTTTATATCTTTATCTCTTCTATTTTTGGCATGCACTAGCTTTCTTGTTCATGTAACGCTTTCTTACCTTCTCTCTCTACTTTTCCCACTAAAGTTAGCTGTCTATATTTAGCTTTCTGCACTAGTTCTTCTTGCCTAAATATAATTTCATGCTTGATCCTTTGTACATTGTGTTTTCCCTCAGAAAATTTTTATGCAAATCTTCACCTAAATCTATCGCACGTAATTTTTCTTGACTTTTCCTAAAATTCCCACGTGTAGCTCTTTCGAAATTATTGACGCACCTTCTAAAGAATATAAAGAATAAATAGTTAATCATTGGTTCCTAATACATGGAAATTAACCAATGAAACAAATAGGAGAATTTTGGGGCCAAACATCACCCCACACAAGATTTTTTTCCCACCCTCAGGTAATGATTTTTTGGCTTCTTCAACCAACCGTGGGACCTATTCCTGAGTAAATATTCATATGCATTATATTCATCCAAGGACTTCTGAAAGAGAGGGCTTAAACGATCAATCCTCTTGGTGAGTTCAGTTAGATCTTTGGCACATTTCCTTGTGTTAAGTACCTTATCTTGCATCTCTTGTAATTTTTTTCCAACCTAGGTGATTGCATTTTCCAACTCAGGCTCCTCCTTGGTTGCTAGCTTCCTTATCTCACCCATTTAATGCTTGATATTTTCCCTTTTTGTATAGGATTCTTCCTCTAATCTTTCAAATTCTTCTAGGAGTTGGTCATGAGTATCCTTTTCAACATCTTCACTCTCCATTTGATTTCCTAGGGAGGTTTGTGTTTTAGTTGTCCTAAAGTATGTGCACATCTATTATTTTGGTCAATTTAAAGAATCCATTTACTAATTTGTCTGCATATATATCCTTTTCTCTCATCTTCTTTTCTAGATTTGTGTATGACCGTAAATTTTCATCATAAATGACCCTTATGTTATCCTTTTCACTCTTACTATGTTGTGACCTCTTTTTATATGCTTTCGTTTCTTAAGTGGGAGGATTAACAATTGATCCAAATCCTCTATACCTATTCTTGGGGTTGGGGGATTAAATTTTGTAAGTTTAGGCTCATTGAGGAGTATCCTCTTGCCTAAATATTTTTACTTCTTAGTTGCACACCTATATTTTTCTTGCATGGTTTTGTGCTCCTTTTTCAAATCACCTTGTTTATTATTTTTTTCCTTAAGATTTTTGGTTAGCTTAGCCAACCTTATTATTTGTAGGAGGACGTTCATGATATTATTTAAATTTTGTTGGAAAAAATTTCTAGCTAATTTTAATAGCACTTCCCCTACTTGAATTTCTGACATGTGTTAAGTTTTAGTGAGGGATATTTTCTCTTCACCCTAAATCCTAATGGAAAATTTATTCAGGCTAGCAATTGGGAACTCATAGATGAGATCCTTTGTATATATATCTAAGATGAAGGATAAAACCTTCTTCTCTCTAATTGACCCCACCGACTATGTCAGGATGTTCCATGCGAACAAGTCATTATATGCCCTTCTTTTTTGAACTTTGGAATGAAGGGATTTGAGTGGCTTCTTATTGTTAGGACTTAGTTCATATTCTTATCCATTCTCCTCTTCATCATCCTCATATTCTTATACACTCTTTCTCTTACTATTGTGTCATTTCTCATCTTTTTCATCCTCTTCACTTATCTCCTCTTCATTGTTTTACATTCCTTCCTCCTCCTATTCATGTTCTTCTTGTTCATCCTACCCCTCTCCTCCCCACTCTTCTTGATCATCCTCAAAATTGACAACCTCAGGGTTTGTCTTTAAGGGTGGAGTGGATCCTATGCTAGATTCTATAGGATTTTCTCCTTTCTCTTTTTCATCTTTCATGTGTGAGGGGATTATTATAGAGGTGGGTAATTGGAGGAGGTGTTTGTATGGGCACAACCAAACCTATTTTTTTACCTTCATTAAGTTATTTTTCTCCATTGGTTCCTACACCAATGTCTATATAGGTTGACGAGATGAATTATTCCATCCTTGGTCCTACATTGTCATCATCTTCCATTTTGTGCAATTAACTCTCCCTTGTTTCATGATTTTATCCTGAGTTTGAACTAGTCATAAAAGTTCTTATTGCATCCAACATTCATTTTTCTTCATCAAGGGCTCAAGATCTTATTTTTTTCTTCTTCTTCTTTAACGAGATCCTATATAGTTGGAGGAAATTTTAATTACTTAGGCCTCTTCATTCCCTTTGTTTTGGACCTAGATGGTTGGCATGTTTCTTCATTTGGATTTTCCTCTACCTATATAGTTGTGGTATTTTCCTTTTTCTTCAGCCTTAAGTAATAGAATAACCAAAATGCTAGGTTTCCTACAACTATTGTCACTACCTGGATCAAGGCGTAGATGTATGAATCACTATTTTATACATATGTGCTCTTTCACTCATACTTGTATGTTGTGGAAAGCGTATGTATAGCTGCATCAATTTTCAACATGTCAATTCTTATCTTTTTTACATCCTTGATCTGATTAACGGATCACATAAACTAATCTGTGGTGAAAGAAAAGGGAAACTTGGCCCATGGGGACATTTTTACACTAACAATCTTAAACCACCCCAAGGATTAACATTGCATCACAACAAATTTATCTTCTCCCTCTACCTCCTTGGGTAACTGGTGCGGTATTAAGCATTCTTCCTCAAAGACATTATACATATGCATTAACTAGTTGTTGAGCCTAGTATTGTATGTATTGATGAGGGTAGGAGGCATAAAAAATTTCTTGTATTTCTCAGTAGGATATTTATTTTCTAAGGGGTATACCCAATCAGGATTTCCACTACCCTATAGGATGCCTAATTTGTTAAGAATCAGGAGTAAAAGTATGGCACCACATGTAAACTTGACCCATTCCTTATGATACAAAAGATCTCCATCTTGTACAATTCCTTCAGTGATATACTGGGGAAATTTGTACCATGTCCCCTACACCATTTTGTGTGTGATGTACAAGAACTTATTACTGATCTCTATTCATCTTTCTGCACCAGTCATTTTTGATGTCAGAAGGCATGTTGTGACTCTTGTAATTGGGTATTTTACCTCTTTAATGCAAAAGTTTCACCCACTTTTCTTGTAATTTAAGATATCTCCAACCTCATTAATCTCTTTTTCATTACACAAGTTTTGTGTCGAGTATTCTCCAATATTGATCAACCTAGTTGTTTTGCTAATCAGTGAGTTGGTAATTCTCTTGCACTAACCTGTAAAGTAGAAGTAAAATTTATAAATGCATAATATTAAATAATGAAAAAGCTTCATCAATTTATTAAATTTAGAAAAATCATAGAGTTGAAGGACCCGGTAAGTGCACCAATCTAGGGGAAAAAAAGCAGAAACAAAATTGAAAATAAGCAAAACACGTACGCGTTTTGTCACAACGCGTACACATTATGTTTTTTCTTGGTTTGTTAATTCATGAAGCTAAAACATGTACGCATTATAGTGCATACACGTTATAATGTGTACACATTTTGTGAAACTATAGACAAAAAAAAACGATCCCCTCCTCATTTCCATTTCCCCCAAATGTGAATTTGAGATCAAAACCATGTAGTTGCAATTTGTATTTAACAGCTAGCTCTCAAGTTCATCTGCAAATTGTCGTGCAAATATTGGAATTGAAAATGGTGCCACGGAGAAGAGCGAGAAGAGGTAAGAAAAATTGTTTTTCTCTGAATTGCATTGAAATTTGGTAATTTTAATTGTAGGTTTTAATTAAATACATGGTTGTTTATTGTTACAGTTCCACCACAACCACAACAAAAAAACCCTACAAATCCTGTGAACCCTCCTAGCCCTCCTATAATTATTGAACATCCCCCAGGTAGTCAGGAGGATTTAGTAGCCCATATAGTGGAAAATACAATTGAAATTGAGGAATTAATTAAAACAATGAGGGATCCCCATTCTACAAACCCCCATTGTGCCTCACTTGCAAACACATTGGAGGAATTATTGACTCAGGTTGACGTGGAAATGAGTCAAATTGATCGTTGGACATCTTATAGAGAGAATTTTAGGGAATACTACACCAAAAAATTATCATATGCAAATGTAAAGAAAAACAAATTACAAAAGACCACATATGTGCATTATTCACTGACCCCATAACTAATTTTCATGTTCAGTTGTCATGCAAATGGTTTCCAATCCACTGGTGCAATAATGATCTGATAAAGAATAATTTTTAGGGACCGATGGTGGATGGTGTTTGATATTCCACCTTGCAATAACAATGAGGTTCCACTATACTTTTTGAGGAAACTCTATTGCGAGTTTATCCTCAATGAGATCCTCAAACTATTTTGATTTCCCTCGAGTTTCAGGGCCGAGGAAAAGGCTTTGCACAGGATAGACTAGGTGCACAATGTGCACCTATTCAGCATGGTAGAGTCCCCACACAAAATCCCCCTCATCCTGAGACTGTCCCTGCAGCAGTGAAGGAGACAGTAGAGATTGATACACTGCACACACTTCAGGGGCTCTCTGATACCCTTGTCTGACATACGAGGGATATTTCTGATACAGATGTTCATGGAGGTAGACAGAGTATTCCTCTAGGAAGTAGTAGCATGAGGCCACATCTTTTACACGTCATGTGGTAGCATATGCTTGGGACCCGATGAGGATGATACGTTCATGCAGGCTGGTGTTGGTGGAGTTGTCCGTGGTGGTACACATGATAATGTGGCTATGTCTGACACCTTTTTGAGTGATACATTTGGATTCCAGACATCCATGACACCTTCACAGGTATTTTTATTTTTATTACATGTTACAAAAAGATCTGAGTACTTGATTTACTTATATATGTTAAAATTTTAAAATAATTGTATTTGAACTTGGTCAAATTTATTAACTTACACATACATATGTACATGTATGCATTAATATTACAACACATGGGAGGGACGTCATCATCCCAACCACAGGTTGTGAGAACCATGCCTATGCATACATTCACAGAGGTAATTTAGAATGTTAATTGTGTAAAATTTTCACGTATGAAAATATATATAACTTTTGAACTCAAATATATTTCTATATATGTATGTTCTTGTATATATATTATATATGCTCAACTAACTTGATGTGATATATTTTTGATAAAGTTGATGACCTCACTAGACACACCACCATCTCTGTGAGGAGTAGAGAAAGGTGTTGTCGCTGCGATTTCATCTGCGCAGCAACTCACTGAGGTATAAAAACTATGTATTTTCATTAAATAGCTCATGTAATTCATATTATGTTAAATTATTTTAATAATTTCCTTCATTGTAGCATCATGTAGATAATCAACATGATTGCATTGTGTATATGTAGGAGTTACCTGCGACAGGTAGCAACCCTGTTCATATGATTCACAGGCGTGGCACAGTAAAAAATAGTTGTATATTGATAAAATTAGTTAAAATATTGTCATTACACATACATGTACTTAGTTGGCGTAAATGTTTAGATCTGCATTCAAAAAATTATTGTTAATATAGTTCTATAAGCTAATTTTGATGTTTGATTTTGTAATCTTATGTGTATGTAGGGTTCAACCCCTTCCATTTTTACTTCGAGGGCACAGACTCCTTGAGCTCATCATTTTGACACCCTTATTCGTGATCCAATAGCTCTCGTTGACTCATCTGAGCGTGAGATGCAGATTCAATGTGACCGAGAGATTGTGGTAAGTGCATGTAAATGTAAATAGTTTCATTAGCAGTCTTATACATGTTGAAAACTTATACATTAAGTTTTGACAAAAAAATTGTTTGCATTTACAGGTTCAACTACAGTCGAGTTTTGAGCGGAAGAGGACTCGTAGTCAGGCCATGGAGGATCCCGAGTCATCTCACAGATCTCCATCTACATATAAGGGAGGGCCTTCTTCGAGCAAGGAAAAGAGAGGGATAGATTTTGATGATATAGGATATATATATGTCTTATGATATATCTTATGACATTTATTTTGTATGCCTATGTGCATGGAATTGTATGCATGTTTGACATTGTATGTACGCCTATATGGCAATTGACTTGATATTATATGACCTATTCACATTTTTATATTTATTGAGCACGTTAATACTATTTAGAACTCGATATTTTTGTATGAGACCTTACATTTCTGAGATTATTTTTGTATGAAACTAATATGATGTGCACTTGACAATATAAGACATTATGGATGTTTTTCATTTATTGGTGTTGTATACTAGAGTGTTTTCAATGTATAATATGCATGAAACTTTGGAAATCAATATTTATATAACATGTATAAAGATTTATCTAATATGAGTAATTATTCATTCAATTTATCAATGTGTATATGTTTAGAGAACCTTTTTCTAAACCTACAAATTCCTTAGAGCTCACCTTTTCACTTTTTGTAATCTTGAAGCACTAACTAGAATTGTCCCAATTGTACTTTGTAGCATTATCCACTTGTATGAGGTTCCCAAATAAGACCACTTGTAGCATATTATTATACTTCCCTATAAGTTTTCAATGCTTAGCTCAATATATAAAGCTTGGGTTCTTTGTAAAATGGCTTCTTAGAGCCACTTGGTAAGAAGGTAGGGGGTAGATGGGTTGATGCAAAAAATGTGTATTGTTCATGATGAAAATGGCCATTTCCATAGGAGAAAGCTTAAAATCCTGGATAAGTTTTATGAAGATGTTGCTTCCTTTTTCTCTAGCTATCTTAGTGTCTCTCTGCATCCAAGGATTGAGGACTATTGGTGTATGTTGCAGGATTGGAAATTCAGGAATCATCAAGTGTCTGAATCAGAATGTCATTGCATCTGGAGAAACATTCTCAAACATTGGAGTAATGCATCTTGGAAAATAAAATTGAACCTCAGAAATCCTCTCAAATTGCCAGCTTACACAAGCACTAGACATATCAAGCTTTATTCTTCAAATGAAACCTTCATTCCTGACAACTTGCAACTGAAATAATTATTCAAAAGAGCATTAAAAATGATCAAATTTTCTTGGCATCCTAATCAGTCAGACCCAAAAATACCATTGGACTTGTTATTCTCAATTTACAACACTCTTGGAGCTCCAAATATTTCACAAGCTATAGAAAAAAAGGAGATAACTATATTGGGTAACATTTCTTTGTGCAAGCTTCCCGCAGGGAAGGGGTTGCTTAGAAAAGGGTTGTACCAAATTGTTCTTGGATATTTGGCATTTACCTCAAGAGTTGTATCACTTACTTTCACTCCAATGCAATAAGATTCAAAGAAAACATAGAACAAGTATATTCATGTTCCATTGCATGCTATAACAAATAACAAATTAGCTTACACACAGAGTCTATTCATCTCTTTCAATCAAAATTAATACAACACATATTAAGTAAACAAAAATTAGATTTTACTCAAACTCTAATGCAAGGTTACTAATGCAATATATTGCAGAAGCTTGTGCACTAAACTATGTACATGCATTAGGTGGCCAGGTAAACACTTGGGGAGGCTTCGTTTTGGTGCCCAACAATCCCGGTGCTTCCGGGCTACGTTGGTCAGGTGTAGTCCCTTAAGAGCCCTGAGAGTAAAAAAGGCTATAAGTTACTCTGGGTGATTTAGATTCAGTGTGGCACCTTGAAAGGTCTCACTAGATCCTACACCTCCATGTTGGTACCCTCTACAAAATCCTATATTCAATTCCATCTCAATTTGGTCTTCTCGTGGTCCTATTGTTTGTAACTTACGCCAAATAGTTCAGTTTGAGTCAGTGGAAGGTTGTTCGATGTTATATATTGTAAATGGAAGCTCAAAGTCTGGCACCAAACTAACCAGGGTTTGCAAATCTGAATGCATTTAAATTATGGCCTAGTAAATTCTTGGGGAGGCATTTTTTGATGCCATGATGTCACCACAGCTTCTGGTACACATCATCTTGATAGTCCCTTAAGAGCCATTCAAAAAAGGATAGAAGTTCTCCCAAAGGTGATTTCTCATTCTTCTGTGGCACCTTGAAAGGTCTTGTCACTCCTACACCTCCATATTGGTACCCTCTACAAAATGTCTCGATTTATTCCATCTCAATTCAGTCTTCTCGTGGTCCTATTGTTTGTAACTGCACTTAGTTCAATTTGAGTCAGTGGAAGGTTGTTCATTCGAGTATATTTTTGCAAACAGAAGTTCATGGCACACCAAACAGACCATGCACATGCATCAGGGATGGCTTGATAAATAGCATTGGGGAGGTGTTCATTTCTATGTTCCCAATCATCCCGGTGCTTCAGGGCTACGTCGTCGGGCATAGTCCCTTAAGAGCCTCTTGAGAGCAAAAAAGGCTATAAGTTCCCTGGGTGATTTCTCAGTCTCCACTGGCACCTTGAAAGGTCTTGTTGATCCTACACCTCTATGTTGGTACCCTCTATGAAATTATCCTGTCTCAATTTTATTCCATCTCAATTCGGTCTTCTCGTGGTCCTATTGTTTGTAACTGTGCCGAATAGTTCAGTTTGAGTCAGTGTAAGGTTGTTCTGATGCAATATTTGCAAACGGAAGTTCGTGGCACCAAATATAATATGCACACATGAATCATCATATTTACTTTTACAAGATCCTCTATTAAATGGTTTGGGGAGGCATTTTTTCAGTGCCCATACGATCTTGGTGCTTCCAGGCTACTTCGTTCGGGCATAGTCCCTTAAGAGCCCTGAGAGAAAAAAAGGCTATAAGTTCCCTGGGTGATTTATTGGTCTTTGTGGCACCTTGAAAGGTATCATTAGATCCTACACCTCTATGTTATGGTACCCTCTATAAAATCATGTCTTGGTTTATCTCCATCTCAATTCGGTCTTCTCATGGTCCTATTGTTTGTAACTGCATCAAATAGTTCAGTTTGAGTCAGTGTAAGGTTGTTTGATGCTATATATTGCAAACGGAAGCTCATGGCACCAAATGAACTATGCACACATGTCAGGGATGGCCTAGTAAATGGTTAGGGAGGATTCATTTCAGTGCCCATATGGTGTCAGTGCTTCTGGGCTACTTCGTCAGGCGTAGTCCCTTAAGAGCCATGAGAGTAAAAAAAATGCTATAAGTTTCCTAGGGTGATTTCTCGGTCTCCATGGCACCTTGAAAGGTCTCATTTGATCCTACACCTCCATGTTGGTACCCTCTACAAATCTTGTATCTCAGTTTATTCCATCTCAATTTGGTCTTCTCATGGTCATATTGTTTGTAACTGTGCACGAATAGTTTAGTTTGAGTTAGTGTAAGGTTGTCCATGCTATATTTTGCAAATAGAATCTCATGGCACCAAACTGATGTGCACATGCATGTTCGGATGGCTTGGTAAATACTTGGGGAGGCATTTCATTTTGATGCCATATGGTGTCGGTGCTTCCAGGATACTTCGTCTGGGCAGTAGTCCCTTAAGAGCCTTGAGAGAAAAAAAGGATATAAGTTCACTGGGTGATTTCTTGGCCTTTGTGGCACCTTGAAAGGTCTTGTTGATCCTACACCTCCACATTGGTACCCTATATGAAAGTATGTCTTGGTTTATTCCATCTCAATTCGGTCTTCTTGTGGTCCTTATTGTTTGTAACTGCACCAAATAGTCCAGTTTGAGTCAGTGTAAGGTTGTCCATTGCTATATTTTTAAACAGAATCTCATGGCACCAAATCAACCACAGTGACACACATCAAGGTGGCCTAGTAAAATCTTAGGGAGGCATCATTTTGGTGCCCATACGATTCCGGTGCTTCTGGGCTACTTCATCCGGGCATAGACCCTTAAGAGCCCTGAGAGAAAAAAATGGTATAAGTTCATTTTCAGGTGATTTCTTGGTCTCCATGGCACCTTGAAAGGTCTTGTCTGATCCTAAACCTCTATGTTAGTACCCTCTACGAAATCCTATCTTGGTTTTCTCCATCTCAATTTGGTCCTCTCGTTGTCCTATTGTTTGCAAAAGTGCCAAATAGTCCAATTTGAGTCAGTGTAAGGCTGTCCATTGCTATATTTTGCAAATGGAAGCTTGTGGCACTGAAATGACCACACAACACATGTTTCAAGATGGTCTGGTAAACTCTTAAGGAGAGATTTTTTTCAGTGCCATATGGTGTCAGTGCTTTCGAGATACTTTGTCCTGGCATAGTCCCTTAAGAGTCCTAAGAGAAAAAATTCTATAAGTTCACCGAGTGATTTCTCATCCTCCGTGGAACCTTGAAAGGTATCATCTGATCCTACACCTCCATGTTGGTACACCATATGAGAAATCCCATGTCTCATTTATTCCATCTCAATTTGGTCTTCTCGTGGTCCTATTGTTTGTAACAACATTGAATAGTTTAGTTTGAGTCAGTGTAAGGTTGTCCATTGCTATATTTTGTAAACGGAAGCTCATGGCACTAAAATGATTATGCAAACATGCATTAGGATGGCCTGGTAAATATTGGGGAGGTTTTGTTTTGGTTGCCATATAGTGCCGGTGCTTCCGAGATACTTCGTCTGGGCGTAGTCCCTTAAGAGCCATGAGAGCAAAAAATGGTATAATTTCATCGGTGATTTCTCAACATTCTGTGGCACCTTGAAATGTCTCATTTGATCCTACACCTCTGCATTGGTACCCTCTACAAAATATGTCTTAGTTTATTCCATCTCAATTTCTTCCTCATGGTTGTCCTATTGTTTGTAAAAGCGCCGAATAGTTAGTTTGAGTCAGTGTAAGGTTGTCCATTGCTATATTTTGTAAACGGAATCTCATGACACTAAACCAACTATGCACATACACGAATCGGGATGGCTTGGTAAATTTAGGGAGGCATCATTTTGATGCCATACCGTGTCGGTGCTTCCGGGCTACTTCGTCTGGGTGTAGTCCCTTAAGAGCCATGAGAGAAAAAAATAATATAAGTTCTCCGGGTGATTTATCAACCTCTGTGACACCTTGAAAGGTATCATATGATCTTACACCTCTGAATTGGTACCCTCTATGAAATCCTGTCTCGGTTTTGTCCATCTCAATTCGGTCCTCTCGCTGTCATATTGTTTGGAAAAGTGCCAAATAGTCCAGTTTGAGTCAGTGTAAGGTTGTCCATTGCTATATTTTAAAAAAGGAATCTCATGGAAAACCAACTATCACATACACACATCGGCATGGCCTTGTAAACACTTGTGGAGGTGTCATTTCGATGCCATACAATGTCAGTGCTTCTGGGCTACTTCATCCAGGCGTAGTCCCTTAAAGCAATCCTGAGAGCAAAAATTAGTATAAGTTCGCTGGGTGATTTCTTAGCCTCCATGGCACCTTAAAAGGTATCGTTTGATCCTACACCTCCATGTTGGTACCCTCTATGAAATCCTATCTCGGTTTTCTCAATCTCAATTTGGTCCTCTCGTTGTCCTATTATTTGTAAAAGTGCCAAATAATCCAGTTTCAGTCAGTGTAAGGTTGTCCATTGCTATATTTTGCAAAAGGAATCTCATGGCACCAAACCAACCATTACACACATGCATCAGGATGGCCTTGTAAATACTTGGGGAGACATCGTTTTTCTACCATACGGTGCCAGTGCATCCGTGCTACTTCGTTCGGGCGTAGTCCCTTAAGAGCCTTGAGAGCAAAAAATGGTATAAGTTCACCGAGTGATTTCTCAGCCTCCATGGCACCTTGAAAGGTCTTGTCTGATCCTACACCTCCATGTTGGTACCCTCTATGAAATTATATCTCATTTATCTCTATCTCAATTTTATCCTCTCACTGTCCTATTGTTTGCAAAAGCGCCAAATAGTCCAGTTTCAGTCAATGTAATGTTGTTTATTGCTATATTTTACAAACGGAAGCTCATGGTGGTTGAATGGCTTGGTAATTTCATGGGGAGACATCTTTTTGGTGCCTAAAATCATTCAATGCAAAACAAGTACTAGGAAACATGTTAAGAAGAGACAGGTATTCAATATAGGTGGTGAAATGAGAATTTCTGTTTATTGTTCCTTTATAATATTTAATTTCCTTTAGCTTCGAGAATAATAAATTCTCTACTAACAGTGCCAACCACGTGAAGGTGGAAGATTTTTTGGCACCACTAACCTACATAAACATGTTAGTAAGCAATTAATTAAAATTTTAAAACCTACAAATTTAAACAAAATCATTAAAGTAAATATTCAAATTAAATTCATGTAGATGTATATCAAATCTTAAGTGAACATACCTTTGGAAATTCAATCCAATGAGCAACAAGGATCAACTCTACTCTTGACAGTAGAAAGAATTGCTTCATGATCTGATTCACGAACCTTCCATAGATTCTTGTTTGATGGCCTACCTCGATATTTGATCCATTGAATATTTGTTGCAAGAACCAAATGTGAGTAGTGAAGTATCTTTCTATGTACTTCATAGTCTTCAAACAACCAAGAATTTTATTTTTTGATAGGATATCGTTGAAGCCAAGTTCCAGTGACTACCACTGACCCAATGGGATACTTAAGGTCTTCACCATCAATGATTGTGGAAGTCAAAATTTTCCCCTCTACACAACGAGACAAGAAGTAGTATGTTCCCTCTTCATTAAATTATATCACAATAACTGCAAAAACGTGCCTACATCACAAAGTAAAACTCAAGTTCAAATTTAAAATACATTAATATTTGATCATTTAATAATTTTTAAATTTATAACATGACATACATATGTACCTTGTTGCACTAAATCAGAGACTTGGTCAAAGTTAGGTGATGTTGTCATATGATCTGAAGACATTGTAAGTTGTAATGCTTGTGAAAATTGATATGTGTCGAGTGGAATTAGAGGTCTACAAGTCCATTTATCCACCCAATGCTGTGACTCACATTCATTCCACACAAAATCAATGCATGATATATAAAAACATGCCATGCACCTAGTATAAATAGTCCAAGAACTTGCATTTTAACTAGAATGAGTGCATATCACTTGATCCTGTAATTGTCATACAATATTCGTAGCTTGAAAAATGTTGTTCCTCTCTCAATTAGAAATATCTACAAATTTTTGAACTCTCTTGAGATTCATGGCCCATGTTCTTGACACACCAATCAACAATGCTTTCTGTACTTGTAAATTTAGCACCGTCTTTGAAATTTAACTCTTCTCTTGCAAGGGCTCTTTTCACACATGCTTCTGCACTATCATGCTCTCCTTTCCCATGTCTTGCCTCAGTAAAAATCCATATATGTTGTACACCTGTTTCTATGTGCATCCTGCTTAGCTAATAAAACATCCTTACATTCTTGAATTGTGATGTGCAATTGTCTGACCAAATGTAATGTTGATTGAAAATGATGTTCCTCTCATTCAAGTTCACATAAAACAACTGGAAACACCCTTGCACATATTTTGTAGAATGTTTCTGATCATCAATGATGTAGAAATGATACTCTTGTAATATTTTTTGATCTTGCTCAGTGCTATCCAGAGAGTTCATGAATGTTATATGCACAAAAATAACAACTTGCACTGAGTTACAGTATTGAGACTGAACCTCCATTTGTGGCTGCAATGTGTAATTCTATGAAAATTCAACTACTGAAACAATAGTACCAAGTGGGAATGTGTCCTTGAACTTGAATTCATCCAACCATTGAGATCCATGTGTGTGCCTTGCATACTCATAAAAAATTTCTCTCTGAATTTGACCATATATTCTTATACAAGTAATTGTTCTGTAACAAGCTCACACCTCTTAGATTATTTTCCATCTTTTAATTGATATGCCACATATTTATATTTGCTGAAACCAACTAATTATTTTCCTATTGAATGTGTACTCTCCTCATGGATACAAATTTTTAATTTTGGCAAGCCACCACATATGTTGCACGTTCCATCCAAACATGCTTTGTTATAAAAAATTGACCAGTTGATATTTCACAAAATATCGTAGGAATAAATTCCCTTGCATATTTTGGTGGGACATTTAATCCACACTCCTGCAATACATGATGTCAACATGCAAAACACACATCGTACTTGACAAAAAACATCATAATGCATTGAAAATTCAACATGATACCTGTAGAAACAAGTGGTACGTGAGTGATTGATTTTCACATAAAAGGGTTTGTTCATTTCAAAAAATCTTTAGGCTAATGTTAATTTCTGTATTTTTATTCTTAACCTTAGAGAACAATTGTGTTTGAGTCATATCCAAGAAATGTTTTACTCACGATTCATGATTACGAGAACATATTCTTCTTTTTACTGTATCTCTTCTATTCGTGACACCCTTGTGTTCTCATTTCAAAACTTTATAAGTAAATATTTTAGAATATTGGATGTATCCTTGTATTTCCATGGGTGATTACTAGAGAATTCCCAATAGTCAATGTTATTAGCTGACTCAAGACTTTTGTGTCTGCATATTACTTTCATTAGTTTTTTTTCTGTTTATCTTTAAAGCTCTATTTCATCACTTACTATACAATTAGTAAGTGCACACCATGTAACATTACTATCTTTGATGCATGTGTTGACACCTACAATTTGGTATCCTTTATGTATATTTTCAACAATTGACACATTTCAATCATCAACATTTGATGTTATTTACCCTAGGGTCTTCATTGTAGGTCTCATCTTAATTAATTTCATCAATGTAACAAATAATTGACATCTTTTTGTATCATTTAAATTCTCAAAGTAATTGTCCCAAATTCCACTAGCTTTTTCTTCTTGCATTTCTTTCAAACAATTTTTTAGGCATTAGTCTTATAATGTTTTCATCAATTTCAATTAAGTGAATGGGTTTTCTATCCAAAATGGAAGGAGGTGTTCTTAGAGATAAAGATTCATTAACAAGGTTACTTTCTTCATTCAGTGTTTCCATCCAAATTTCAGGATTAACATTTGGATTCTCAGGTAAAGGTTCAACATTTCGGTTCATATCAATTTATTCATCCATACCAACATTATCATTCAATTCATTACAAAATCATTATTCTCTACATTTTCATTTTGTATTTCATCCTCATTTTATAAAACATTAGGTACATTTTGATATAGTAGAAGTACCTTGCCCACCATGAAGTTTTTGCATTCACGTCACTTTCTTTATCCTCATCTCTTCCAATTTATTTGGTGTCTTATTCTTCACTTTATTTATGTCCTTATGTCATCTTTTATCACCCATGATTATAGAAATATAAATAGTGGGGTATGGGACAATCTCAACTACTCAAAATTTGTGAAAGAATATTTAGGAATGTGTAGAGCAGACAAAAAGGGGACAAAAATCTCATGAAAGAGATGAAAAGGACGTTGGATGGGTATTAACTATATATAATGCAAAAAACGTATGCATTATGTTTTTTACTTTTTTCCAAAGCATGCCTCTAGGCTTGGATCTAGTTTGGATCCCCCAGCCTGAGGCATGGACCTGCAAAAACACAACAAACAACATGTTTTTGCAAAAAAATGGTAAAATAGCTATTCCGCCATGATAAATCAAACTAAAACGATCAACCCATTTATTAAAAATATGTCTACGACGTCAAGAAAACTATCCTCTTTCTAAAAATATGATTTTTTGATTTTTCTAACAAACATAAGGTTTCCATACTAGTTATTTTCTAACTATGACTTTTTGTAGCTATTTTTTGGAGTTTATACACATCTATCTTTCACCGTGTATCTTTTTTTCGACATTGAAATTGAATAAATTTTTTTAGGCCTAAACTAGGGCTAATTCTATACATTAAAAAAAAACTATTTTTTTCGATATTTTTTGAGGTAGTTAGGGGGGGCATGTACTAAAATATCATTAAAAAAATACTCGCTAAAAAAATCTAAAATAAATCTTAGCCCAAACTAGATGCTCCTATCTATCTTTCTACGAAAGGGTTTTAAAAAATACTAAATAGTGCTAAAAAATGGTGGGGGTTATGAAAGACTATCTACTATGTTTTTAAACAAAAATAGGAGCACATGTTGGTATTTTATTTATTTGAAACACTTAAACTTAACCATTTAAAAAAAATTAATAGCTTAGAAACTGGACTCAAAATTATGCGATTCATGTTCTTATAACATCTTCCAATTTTGAGTGTAACTTTTTCAAATAACTCATAGAAGTTGAAGATTTGTATTTTTCAGGTTTTTTTTTTCCATTTTTTCCATTTAAGACCCCCTTTTGGCCCCAAACTTGGTGCACTTACCCCATTGTCATCACAAATGATGCTTCCGTCTACAGTATTTTTGTCTTTTGTGCACGCCAAATCTTAAGCCATTGTGCCTACTAACCCATGCACATGATGATTGAAGTCAAAAATATTGCACGCCCTAATTTTTTTCTTCCATTTCTCCACCTCCAAAACATATTCTAGGTATTCCGTTTCTAAGTTGAGTGGTAGGGGTGATGTGGGGCTTTGGTCCTTTTATCCTCCATGCTAAACATCATAGTTTTCTTGCCATTTTTCTTCTATTACATAGAAGAACTATATTTTTTCATTTGCTTTAGTTTCATGTCTCTCTAAGTCCTCCATAATGTTTTGTTCTTCCTCTTCCTCAGAGAGTTCTCTTTCTAGGGTGTTACCTGAGTCTTCCCCTAATATTGACTCTGTAGCATTGCTTGTACTAAGCTAACTTGAAGAACTAGATTCTTGTGTGGCCTTTTATGGTTGTTCCTCATATGGTCTAGCCTTATTACTTTGCGTAGTTCATAATATATTCTAATTTACTTTGTGGTGGTTAAGTGCCCCAAATTTCCTTTTCTTATCAAGGAAGCTTGGCCTCCACGTTAATGACAACAGAGAGAAATTTGCAGAGCTTGAATGACCAACTTTATCCACCAAAATATAACAACTTTCTCCACAACTAGTTACTCCCACCACTTCTTTGTTACTAACCTAAGTTCTGGTACCTTTAAAAGCTTGGTTGGTTCTCTAATGGTGGAAGGTTTTTGAGTTTTATGTGTTTTGAATCATTTTTTCACTTGTTTTATCCATTTTTACTCAGATCTCTCATTCATTTGAATATTTGGTAACTTCAAAAAAGACTTGTTACCATCCTTTTATACCTTTCCAACCTAAGTAATAAAAATACATTTATTTCATTCGCATGCATGATATTTCGCTTACCTTAACAACCACATTCAATACCAAGTGGTTGACAACTGTTACTCACCTTTTGTTTTTGTACTTTTTCCTTTATTTTAAACTTGCTAAAAATGACTTCACCCACTTGCATGTCTTCACTGTAAATTCCTTGGATTTGTGTTGTTTTATCCCTACACCTCTATCTGTATAGGTAGATTACATTCTTGGGTCGCATAACCTTTTATTTCTCACTTCCTTTCCCTTTAGCCTTCCTAAAAATACCTTACCTTATCCACTCCCATTTTTTTCGTGTGTTTCATAGCCATATTCCTTAATCAATTTTTCCAACTTAGACCATGTTATATTATGCTTCAATAATTCTTAGGCACCAATCTCATTACCCTTCCAGTCAAAAGAGTTTTGAAAGTTCACCCAGGTAACTTGTTTTCTCACGTCCACTGATTGAAATCTTCCTGCATATCCCACACTAGTTTGATGCTCCCTTTTTTGGCATGTGATTATATGCAAAATCCCCTCTTCTTTTGTTTTTAGATGCGCGTAGATTTTTGAAGTCTTGTCCTTTTGCTAACTTTTCTCGATCTTCCCCCATAAAAATTGTTGGCACTATCCTTTTCATGTGACTATATTAGTTACTTTAGATAAATTAATAGAGGACTTGAGAAAAATATATGTTAATTCATGTGAGTTTTACGTCCAAAGGATGACAATATCTTAATGTCCTCATCATTTTAGTGTCAAGAAAAGGACTCGGCACACGAGATGCAAGTTTCTGGTCTTATAAATGACCAATGAGGGTTTTTAATAGATAAGGTTATAGTCCTTCTAATGCCACTCTCTATACCACCTCACTATTTTTCAAATTAAACTATACCTAAGGCTAATTGAATCCTAATTAATGGGTATTGCTTAGAATAAAAACAAAAAGGAGACTAAGGCAAAGAGAAAATAAATGTCTATAGAAAATGGATTTCATGAAGTTGAATTATATGAAATAAGCACGCACATTGTTGGAACATAATCTTAAGTGGGTTATTAACCCCTTATAAGTCCCTAAGATTATATTGAATAGTTATAGTAAATATAACTATAAACGATAGATTATGTTAATAAATTAGAAATATAAGTATATTTTTATTTATTAAATATAACCTAAGGTTTATATTAATTGGTTTTTAATCAATTAGGTTGAAAGGTTATTTTCGGGAGTAAATATATAAGGCACTCGAGGCTTGTAACAAATTTATGGGTGAGAGAGAAGTGAGGTGAAAAAGTGTTACTGGGCTTATTTACTATGTATAAATAATTAGGGTTTGTTAATTAATGGAAATATATTTTTGTGGAGTTTTTACCTCATAGATTTTCCCATGTTAAATAATGGTTTTGAATATGTACTTTACTTATTTAATGTATATTGTTATGTTTAATGTTTAAATTAACTTTATTTATTTTAAACTCGATACTCTTAACATGGTATCAGAGTTGGGTAAAGTTTTGGTCCTTCTGACATTAAAGGTTGTTGGGGTAGTTATAACCCAACTAGGTTATAAGTGTGAGCCCTCTTTAATTTTTTTATACATCTCCCGATCTTTTTGACATAGTATAAGAGTAAGTTAAAATTACTAAGAACAATATTATATGCACATCTAATGATAGTTGGGGGCACCCTTCGTGTCTTTATTGGAGACATCCAATATTGATTGCATCAAATATTTTTCATAACATATTAATCACATTTAAATTTAGGATGCTTTCCCACTATGCTATCATTGAGATAAGTTATATCCCAAGATAATAACTCTATAGTTATTTCTCAATCTCAAATTTATTGTTCTAATGATGCAAAATTATATAGTTATTATGATTCTAGCCATATTGTGATATGATAGATAGAAAATATATATGTGGATATGTTTTTCAAAGTTTGGTAAGGTGATATCACTTGAACTAGCAAGAAGCAACCAATAATTTGACTCCAACACATACACCCTTATATCTCCAATATAACACCTTTTGACTCCAACACATACAATTTTAATGATAATTGAAAAGAGAATTTACCCAAAGATTCAATTAAAAAAGGCATGTAAAACAAATTTTGAGGAAAAAGTATACTTGAGTTTTAAACCTTAGAACCTAGAAATCTGTACGTTCTATTTTCTCTAATGGTACTTAATGCCCATAAAATGCACATACTCCATATAGCACATTATTTTTATATTTTCTAAAAAAAAAACAATGTATGTATTCACTTACTCATTAATAGAAATATTAACTTCATTTGTTTCTTCTAGGCAACAATTTGAGAGATCCTCTCTAATACTTGAGTTCCAGCATACTTCAAGCTTCCAACACCCTTTTCTACCCAAAGTTCCATTTTCATACTTTTCAATGCTTTTGTCAATGTTGGGATTATTTCAACCCCCTTTGAAAGTATATTTTAATGTCTCATTCCAATTCCATTGTTAAACCTTTGCAAGACTACTATAACCTCATACAATGAGTTTAATACCTCAAATAATATAGATTGATTTCTAATGCAGTACCGAGATGATTCCAATACAATTCAATTTTCACTTCCATGTTACACTTCGTCTGACAACTATTCCAATGCTTTTATCTAATTTTAGATACTTTTCTAGGCTCAGGCACCATCTAACAAAAGGATAATGTTTGTGGTTATATCTATTGTTACTTCCACGCATTTTTATATTTATAACACCATATCAATGCTTTAAACATTCATTTTCAAATATATTTCATGCATCAAAAACATAGTATTTAGATCTTGTCAAAAACTTCTTTTGGGAAAAAAACTTAGCCAAAAATGTTTTTTCAAGAAATCAACAATTTTATTTAAATTATTAAAAAATAGAAAATATAATTATTTTCAAGTAAATATATTTTATCTTCACTCATTAGTGAACCACTAAGAAAAATCTATTTAATCTACTACTTAGCATTATCATTTATTTATGTTGATTTTACAAATAATTTCCAACAAATACTTAAAAAATTAAAATTAAATACAAATTTAAAAAGTCTTACTCCCTCGAGTTTTTATTTCCATAACCACCTTCTCTTCACACATGAATATTTACCATGGGAATATCACCCTTGCTCTCTCAAACCTTAAATATCACAAACCCCAAAGATTCGATACCAAAAATCACATTTATAAGACGGTTATAGAAATCACTTAATTTAAATCTTGTGCCTATAATAATTACGTCCAAAAGAATTTTATTAATATCAAAATGAGAAAGTACAAAAGAGTTCCTAAATGTTATTAATCCTTAACATACAATGATAATTCTATTTATTGAATTACCTTGTACTGGTAACTCAACAACATTATATGACTAATTATTAACTTATTGCATATAGAAACATCACTCGCAATGTCAACATGTTTACTAACAATCCTAATGATATTATTAAATGCGGATTTCTTATATAGAAAAATCCTAACCATTAGAGAGTGCTCTTATTATCACATTTATGATATTTTAGAGGTTTTATTCGTTACTTTTTCCATCATTGTTTGTAGCTTCTTCTAGTTTAATTATGAGAACTTGTTCTATAGATACATTATTTTCAATTTTTTCAAATACTTCTATGCATTTCAAATTCTAATGAAGATTAACTACATGTTCAATCAAATGATATGAATGTCTTGAATGCATAGTTTATTTATATTTCTTTGAATTCCCATATTGATAATGATGTTATTATCTCTCATAATGAATATGCACATAAATAAGTAAATGCAACTATTAAAAATGATCTCATTGAATATATTTAAACATATTTTATTGAATATCCATCTCATTTTTAAAAAATTACTGACATAATAACAAAAATACTCAATATATATTATGATTATAGATTAGATAATGCTGATAGTAATTTTCACGCTTTGACTTCTAGTTCTCCTACTATCCTTATGTTTGAAATTAATGGTGAAATTAAACCATTGAATTATAGTCTTCATATTACCATTATACCATGTAGTGAAATAGTTACAATGACGCATATAATGAGTGAGTTACAAATACAAGTTCACGATTCATCTCTTGAGTCTATTACATATAATTCTCGAGCTAATTATAATTTCACACATGCCCACCTATATGTCATACGGTTATTTATTATCATTATCCATGTGATTTATGTCATGTCTAAGTTCTCTTAATTACACCTTGAAAATTTTACTTCTTGTCTTGGAAACTATGGCGATGCTCGTAAACTATCACTTAAGACTTTCCAAAGAAGCTTGATTGTTGTGGCTTAAATTGGATCAATTCATTACCTAGTGGTTCTATATAATTTTAGAAAATTAGCTGATTGTGTAAATTTATTTAGGATTGGTGCACAGAACTAAGTGAAAAAGAATTACGTAGCAGAACAATCAACCAAGAAGGCGAAAATAGGATTCAATGTGTATCAACTTCCAGGACGTGTCAATTGAGGAAGAAAGTGAGGTAGCTAATCAAATGGAAAGGATCTTCAAAGTAAACATCGATAACAAAATTTGACTGAGATAAAGAGAGGGAATAAGAAAGTATAAAAGCATCCAACGTATCATTTTGGGGACTTTTTGGAGGAGAACATTGAATGGGGAGGACTAAAGAGAGTTCATAAGAAACAAAAATTGTTCATGGGAACACACACCACTATTATAAGTGTTTAGAGACCTGTTATATCCCGTAACAACCCCATTAGTGTGATTAATGTTGCAGATGTCACTAAGACCTTAAACTTATAAGAGAAATATGTGTTTATAGTAAGTTTTGCTGTGTACTTTGGCATGGCGTTGGGTTGTCTCAACCTAGATCACCGTCACTTTGATATCTGAGCATGGTTACAAATTTGGGAGAAAGTTTAGGAGAATGTGAAGAGTGCTAGAGCACCAAACGTGAGGCAATTGGTTAAGAAGAAAAATGTTGATGAGAACAGTTGGTTATGGAAGTGTGGAAAATGCAATCATTATGGGTACACTTGAACAATTTATGAATGATCTTAGGGGTGTGAGGATTATATTAGATGTTTTTGAGAAGGATCGGTAAAGAGGATTTATGGATCAAGATGCTCAAAGCGAAGATGGAGTAGGAGGTTAAAAAAATGAAGAAGAAAATGATGCAGAGGTTGATGAAACACATCTCTTAAGATCTATATCAAAGATGTGTAAAGGATCGAGAATGTTTATTCTATGTTTTTAGGAAGATTGGAACTAGAAGGGATGTTGGAATGGATTAGTAGCATGAAGGAATACTTTCAGTTTGAGGAAATCAATAACCCATAGAGAGTAAAGGTGACACAAACTAAGTTAAAAGAGAACAACGTCTTATGATTGAAGGAGATCCAAAAGGAGCACAGAAGAAGAGGGGAGGATAAAATTGTGTGGTGGGATAGAATGGTAACCAAGATGAAAGGTAAGTCCCTACCCACCAATTACCAGATGAACATGTTTTAAAAATTTCAAAATATAAGGAAGAAAGAGATGTAAGTCAGAAGTTATTTAAAGTAGTTCTAACAAATTATAATTTGGTCTGGGCATGTAGAAGTTGAACAAGAAAAGGTCGTGAGGTATCTTAACTATTTGATATTTGGCATTCAGGAGAAGCTAAGTCTTGTGCACATTCAAACTGTGGATGAGGATTACCAGTTAGCCTAAATGATGAAGAGAATTTGGTGTGCAAGATTCATAACTCTTCCCAAAGAGGAAGCTGAAATACGTGTGGAAGAGGAGGCAACAACTGTGGATATTGTTTCACCATTTTCTTTAAAGGTGATGGGCCAAGGAGGAATACTTGTTGCGATGGTCGGTTGGAGGTTGTACACACGTTTTGACATCTTGATCAAATGCTGATTGCGGAAGATTCTTTTTGGCTAGGAGGAACTACCTGAAATAAAAAACAAGACCACAAAAGAGAGTTAAATAATATATGTCAGTGGGCTGCCTAGCGTGTGCTAGATCTGGGAAGTATGATACTTCCTTGACGGCTATCAACCCACTGTTTAATACAACTTAATGCAAGATATAGCATAAATAAATAAAATCCTACTATAGTCGATATGATTTAGGTATCTCATTCAAGTACAATAAGGAAATCTAATCTAACAGGCTAGGTTATGATCAGATCTGGAAGTTGGGTAAGTGGTCGAGGTATCGGAATAGGTCAGGGTCAAATTCTTGGTGAGTTTAGGTGAGTTGGTGAAAGGTCTTAGGTCACAGTCATATGCAGAATTACCAGTCACAGAGATTGACATCGGTGAGGTATGACCGACGACGGTTAAGAGGGAGCCAATGACGGTTAAGGCAGGATGATAGAAACTCAATAAACTCAGTTTTGGGGAGTCTCTGTGACTACTCAAAGAATGGGAGGTGAATGTTTAGGTTAGCAAGGGTGATGGTAATGCTCAGGAGTGTATAGTATCGAATATTAGGGAGCTAAAAGGGATTGTGGGTGGTTGGATAAATGGATTGAAGGAATATGGGGATGGTGGGATACACAGGAAACTAGAAACAAACCCAAAAGAGATAAAGAGATTGATTCTAATAACTGTAGAATGCTGCAGATCATAGTGTACTTACTTTAGGAAGAAGACCGAATGGATGGAGGATGGCGACGTCTAATATGTGAAAATGGTTGCTCCATGACGCAACAATGTTTCCTAGAATGTTTCCATGAATGCTTTCCTTTAGAATCAGTTTTTGGTTGTTGGTTCAGGATGTCTGGATGTGCATGAGAGCTCTGGTGTGTGCTTGCATGCAAATATCTCTTCTCCAAGACTTGAATAATTCTTCCAACCTCTCAAACAAGGTTACTGAAATGAATATATGGTAACCAACGATGGTTTAGGGTGACCGGCGTTGGTTAAGGTGGGAAATCCTAGGTTTACTAAAAATGACAGATCTTGGCAATATTTTTGGCCAGCTCTGTCTATTCTCGTGGATTAAAACAAAATGTTGTGCTTAGATAAGTGGGAATGTGGTTAGAGGGAGAATATGCATGTGATTTTAGGGTTAAACTAAGTCTTAGTTAATTAAGGTAGGTAGGACTAAGTCTTATTTAGTTATGGTGAGTGGATATTGAGTCCTAGTAAAAGGGAAACATGCTAAGAATAGATTTATGGTGAGGTGTCTAGGTGAGGTGGAAATTAGTTTTAATTAAGGTAATTAAATAATGAATATTGTGAGCATGGGTATTAATTTAACTGTGGGTAATTAAATTAATATACATGTGGGTAAAGGGAGAATGTGACCTAAATTTGGTGTCTACATTTTGCCCCTTTTTGTCACGTAGCTTGTATTGATAAGCGATGCTGACAAAAATAGGAAGTGGTTGCCCCATGTGTGGGTGAAGGTGATTCCCCTCAAACCAGGATCTGATGAGGTATAATATGGAATTGGTGAGTGGTTTGATAAATGTGTAGTTGGTGGAAGTGAAGGTAGGTGGGGAAGGGTAGTGGTCAACTCGGGTAATGGGCAATGACAATCAAATGCACACACACGTATAGATTGCAACGTGGGGGGGTACCAGGTTGAAGGGCTTGCAAAATATACATCATCTAAGGTCGATAGGTTTATCCAAACAAGGGTGAAGTGATTTAGGTATCCAAGGTATAGGATATGATCCAAAAACACAACATAGGTCAGGTATATGAATCTTTAGGTATGTTCCAGTACACCAAAGGTTTGGGTTGGGATAAATGACACAACGATAAGAAAGGTATGTGTTAGGAAATAAGAGATAAAATATGTGGAATAATTCCTTACAGAATCACAACAGTAGAAACTAATATGTAGAAAATTATTATAGATCTCAAATAAAATTGCAGAATAAAATAACACAACACAAAGAGACATTATTTAACGTGGTTCACCCAATTTGGGCTACGTCCACCAAGAATCACTTGCTCAAATTTTATTACAAGCCACCGCTCTCTTAATACAATACCCAGATCCGTTTGGAGCTATGCTCAACAAACTCTACAAAATTCACATCCGAATTCAAAGCACATATGCAATGTTCTTCATACCTCTATCATATGCATAAAACCATTTAAATAGACAACTGCTTAAGCAGTTTTACAAAACTGTGGGTATCAAAACCATGGGCAAAATCCGTTCCATAAACCTATGGGTCAAAAATCTCGCCCATATGAGAAGAGCACATTTCCCGATATGTCGGGTGCACTTTTTCGAGGCAAAAAAAATAAAAAAATTTACGCCTAATTTTTTTTTTTTCGGGGGCTACGCCCCCGAACCCCGGCAAGGATACATGAAAAGTGTACAGTCTTCAACACTTTCACACATGAAAATAGGCTCCACAACCTAACAATATGGTTGTTAGGATAAAACAACGTAGGTAACAACATCACAAGGTATAATGAGTACATAAGATCAATGGTCACACCAAGTAGGTCAGGTTCAGGAAAATAGGTCATGGTAGGGGTAAGGCCAAGGTATAGATAAAATAACAAATCCTAAGACGCAACTAAGGAAATATAGGGGTAGTTTGGGCATGTAGGTATGGTTTAATAGGTGTTTGTACTGATAAAAGGTGTGTGAGCTCTGATGGTTGCAAGTAAAAGGAAAATTAGCAAGGGCAAATAGCTATAAGCGGTGACCGATGTCAGTTATAGTGTGACCGACGTCGGTGGGCTAGGGCACAAATATGACCGACGTCGATCAATTTGGATTGGGTTTATAAAATAAAAATTTCATATTTTATAGATTCGTTGTTGTCTTGTGACTTTTGAGAAAATGACTGAGCTATTTGACCTTTTTGCACCTTTTTGAGAGAGAAGGATGAGGCATTGTACCTGGCTGAGGTGGAGAGTACAAGTTGGTGACATGAGCTAATAGACAGGTCCACGAGAGCGGTGTGGTTGATTGTGATTGGTTTGAGGTGAGGGGTTGATTAGGGCATGTTAGAGGTAGGAGAGGTTCGAGTGGGCCACCGGTACAGTGGCTAGACGTACCACCATGCCGACGGAACCGAGATGAGGTGAGATTCGATCCCATTCGACACTTGTTAGTTGAAATTGGTTTGGGTAGAAATGATTTTGGGTAGGAATTAAATTTACACGTGGAAGTAAAATTAATGAAATGGGAAGGGTAGGAAGTCTAATGTGAGTTAAATAAGGGGTAGGGGGAAAGATAGTGGAGGTTTGGGTAGGATAGGGTAGGTTTATAGGTTAATATGGTCAAATTTTTGAAAAATGGGGGAGGGTTTTGTGGGTTTGGTTGGCATGATAGTGACTGACGTCGGTTAGCCATAGCCGACATTGGTCAAATATAGGGTGACCGATGCCAGTCATGATGGACTGATGCCAGTCACCAGTGATCGATGCCGGTTAGATTTTGATGAAAAATGTGTCGAGACAGGGTTATGGTGGGAGTTAAAGAGAAAGCGAGGTATAAAATGTAAGTGTGTTGAGATTAGTTAGGGTAAAAGGTATATATGATACGAGTTGAGGGGTATGAAAGTGGGATGGGGGAAAGGGGTAGGTCGTTAGGGTTGTGAGGAAATAAAAAATAAGAATTTCAGGAATTGAATAGTCATGTGAGTGATATGTTAGGTATGGTCAAGATTTAACAATGGTGTGGTTTGTTGGGAGTAGGCTAGGGACCAATTGTGGATGAGAGACAAAGTACCGCCTCTGTTATTAGCGGTACGAGGGAGTGTGATGATAAAGAAGTGGCATCACGTTACATATGTCAACCTCATTGGAGTCAAACGATACATGCACATGGTTTGGGAGCTGAGCTTGATGGTTGCACTCATTGACATATGGGATTCAACGACCAACACATTTCATCTGCCGACGGGTGAGATCATAGTCACCTTAGAGGACGTGTATAGGATCTTGCGGTTACCGATAGTAGGGACACAAGTTTATTCTATTTCTTCAGAGGCATTAGAGGAGCTGATGTTGATGGTATTTGGGGAGGGGATGACAGAGACAAGGTTCCATAACACGAGCTTGAGATATGGAGATATGTACATGGCCCATCCTGAGGAGATGAGGTTAGTGGTCTTGATGATGGAGGCAGTGTGTTATTTTACAGTGCCAGATGCGAAGGGTGGGATATTCCCATAGGTGCTGATGGGAGTTATCCATGACATGATGGAGGATATGACCCGTTTTTCTTGGGTACCAACATACTTGGTGTAATTATATAGGGAGTTATGGGCCTATGGGCGGTTGTAGACGTTCAGTTTGTGCTGCACCTTTCTTCTCCATTGCTAGGCATATGAGCACATCGTATGTGTGTGTCCAGTTGGTATGCCATGGCCGGATGTATTTGATGCGGGATTGGTTTGATTTGGGTACAGGCATTAGGTGCCTGTTGTTGGAGAGCGCATGGCTACTAGGGCTACTCGCGATGTGGCGTATTATAGGTGGGTGCTGGAGGGGTTTTCTGGAGTGGACATCATTTGGAGGTCATATGTTGGCATCCATTTATACTGATAGATGACGGTGGAGCTAGACGAGTTACAACTACTGAGGTGGATAGAGGGGCGTCGTACCGGTGAGCACAATATGATACCCATTGACAGGGTCAGGTGGCAGTTTGGGCTGCCCCAAGATGTGCCACCACCATTTCCTCAGTACAGGAGAGATGATGTGGATTGGCCTATGCCTCTACCACAGCTGACAATGCTGATAGGGAAGGAGGAGCAGGTAGTGGACTGACGAATTGATGATGACGGAGTGACATATAGGTATATGTAGTGGTGGGAAATCCAGATACGAGCAACACCACCCAGGTCGGGACAACTAGACTTGGATACCCTTATAGTTCAAAGGAATACTTTTCAGGGGCAGATTGCCACTTTACATGCCTAAATCACAGTATTACAGGGGCAGCTGACAGGGTCTGAGACACAGGTGGCCACATTATAGGAACATGTGATGGCTTTACAGGCCTAGATGGAGACAGTGGACAGGTGGCTAGCTTGCAGGCACAAGTAACAGGTTTACAGGGCTAGTTGGCCACTACACAGGCACAAATTGTGACCTTACAAGCCCAAGTCACGACACAAGCAACACCTCAGGCTCCAAGGCAGGGCCCCATGGTACAGGCATTAGTGTGATAGGGTCCCATGGTACAGACAGGAGGACATGGTTCACTGGTATAGGGTTCGAGGCCACCAATAGCAGGGTAAGGTTCAAATGTTGCTGCGAGACCCATGACACCACCACAAATAGTGCTGCTGGCTAGATTCAGGGATGCCCTAAATGAGGCTAGGTACTACCAGGATCATTTGACTACCGCCGAGATAGACGTCCCTTCCTATGCAGAGTACAAGGTACAACATGCCTCGAGTGAGAGGACTAGATCTTGCACAGAGTGTAGAGCGTACAAGGGGCCGGTGAGCCCAGAGACAGGGTTAAGGGAGAGCCTATTAGCTCACGGAGGCCAGACCCAGCTGCAGGAAAGGAAGAGGTGAGGTCTAGACCTGTAGAGGGTGGAGAGATGGTGGTAGGGCGCCGGGCTAGAGGAGAGGAGGAGGAGACTGATGAGACCGACCTAGACATCAGGTGGGGGTGACAATTAGTCACCATATATGTTCAGGGTATAGAGTTTTGTATATTTTTGATATATACCGGCCTGCGTACTGAAGACATCGAGGATGCACATGAGTTTTTTTTGAGATTTTGATCATATACCGTTATGCGTGCTGAAGATGGTGAGGCTGTATATGAGAGTTTGAGATACTTTTATGTATTTGTATCGGTGTACATTTGTATTGATGTGCAAAATTTCATTGGTATAGGCAATGGGATTTATGGTATGGTTTATGTAGTTGCTTTAATTTCCATTGTTATATGTATATGGGTGGAAATTAGGTGGATTAAGCTTGATGGAGTTAGGTTAACTTAGGCATGATGGATTTAGGTAAACTTAGGCATGATTGAGTTAGGTCGGTTTAAGCATAATGGAGTTAGGTCAACTTAGGCATGATGGAGTCAGGTCAGTTTAGGCATGATGGAGTTAGGTCGGTTTAGGCATGGTTGAGTTAGGTTAGTTTAGGCATGATGGAATGAGGTTGGTTTAGGCATGGTTGAGTCAGGTTGGTTTAGACATGATGAAGTCAGGTCAACTTAGGCATGATTGAGTAAAGTTGGTTTAGGCATGATGGAGTTAGGTTGGTTTAGGCATGGTTGAGTCTTGTTTGTAATTTTGATTTAGTATCCAAGTTATTGGTAACATGGGAAATAAATGACGAGTTATATGTATGTTATGGTGTAGATTTCTAAAATATTTTATATTATAGAAATGTGAAATGATTGATTAGATGTTTTAATGGGTGTGATAGAATGGTAGATATGTATGTGTGGTAAATTTCCAAGATTTGTGAAGAATGGAAACTAATTACGGTAAAATGTCAATGGATAGACATGTGGGAGAAAATGGGTTAGGGTAAAGAGTGGGCGAGCTAGCCTCCAAGGGCCCCATACCCTAGGAGTGCTGCCTATATAGCCCCGGTGAAAAGGGGCCTCAGGCTGATGTAGTTCTCCCATAAGCTAGGGAAGAATATGATGAATTAGAGGAATGGGTTGGTAGGTTTTGGACATGATTGAGTCTAGGTCATAAGTATGGTTGAGTCCTTAGGTGATAGGCATGGTGGAGTCTTAGGTGATAGTGTAAATATTTTAAAATGTAGGTGTTGATGGTTTGGTCCGGTATAGGGTAATTAATAAGTAATGAAGAAAGGTAAATGGTAATAGGTGGTAAAGAGCCGCCTAATTGATAAGAACCTTAATGAGTCTATCATACCAGAGATTGGCTTATGAACGTGAGACCATAAAAGGCGCTTGCATAATGGACTATTCTAAGGGTGAAGAAAGTCACATGATCACAAAATGTCGTAATTGCGGCAAGTCCCTTGAGTAGATATAACAGTAGGGTGAAAAGGCAATGAGGTGAAAATAGATGGTTTAGCGTAACTTAGTGTACGACATCATGCTTACCTGGCTAGAAATCCATGATAAAAAATAGGCAAGTCCATGACGAAAAACTTATCATTTTCTTCATTTTTTTGATAGACTGATCGATGTGGGAAGTCTATATGGGATGAGTATATTATCTCCTTGAGGTCTTTGTGAATTTGATCGATGCAAAAAGCTTTTGAACATTTTATTGTATTTTTGTAATGACTTTATATAGCTATCCTTCGAGGGAGTAGTCTATTTATAGCGGTGAGATAAGAGATGTCCTTTTTGAGGGAGTCATCTGTTTACTAGAAGTTTGAATCAAGGATTTGAATCCCATTTTGTTTTTGGACATTTAAGTCATGGACAAGACTATAGAGGAAGAGTATGTTCTTGTTTAGAAGAAAAAACCATAGTACACAGAGGTTAAATATGAAAGAGATGGTTTCAAGTGACGAACAACCATGGGATTCCATCTTTGAAAAACATGAAAAGTATCCATGAGAATCATGCCATGAGTAGAGTTGTGGTACTCATATTAAAGATAAGGCTAAAAGGTGACATGTAATCACATGCTTCTTGTTTAGTCATTGATCCTCAAAATAGGTAACATAGAAGATGAACGGTGCTCAAGGGACGAGCAAGTCAATAGACAGAAGGTGATATATGACTTGATTTCAACAATAAAATTGTCTAAGATGCAAGGCATTGAGGGGCTCAGGTTTGGGTTTACCTTTAAGTGAAGACAAATGATAAGCACTAGACCCATAGACATGAGTAAGGATATAGGGTCCAAGCCAATTAGGAGAAAATTTTCCCCATTTACTTTTCTCTTATTTGGTTACATGTTGATTTTCCTTCAGGATGAGGTCGGCCGACCTAGAAGAATTTATTCATGGACACATTTTTCATAGGCATGCTTGATACGTTTTAGGTATCTTTGGAGATGGTCAAGCGCATTGAGACAACATTCATCTAACAAATCAAGTTGCGCTAAATGGTCCTGGGCAAAAATCATCATCATTGAGCATGTCTTGTAGTGAGATGTGGAGAGACGAAATCTAGACTTCGAGAGGCAAGATAGCCTCAATACTGTAGACCAACGAGAAAGGTGTGGCAACAGTTGAAGTGCACATACGAGTGCGGTAGGCCCATAAGGTGAAGGGAATGTGCATATGTCAATCCTTCCCAGTATCGTTAACTACTTTCATATGAATTTTGTTTAAGGTTTTATTGGTTGATTTTGCTTGGCCATTTGTTTGTGGGTAATAAGGTGATGAGAAACTGAGTTGAATGCCAAAAGTGTCACACAACTTTCATAGGGTTTTATTTTTGAATTATTTTCCGTTATTAGTGATGAGATTGTGAGGAAACACTAAAGCAACAAATGATATGATGGTTGATGAATTCACATATTTTCTTGGATTTTGTAGAAATGAGGGGAATAGCTTCTACCCATTTAGTGTAGTATTCAATAGTGGTTATAATCCATTGATGGCGTTGTGAAGAATGATGATTAATATCTCTGAAAAGATCCAAACCACATTGAGAGAAAGGCCAAAGGTCTCGTGTGACATGTAAGGCATGAATAGGTGTGTGATGAAGATTGACATGTTGTTGGCATTTCACACAATGTTTGACATAGTCACAAAAGTCACGGTTTAGGGTTGGCCAATAATAACTAAGGTGAAGAATGCTTTTAATGAAAGCTAAACCACTAAAGTGACCTCCAAAAATTCCGTCGTGAATTTTCTTAATGGTGTAAGGAATTTTAGAACTCGTAAGGCATCATAAGAGAGTACCTTCGAAGCTGCGCTTATAAAGGAGACCACGCATGATGACATAACAAGTGACACTTTTAAGAAAGACACATTGTCCATTACGAGTGAGGTCAGGTAGTAGAATGGAAAGGGAAAGGTAGTCTGTAAACTGCTTATACCAAAGGTCATGTGGGTTAGGTGCAACGGTTCTGACAGAGTGGACCTCATGAGGTAAATAAGAGGGTGATTGTAACCTTTGTATTGTGACAAATATTTTAGAGTCGGCTGACAAAGCGGCTATCCGAGAAGCCAGGAATTGGGTCGAACATGGGGTGGTTTAAATGTCATAACGATCAAAGGTAGTCAAAAGCATGTCGACATGAAATTTTTACTTTTATAGTATTTCATTACGAAACTGGTATATACCATTGACTTGGTTTACAACTAGTTGGGAATCACCAAATATATTAATTGATTTAAAATCTAGGGAGCTGGTGGTTTGAAGGCCTAATACGAGTGCTTCATATTCAACGATGTTGTTAGTACACTCAAAATCTAGTTTGAAAGATAAAGGCATAGGTTTACTATCAAGAGGAATGAGGATAACACATGCACCGCCTCCACGATGACATTTGGAACCATTAAAGAATAAGGTCATCTGGTAAGTGGGTATCATCCAAAGAGAGGGTAGAAATGGAGGTCGTCTGGGAAATCAAAGTTAGAGGGTTGATTTCCTAAAAGAGGTGCATCTGCCAGTTGGTCAGCGATGACTTAGCATTTGAAAGACTTTTGATGGATGAATTCAAGGTCAAGGTCTACAAGAAGCATGAGCCAACATGCAACACATTGATGTTGGTAGGGTTTGGTGTAGAGGTAATGTAGGGGATCAGTGGTTAGTGATGAAAAATGTTTTTGTGGTTGAGTAGGTAATGACGTAGTTTAGTGGCAACAAAGACTAAGGCTAAGGAAATTTTTTTAGCATGGGTGTATCTAGTTTCCTAGTCTAGAAGTGTACGACTTGTGTAATAAACCACTTGTTCTCTATGCTGCTCGTCGCGATGAGCGAGCATGCCACCTAAGGAATGGTCAGTAGAAAAGATGTATAGGTAAAAGGGTTGGTCATATTTAGGAGGAATGGGCAATGGTGTGTTGGAGAAGGTACTTTTTTAAGGCATCAAAGGATTTGTGGCATTCATCATCCCATTTAAATGAGACGTCCTTTTTGAGGAGATGATGAAATGGTTGACAATAGTCAGAAACTTGTGAAATGAACTAACAGATAGATTGTAACTTACCTTGTAAACTTTGAAGTTGACAGAGATTAGTAGGTAGAGGCATTTCGAGAATAGCCTCCACTTTAGTAGGATTGACTTCTATTCCATGCAAAGAAACGATGAAACCAAGGAGTTTTCCTGAAATCACCACAAAGGACACATTTTTTATATTAAAAGCAAACACAATACTTTATGAGGTGGTCAAAGATGACCTTAAGGACTGTCAGATGTTCAACCTGATGTTTGGATTTGGCAAGAAGGTCATCCATGTAATCTTCCAATATGGGATGCATGATGTTATTGAAGATATAAGTCATGGCTTGATGATATGTAGCACCAATGTTTTTAAGGACAAAAGGCATGACGTGATAGTAGAAGGTCCCCCAAGGAGTGATGAAGGAAATTTTGTGTTGATCTTATGGAGTAGTGAGTAATATTTGATTATAACTCGAGAAACCATCCATGAGTGATAACATCTCATGGCCAGCAGTGAGATCAACCAGTTGGTCAATAATTCCTGTTAGAGGAAAGTCATCTTTGAGGCAAGCGAGGTTGAGGTCATGGAAATCCATGTAAATGCGGAGTCCCCCTATCACTTTTATGATGGGGAACGATGTTTGAAATCCATTGGGGATAGTCAATGGGGTAAGATAAAGGAAACTGAGAGAAGGCATTGAAATTCTTCTTTGATAAGAAGAGCAATGTGAGGATGCATTTTCCGCAACTTCTGTTTTATGGGTTTGGCCTCAGGGATTGTAACAATATTGTGGCCCAAAATTTTTGGGTCAATACTGGGCATATCAGCATAGGAAAAAGCAAAAATATTGCTATGGTCCTGGAGGAAAGAAGTAAAATCTTCCTGTTCAACAAAATCTAAAGATTGGCCTATCTTTAGAATGTGTGGGTCATCATGAGTATTAATGTTGATTTCGATAGTCGATTCATTCGACATGGTTTGCGTCTCAGAAGGTAACGACTAGTGAATATAATAATCTTCCACACCAAGGTAGGTGAGGATAGACTCATTGTCCTAACATTAAACAACGGTTAATAGAAGGTGTATCATCATTGATCACGTCAAGATACATGAAGGGAAGAGAAGAGGGATCCTCGCCATCGCATTGATAGGTTATAGGCCCCAGGGAGATTGTGTTTATGAATTTTTTTTTTTAGGATGAATAGATTCAAGATCTATAGACTCCATGGGTGAGGGTGGTGACGTTGGTGAATGGGGTGAAGAAGGTTTGTCTTCCTCAATGAGGTCGATGTAGGCCTTTTTGGAAGAGGGTCTGGAAAATCCAATGCCCACTGCGATCATTGTGTTTACGGGTGGTATATGAAATGATGGTATGGTGGCCTTGTTCGTAAAAACCAAAACCAAATCCTTTCCATGCACAACGGTGTAGGAAAGTGTGGGGTAAAGCGGTGGTTAGTAAGAGATTGGAGGTCAGATGAAAATGGTCATGTTTGGGATGGAGGTTTAGGTGTGAATAAGTGGTAGTATCAAGTCCCCCATATGTTAGATTAGTGCGAAGGTGGGGAGGGACCATAAGGAAAAAACCTCGTCTATGCGATAGTCATAATGAGGATGCTAGCACAGGTTTCCATACTATTGCAGAGTGAGGAATGTGTTAATGTTGTAGAGGGCATTACTCCCCTAGAGTGAGGCATTGCAAAACACATTCTAATGGATTAGTAGTTGATATGTGGAGGTGGCGGGGATAGATGAATCACTAGATGATTGGGTAGGAGGGGTAGTGTTTGGTTGGGAAACAGAGGGTTCAGCTACAGAGGCTGAGGGTGGCAGTAGGAATAGAAGAGTTAGATGTGGGAGATGGTGGCGGAAACATTGGTGGATGGGCCTCATGGGGTGAAGGAGAAGTGGGGATAATGGCAGATGCCTTGACTAGTACAATTACATCGTTGGGTTGGTACAACATATTACAAGTTTTGAATGGCGACGGGTCGGTAAGGATGGTATAGTTATGTCCTTCATGTTTGAATTTTACACAGTGGTGTAAAGTTGAAGGGGCACAACCCTTGACATGAATCCAAGGTCTTCCGAGCAATAGGTTATACTAGAACTCTCCCTCTAAGACATAGAATAGTTCTGGGACATTGCAAGTACCTACGTGAACGTGAAAGATAATGGTGCCAAGGGTGGAGGTGATGGCGTAATTGAAGGAGCATAGCATAACTAGGTTATTATGCATATAATTAGAAGGGATAAACATTTGATTGTACATGTGGGAGGAGATGATGTTAATGCTAGCACCACCATTGAACATGACAAGTCGTATGCGTATGTTATTGATATATACGGAAATGAAAAGGGCGAGATCAGGGTCATTTGACTAGAGAGGTACAATATCCTCATCAAAGAAGCTGAGGGTGGCGACTTGAGGAGTGGGCATGGGGGGTAGAAGAAGGAGATGATTTGGAAAGTAGGCCAAGTGATGAGGGGTGATAATGGAGGCCACATGTGTGGGGTCATTGGGTAAAAATTCAATGAATTGAAAAACCTCAATAAGGGCTTGTCTATGAGATTCAGAAGTTTGGACGATATCATATAAAGAAATCTTTAGAGGGGGCTGATGTAATTGTCTTATCATTGTGTGATGGGTGACCCCGTCAAAGATAGGGTATATAGGTCTGTGGATGGTGATTTTGGGTGAAGGTGCAGATGGTATATTGGGCACGAGGTTGGTTGATGGGCTAGTTGCTTTCTCTTTGCCTTTGTATATCTGGGCGCGGTGGCAGCTTGAACCATGTTAATTTGAGGGGAGGTGGTAAATGGAGAAGGTGTAGGATGAGTAGTGTAATGACATGATGGGAATAAACCTAACGGTGGGGAAAATCCTTGTGAAGTGCGTATGACACACCAACATTTGGGTGGTGATTTGGCCAACTCTCTAATATAGACCATGTTGATCTCAAATTTTAGAGGTGGAAAAAAGGGTTGTGGGGGTGGAGATGTGAGTCATTGAGGAAGAAAGGGATGATGATGTGTGGTGATAGGTGAAGGTGGAACATGGTCCTCATCAAGAAGTTTGTCATTGTCGAAGTTTTGTTCAGGAGGAAAAAGTTAGAGAATAACGGTCTTCAGAGCCTTACAAATTTCTACATCATGTCTTGACACACGATGATAGGCACAAATATTGGTTTCATCAAACCCTTTTGGTTTGGGTTTGAGAGGATTGTAAGGTCGAAGCGATGGTAATGTGATGATGGAAGTCTTTAAGAGATTGTTTAAAATGTTGGCATAGGACCCTGCTAACAGATCACAATGGGAAGTGAGTGTGGGTTTGGGTAAAGTTGTTAATGATCATGAGGGAAGAGGATTTATAGGAGGGGGAATGGGTTGGCCCATTGGTTTGGTAAGTGGTATTGTCTTGGGTTTTGGTGGCATCTTCTTAGGTAAGGGTGTGGTAGAAGAGCTAGTGATGGAAGGTTTTGTTGGTTTAAATGCCTTATTAGAGAGTAGTGGGTTCTTATCTTTGGGTTTTACCTTCTTGGGTAAAGGTGACACGGGGTTACGGGATGCAGAAGGGAAAGTAGATGGTGGAAGAGGATGGGCTACCCACATGAATGACTACGTTATGGTGGAAGTGGTTGGTAGAGGTTGGGTAGAAGGCATGGGTTAAATATGTATAGGCAAGGTTGGGGTTATAGTAATTGGTGGAGGTATAAGTAGCAAGAAGTGCATGGGTGAGGGTGAGGGTGAGGGTGTTTGGTTTTTTGGTGAATGAGGTGTAATGAAGGCTCGTGATGCAGTAGTAGGTTGTCTAGCTTTTGACTAGCCTTGGGGGTAGGAGACTGTTTGATCAGGGTTAATGGATGGGGCCCTAGGATGGACGAAAGGGGGGAAGGTGAAAACAGTGTGGTAGGTGTAGACACCCATAATTATGCCCGAGCAATTTAAATACTTAAATTGTGCTAATTATCTCTCTTCTGGAAAATTGATGACATATTGTCAATAACGCTTATTTTCCTTCATATCATCATTAATTAATTACACTACGCTAATTAATTAAGTCACCTATCCAATGAACACCCTAATTAATAACCTTCCGTTAATAAATCACCCCTTCTATCTAGACCAATTAATTATTATTAATTAATTAGTTTTCCTTCCATTTAAACAAAAATTCAATATTTAATTGATTTAATCCCCTTCTAATAGCCTAAATCATACTAATATTCCTCTAATTAGCTTCTATGAGCTTACATCTACCTATTATTTAATCACCTTTGATTAATTAAAACACCCCCCAACTCCCATGACTTGCTAAGTATGAATTAAACCCTTCTAAAGTAAGGCTACCTTTTATAAAGCAACCTTATCCATTCCTAATCTTGTTTTACCTTTATCCCACATGCAAAGGGATGAAGTGTTTCCTTTATCCATTGGGCTATATTAGGAGCCCTCCTTCTACCTTTATACCTACACCTAAACTTCTTGAGAAGACAAATGCAAAGCATATAGAACAATAGACTAAGAGCTTGCATTTTATTTTCTTGAGAGTTCATCATCTTGAAGAGTTAAGCCTCTTTCCCAAGTGCTTAGGTCATATGGGAGGTTTCAAAAGGGTCTTGTAGCCCAACTTTGACTAGCCCTCATTCCTAGGTTCTTGGAATACCAAAGACAACCATTTTTTATTGCCATGGAGCCTAATTAGGTCCATTCATTTATTTGTTGTTAGAGAATAGAAGATTTATATGCTTAACATTGTTAGTTTCAAAGTTTTGTATATTGATGAATGTTAGCATCTAACCCTTGTTTAATTCTTATCATGATGGTGCTTAGTAGTTTGTTTATTTTTGCTAATTAAGGGATATTAGGTGTTAGTCTTTACTTGTATTAGCATTAGTTTAAAAACAACACATGCACACATTTGGCATGGCCGGTGGAAGTTGAGTGCATTGTTTGGCTCATTTATATCATTTCTTCAGACCGGAAATACTCTTTGTGATATGACTTATTAGTATATGGGGATGTTTTGTGTAGTCATGTCTTAGTAGGTTGATGCATTCTCCTTGCTATTATTTATGAAAACCATTTATCCCATGAACTTCCTACTAACTGCCTTTATGAGATCAAATGTGATGATGTGTGTAGGGAATAATGGAAGTTACTGGTGGATAAGAAGCCCGAGTTTGAAGCATGCGGCTGAAGACTGTTTCCATCGAATTGACCTATTAGCTTGGGCTTGACTCTAACGGCCCATAGGAATCTATGAGTTTTTAATTGATATTTGATGGACAGTGTTTTATGCCGCCTGATATGGTGGATCTTGTAACCAACATTATCTATATGAAGACTTTGTCTTCAGAACTTGAGTACCACTTTTTGATTATCAAGAAGATTATCTGCATACTGTTCTGGATTTGTTTTTGATATGTTATGAACTCATTTCGAAGTTAATGAAAGCTACAATATTTTGAGAATCAGAAGTTGTTGATCACTCTATCCTGAGGAAGAGCAAGGGCCCACTCGACTGAGGAGATACGAGGTTACTTTGAGTTTTTCATGCATACAGTCCTTCGATTAGTTTTACTGCAATTATCATTTGATGAGTTTTTGCATGCATGCTTTGATTAACTGTCCCTGTTTTCTCCATTATTGCTTTCACTTAAAGTAGATGCTTTTGTTATGCAAATTTAGTTCATGAACAGTCTTGCTTTCTGCTGAAAATTCCAGTTATTCAGTTATGGTTTAAATTGTTAAGAATAAGTGTGTGCGTATTTTACTTTACAGTAGAAGATTAGTTGTTGAAATCCATTTCATTGCAAACAGTTGAATTCCATAGACTTGTATTTAATTTCCGTAGATTTTAACTGCACTTCCATAGAATAGCCACTAAAGCTAAGCAACCCCCCAACAAACTCAACGCATAACTGGTTCTCCTAGACTCCATTGCATATTGCCTAGGACACAACCCTGGTTTATAATGACACTGACAAAGATTATGTCAGTTAAATGATTGGACGAATACAATGACCCATCATTTTTGGTGCATTTCCTGGGGACTACATAACCATAAGCTCCATTATTTTATTCCATATGTTATGGGTGTTAATAGAGTTCATATAGGAAACCAGTAGTTCTCTCGGACCTCGATTTAAACCAACCAACCTGGATGCATAGGTCACAAGATAACCAAGGGAGATTTATAGCACATGCAATATTCAACAAATCTCTTTAGACACTTCACAAGAGAGAAACACTGAGAGTGATACAGATTCCAATTCCACGCCTAGAACCTTTTCTGAGCATTTTGTATCCTCTTCACATCATTCTGCAATGGGGGATCTTGGGAATGCTGAAGAACAACCTTTAGGATGAACATTTACATACCCCATTGTCCTCGATGCAGATGAGGATGCACCCATGAAAAACATCTCACCATCCATCCTCCCCCTCTTTCGAGGAATGACCAAAGAAGACCCTGATCAGTTTCTGTTTGAATTTAAAATCCTATGCCAAACATATGATTACCGAACTAACAATCAAAAACTCAAATTATTTCCCTCCACTCTCAAAGATTCTGCTATGAGATGGTTTATGGGGTTACCATCTAACTCCATTAATTCCTGGGAAGCCATGGAAACAACCTTCCTGGATAAATACCAAGACTATTGTAGAGGAAGGGATAGGAAGGAGGAGTTCTTCCAAATACGGCAAAAGGAAGATGAGAATCTAGAGGATTATCTGGATAGATTCCTCTTTCTCCATAAACGTAGTGGGTATGAGTTACATGTAGACATCACTAAAACAGTCTTTCTGAAAGGACTGGATGAGGAAACCAAGGATTCTCTCCATCTCATGGGAGGTGGAGACGTGCATAAGCTTACCATGGAACAAATTACTGAGCTATGTAGAAGATATTCTAGAACACGTGGAGGAATAAGAAGGAAACAAACATCCAAGTCTTTGGGTACCTCTGAACTTCTAGAAGAAATGGCCAACATGAAAATAGACATTCTGCTGCAATTAACATCCACCATAGATGGACTCAAGGCAAAAGCCACCCCTGCTAAAGAACCATTGGACATGTATTGCCCTAAATGTCGGAAGAGACACCCCTTGAGAGAATGTCCTTTGGATGTCACAGATATGTGCTTAATCTGCGAAGTTACTGACCATGACACTAAACATTGCACACTTCTACCACAATTGAAGGGAGGTTTGAATGCCATCTCTCAAACAAGTGCTGAATTAAATTTTGTCCAAAGACCAAACAATCAGGGTGGGTTCCCATCTAGACCAACTCAGAATCCCTGGAGAATGCCATGGCCAAATCAGGCCTCTCAGTCTTCTTGGGGACAACCTGAGTGGGAAAACTCAAACTGGATGACTTATCCATATCCACCACCTTGGAAAAATCCCTACACTCAGTCAGGTTGGGCTCCACCACCCGCAGCCAATCCTTGGCACAATCAGTAGTGGGGTCCTCAACAAAATTTTAGCCAAAATCAGTCCTGGGCACCACCACAGAACAATAATCAACAACGTAGGTTCCAGCAGCCACATCAAGCTTTAATGCCTCCACCTCAAGCCTACCAAAATCAAGGACAAGCAACACAAACACAACTTCCAGCTCAGCCAATAGCCAATCCTAAAAATCAACAGACAGCTTCGATTGATGACACAGATGCAGGTAACACCATGCAGGTTAACACTATTGGTAATTTACGATTACGATCTGGAAAAATATTGAACCCTCCTGTTGTTATCACAGAACTACCTGATGATGCCAATAAGGAAGAAAAACTTGAAGGTAACACTGGTTCTTCACCAATGCCAGATGAACAGGATGATCAAATACCCAAACCAACTACAGCCCCTTTCCCTGAGCTGATTACAGGACACTCGGATTGCAGATGAAACAAAACTAGTTCAGGAATTGAAAAAAGTACATATTGAGGTTCCACTGCTACGTGCAATAAGGGACATCCCTGAACTAAACCAAACCATTAGAAACGAATGTATAAAGATGCCAGGAAGAAAAAAGAAATACCCAAAGACTGTCAGAGTCGAAGGGAATTTGGCTGATTTAGTTGCTGGCACCCTCATCTCACCAAAATATGGGGATCCTGGGAGCCCTGTCATTACTATTTGTATAAACAACCAGTCAATATCTAATGTTTTGGTGGATCTTGGTGCTGCTATTAATGTCATCACAACATAAATGTTTAACCAACTATCCTTGACAGGACTTCAACCAACCAACACTGTTCTGTAGTTAGCAGATCAATCCATTGTTGTACCTGATGGTGTGGTTGAAGATATAATGGTCACTGTTGAATCATGGGAGTACCCAGTTGATTTCATGGTTTTGCAACCTAAAGCTCAGAAGTTGGGATATCCAGTCATCTTGGGAAGACCTTGGCTGGCTACGGTTGCTGCTTACATTGACTGTAGGTCAGGCAACATGACAATTCTAAATGGGCAGAAATCCAAACACATTTCATTATATCCTCCTGCCCAGCCTTATACGAACAATTGTGACCAGGTATGGGTGGATTCTTTGGATGCTAACTCTTTGAATTCTTCTTTTCTGGCCACTATTGCAGTACACAATCATATGACGGAAGCTGCAGAGTCTTATGTGCTGACTGATTCTAAGGACTCTGCAACTACAAAATCAGCACTACTTCTACGGAATTTGGAATATCGGCAGAAGACATTACCTCTGCTGAGTCTGGTAGGAAACTCTATGCTTATAATTCTGAACATCTAGTTCCTGATTTCTATTGTCCTTTAACTAAGGTTCTGTCTTTTGATAACATATCCATCCTGCACATGCTCCAGCCCCATGTTTTCCCATTGAATTCTTTTATCACTAGTATAGATCTTGCTCTTGCGGATGATACTAAGCAGGTGCTTGTCAGTATGGGTAGAGAGCTGACTATAGGAAGCAACTTGGAGGTCAATCAAGAAGCTAGGGTGCTTGAGGTTCTGAAGAAACATTCTCATGATTTTGCTTGGGATTACACTGATATGAAAGGAATTCATCCTAGCATCTGTACACATCATATTTACACCGATGACGTCAAACCTATAAGGCAGCCACAACGAAGAATCAATCCAACATTGAGAGACAGTCAAAATTGAGATTGAAAAGCTCCTAAAGGTAGGTTTCATCTATCCTATATCTGATAGTCAGTGGGTTTCCCCATTAGTTATTGTTCCCAAGAAGAATGGTAAGTGGCGAATATGTGTTGATTACAGGGAACTTAACAAAGCCACCAAGAAAGATTATTTTCCCTTCCTTTCATTGACCAAGTCCTGGACAATTTGGCTGGTAAGAAATATTTCTCTTTCTTGGATGGGTTTAGTGGGTATAATCAAATTAGTATTGCCCCTGCTGATCAGGATAAGACTACTTTTACGTGCCCTTGGGGTACATTCACTTACAGAGTCTTACCTTTTGGGCTTTGTAATGCCCCTGCCACATTTCAGCGGGCAGTCTTGGCCATTTTTGTAGATCTTGCTAACGACTGTGTTGAGGTTTATATGGATGATTTCACTGTCCATGGATCCACTTTTGATGAATCTTTGAATAATCTTGAGAAAGTACTCAGTCGATGTGAACAACACCAACTATCTCTGAGTCATGAAAAATGTCTAATGATGGTTGATCAAGGAATTGTCTTAGGTCACCATGTTTCAGCCCAAGGTATAAAGGTGGATCCCAAAAAGATATCAGTCATCACCCAATTACCTACACCAGCTAATCAGACTGACATCAAAATTTTCCTTGGCCATGCAGGTTATTACCACCGATTCATAAAATATTTTAGCAAAATTGCCACCCCAATGTTTTCATTGCTAACCAAAGATTGTGTTTTTGAATGGTCTTCTCAGTGTCAACAGGCATTTGATTCTATCAAAGAAAAGCTGACAACAGCCCCTATCTTACGTGGCCCTGACTGGGGACAACCTTTCCATATCCACACTGATGCTTCTAATACAGCCATGGGCGCTGTCCTTGGACAAAAAGACTCAGAAGATCATATGTATGCAATTTATTTTATCAGCAAAAATCTGACTCCTACGGAAAAGAATTACACTACTACGGAAAAAGAGTTTTTGGCTGTGGTATATGCTTTGAATAAATTTCATCATTACATCACTGGATATAAAAATTTTGTTTACACTGACCACTCTGCCATTCGATATTTGATGAACAAACCAGTGGTTGGCGGAAGGCTCATTCGCTGGTTACTCTTGTTGCAAGAATTCAATCTCACTATTATAGATAAGCCTAGGAAATCTAACGTTGTTGCTGACTTTCTTTCCAGAATAAATGTTTCAGGTGATGATGAAGCAGTCCAAGATCAATTTCCCGATGAACACTTGTTTTCTATCTCCACTAAGACTCCCTGGTTCGCTGATCTCACAAATTATTTAACAACAGGGAAGTTTCCTGCTTATTTTACTCATAAGGAAAGAAGGCGATTGGTTAGAAATAGTGCAACATATAAATGGTGTAACAGATTCTTATTCAAATGTTGTCCTGACATGGTTCTTTGTAGGTGTGTTCATGAGGATGAGGTACATGACATACTGCGAGCATGTCATGATGAGCCAGGTGGTGGACATTATTCAGTGAAATGAACAATTCACAAGATCCTTGGAGCAGGGTACTATTGGCCTTCCCTCCATAAGACTGTCAAAAAGTATGTGTGGTAGTGTGATGCATGCCAACGAATGGGAAAACCTACACTTTCTATGGAAATGCCTCTGAACCCTCAGTTGGTTCTAGGACCATTTGAGAAATGGGGTATTGATTTTGTTGGACCATTTGATCCTCCATCTTTTGGGAAGGAGTATCTCTTGGTATGCACAGACTATGTCACCAAATGGGCTGAAGTTCAAGCATTGGCATCTGCCAATGAAGATGTTGTTGCTGATTTTCTCTACAACCAGATATTGCTGCGATTTGGAGCACCAAGGGCCATTGTATCTGATCAAGGTCCTCAATTTGTTTCAAATATGATTGAAGCTTTCTTAGGAATCTACAGAATCAGGCACCGGAAATCATCACCATATCACCCCCAATCCAATGGGCAAGTGGAGGTAACCAATCGAGAGCTCGAGAATATTCTAACTAAGGTGGTCAATGCCGACAGAAAGAATTGGGTACCAAAGCTTCCTGAGGCCGTCTGGGCCTACAACACGACCTGGAAAACAACTACTGGTTTCTCTCCCTATGAGCTGGTCTTTGGGAAGAAGCCACTGTTACCTGTGGAGTTCGAGTTGCGCACCTGGCGAACAACGTTGGAAGTTGGGATCGATTTGGATGAAGCACAACGTGAATGAGTGTTGCAGTTGAATGAATTAGATGAAATGTAGGATGGAGGCACAACAACAGACCAAAATTCTACAGCATCAGTGGAAAGCTTGGCATGATGCTCACATAAAAAAATGGATATTTCATGAAGGACAGTGGGTTTTTCTCTTTGATTCCCGCTATCAGCAGTTTAAAGGCAAGTTGCGTACACGTTGGTTAGGTCCCTATCAGGTAAATCAAGTGTTTGATAATGGCTCTGTTCGATTGATACCAATTGATGGAGACAAACAGACTCTTCTGGTAAATGGGCACAGGCTCCGAGTTTATCACCAGCCACTGGATAGGAAGACTTTCACCGATGACATTCTGTTATGAACAGACATGCATGCTGAGGAGGCTCTTTTCCTCTCACGCATGGAATAATCAATATTTTGCAAATACAATAAAGGAAGATGGTCCTTCATTCGATCTTCTTCCCTTAGTTAGCAGTTTTTATAGTAATTTCCAATAAATGTAGGAATTTTCATTATTTCTACTGCCGCTAATCATGTTTCATCCCAAATTGCAGGGCGTAGGAATCTACGGATATCGGCTGACTAAATGTAGCATGGGTAAGTGCATTTAACTTGCTAATGATATTTCTATGCGAAACATTCCCCCATGTAGTCATTTGTCATTATGATGCCATCATGAAATGATTGTTATGATCATTCTGGATCTCTTCCAAATCCGGCTCTATGAATGATGGCATAAAAGGAGTAATGGCTCATAAATCTCCACATGCTTTGATGTGTCACACTCTCCAACGTCAGGATAGATGGCACATGCTCCTCAACCATGGGATATGTGCCGCCGCAAAAATCTTAATCTCACACGGGTGGTCGGTCTCATCACTATTTTTTTGCCATCACCTTCGCTTGATGTTGCGCTACCCAAGGAATATGGTGTCATTTGAAATTTAATGCTCTGTAACCACTTCTTCCCATTGTGGTATGCACATCAATCACAACTGGTTTTATCAAACACTCGACGGGAAGTGGAAGAAATGCTCTGCTCTGGTTTTTCCACTACTGTGTATTTCTTACTTTTTGGCTTAGCATGGGACCGCGAAAGACATCAGAACCTGCTTCACCTGACGCCTTGCTCTGGAATGCCACCCTTTCGCAGGTATTTCATGATTTCGGATGGTTAGATTTCATTCGGCAATTTGAAGGTTTTGATGAGAACATTGTGGAAGAGTTCTTGAACAATTTTGAGTCCACATGCTCGCAAGTTGGTGGACGAAGAGTTGAAATTACCAGTCAGGTCATTTCTGACCTGTCTGGCCTGCCAAATTTTGGTTTAAAGGTTATGACGAATGCCCCTTTGCAAATTCTTATTGCTCAGTTCCACGACGAAGGAGAGGCACTCCCAGAGGTCATCCTGACTCCATTGGGTGTCCAGAAGGGTGTTAAGTGGAAAAGTTTTCCTGGAATCTGGGGTGAGATTGCTAAATGGGTCAACAGGTATTTTATATGTGACAGACAGGCCTCTATTCTGGGTGGTGATGCGCTCAAAATGCTCATTCACCTTAAAAAGGGACATGTCAACCAGGCCCTTCAGGTCAATTTTCCAGAGTACCTCATAGATTCTATCATTAAGGTATGCCAGAAACACCGGTCCAGTGGGGGCAAGTCTATGCTTAAGCACCCAGGGTTGATTCACCTGTTGTGTTCACACCAAGTTTTCTTTCACCCAAAGTGGAGGCTCGAGGGATGTGTTGGTGGCGAAGGGTCCAGGCCTAAGCAACTAAAATCTGGTCTCTCTTCTACACCTCGGTCTACCCTTGCATCGGGCCCTTCACATAGTCAAGCAGAGGCAGCTGACATTCCTGAGCACGCCGACATGGTTGGTACTCCTGAGGGACCATCCCCATCCATTTCTGATTCAAAAGGAAAGTGTCCCATGGCCCCATCTTCCTCCATGCAACTACGGTCCCGGTGGCTTGGCTCATGTTTGCAGACAGGCGGTTTCCAATCGGAGTCCTTGCCTGATGACACCGCCCACATTCGGGAGGAACTGCATATGGAGGATGTCCCGGCCACTCCATCATCTACTGTTCCGTCATCTACGGAAATTCACACTGTAACTCTGGAAATGCTTGACACTCAAGTGGCGCCTTCTCACAACTATCTGGAGGAGATAGCACTGCTAAAATCTCAGTTACAAGGTATGGAAGAATCCACCCTTTTATTACAAGCTGAATTTACACAAAAGACAGTAGAAAAAATTTGGGAGATTGCTGCCCTGCAGCATGAAGTGAGTTGTCTAAAGTGACAACGTGATAAGGTCTTACCCTCTTGAATAATTTCCAACAGTTGTCCCTTCAGGAAAGGGAATTGCAGAAAGAAAATCAAAAATTAAAAAAGGAAAAAGAATCTCTGGAAGAGGAAAAACAAAAATTAACATCTATCTTAGACTCTGTTTGTCCTTTAGCCATCAAACTACTGTCCTGTAGGAAACCCTCCTCAGTCTACAACATGTATGTCCAAGAACAATTTTATTCTTGGCAGTTATTTCAATTGTGTTCTCAAGCCCCTCACGAAATTCCCGATGGACCTAGTTTTTTATCAGTCTACAAGAACAACACTCCAGAAATTCAAAATTTGCTCTGTGAATTTTATCTACATAACATGATAGTGACCAATGTCCCTGATTTCTTGATCAACCTATTTGTGGGGGATTTTCAAATTAAAGCATTTCAGTCTGTATTGTGGAATCAGATAATTTGGAGGCAGCAAACAGATAGTTTCAATAACACTGCTCAGTCAATCAGATTTTACATTCACCCAACCCATCACACAGATGTCCCCTGTGGAAAAAACTTTAGATCATTGTACTACCAGGCAGGGGTTGGGGTGCATACTTCTCAGATTTTGCTTCAGTGTATTATTGATTTTGAAAATTATAGTCAGGAGAATTTTGGGGCTGCTTGGCAAGCTTGTGATAGGAGATGGGATACTTTAAGCCTACCTTTGAAACGTAGGGAGGTCCTCTCTCCTCAGAATTTGAGCTGGAGCATGCGAAGGGGTGATGCCCTCATCACCATTATCAAACAAACTACAGAGAAAACCAGCCAGCAATACACTGATGAATGGGCAGGCCTCCAAGTGCAGCCACCACTCCTCTTAAGCCCTCTCACAACTTGGAAAAACAATGCAGCACAGTCCCATGACAGTTTCACTACCTGGGTGGAAATGACATCCAATACTCAGGGCTGCAAGAATACCACGAAGCAATACGCTGATCAATTCGAGGAGTATGACATGGCTGACCAACTTGGCAGGAGAGCAGGGTGCAGATGAGTTGCATTGGGACATGCAACAGGTAAAGTCAGGGGGAAAATGATGAGTGCATTGTTTGGCTCATTTATATCATTTCTTCAGACTGGAAATACTCTTTGTGATATGACTTATTAGTATATGGGGATGTTTTGTGTAGTCATGTCTTAGTAGGTTGATGCATTTTTCCTTGCTATTATTTATGAAAACCATTTATCCCATGAACTTCCTACTAACTGCCTTTATGAGATCAAATGTGATGATGTGTGCAGGGAATAATGGAAGTTACTGGTGGATAAGAAGCCCGAGTTCGAAGCATGCGGCTGAAGACTGTTTCCATCGAATTGACCTATTAGCTTGGGCTTGACTCTAACAACCCATAGGAATCTATGAGTTTTTAATTGATATTTGATGGACAGTGTTTTATGCCACCTGATATGGCGGATCTTGTAACCAACATTATCTATATGAAGACTTTGTCTTCAGAACTTGAGTACCACTTTTTGATTATCGAAGAAGATTATCTGCATACTGTTCTGGATTTGTTTTTGATATGTTATGAACTCATTTCGAAGTTAATGAAAGCTACATTATTTTGAGAATCAGAAGTTGTTGATCACTCTATCCCGAGGAAGAGCAAGGGCCCACTCGACCGAGGAGATACGAGGTTACTTTGAGTTTTTCATGCATACAGTCCTTCGATTAGTTTTACTGCAATTATCATTTGATGAGTTTTTGCATGCATGCTTTGATTAACTGTCCCTATTTTCTCCATTATTGCTTTCACTTAAAGTAGATGCTTTTGTTATGCAAATTTAGTTCATGAACAGTCTTGCTTTCTGTTGAAAATTCCAGTTATTCAGTTATGGTTTAAATTGTTAAGAATAAGTGTGTGCGTATTTTACTTTACAGTAGAAGATTAGTTGTTGAAATCCATTTCATTGCAAACAGTTGAATTCTGTAGACTTGTATTTAATTTCTGTAGATTTTAACTACACTTCCGTAGAATAGCCACTAAAGCTAAGCAACCCCCCAACAAACTCAACGCATAACTGGTTCTCCTAGACTCCATTGCATATTGCCTAGGACACAACCCTGGTTTATAATGACACTGACAAAGATTATGTCAGTTAAATGATTGGATGAATACACACGGTAAGCCAGAAACACATAGAGTGGCACACACGCCTTTTTGGTGGCGCACACGCCTCTCGGGTGGCGCAAAGTACACTGTAAATCAGAAACACACAGAGTAGTGCATACGTCCTTCTAGTGGCACATACGCCTTTCTGGTGGCGCAGGTGTCTCTGTAGGGGGGGGCACACACACATAAAAGGGGGCACAGGTATATCTGTTTAATCCGGTTTTGGTTACAAATTTTTAGTGCTCCTTGTTGTGATCATAACTTTTGACTCGTTAACCCATTTTCAGAGTTTGAATAAGCGTCAGAAAGATAATAGAGTGTACTTTGTGAGGGAAATTTTAAAATTTAGATACCTATAGTATGTTATATTTTATCACAAAACTCCCAAAATACCCTGGAGACCTCCAAAAATGCAAATTACTAAAAACTGTTAAAAAAGTACAAAAATTGGATTTGTAGAATTTTTTGATTTTCTTGGTTTTCTAGCTCTTGCAGGGTTCTAACAATGGTTTACAGGTTTCCTTTGCATTAGGTTTATTTATACTAACTTAATAAAAAACATTTACATCTTTATTTGTGAAGGTTTGAAATGCGTATGCTCTTCCCTCGCACCTTTCTAGATGATCTTGGGAATTAGAAATGTTTCACCACTTTGTTCATACTTGCAAAACGGTTTAATTAGCTTTTAAAGTTGGTTAAAAGGAACTTATTTTCACATTGTACTTAGGAATTTTACATTTATTACAAATTTGAGTGAGATAACTTGTTATGATTGCTCTTTCCTTGCATCTTAGGACGATCTGGAAAAAAAAAACATCTTATCTCCTTTATATGACGTTTTAGAAAATTACCAACCTTGGTATGTAGGACCAAAAATTCTTGTCAAAGAAAGGAGGAATCAAAAACAAAACACAAAACCCTCTAATAAAGTTGTTCTATAGGTTGCCAAAAGGTGTTCAAGCAAACAACACCTAATTAAACAAGATAAAAAGAACAACATATTCAAAACACTGTATTGTAGGTTTTGGAAAAGGGCACGTCCCTCTTCGCTCAACTAGAACATAACCCCTTTGGCATAATGCCTTAAGCTACAACAATGGGGGTGGTTCTAGGAACCCCAAAGTAGTCCATGCAAGAGGGAACCTTGTGGAAAAAACGGGAAGTGCTCCGCACTACCTACTTGACTAGTGATTCCTTTATGAGATAGCGTTACAAGTTGACCTTATGCAACCCTTTTAAGTACACGATGGATGCATTTACTGCCCACTGTGCTTGAAGGGGGTAAAGTTGAGATACTCCCAAGATAGTCGGGACTATTTGGGTAAATCATCCCACTCGTGGATAATTTTTGTAACACCTAGGACAAGAGAACCACCTAGGAAAATATACTTTGTCCAAGAGCCCACTTTGACCATTCTAAAATAGGTGTTGAGTTGTGAGCCATATTTTCATCACGAAACATGTGACGCTTTACTTTAGCTTAGTTTTTCACTTGCCTTAAGGTGAGGTGAAACTCCGCTGAAGTGAGGCCAACATTTTTCATACCCATTTTGATTTTCTTCCTTCACATTCTTTTAACACTTTTGTTGATCAAAAGAAGGGTGACTACCTTTGTGTTACCAATCGATTGCTTCTGTCACTTTTTTGTCTGTTTACGCCCATCCATGTTTGCGGCTGGGTAAGTTAAACATATAAAGTGTGCGGAGGTGTATTTATATAATTGGTAGCCTTTGTGATCTTGATACCCATGTCAGGATAATCATCATAGTTAGGATTGATTCATCATTTTATCTCCCTTTAACATGTTACCTCATTTGCATTGTCTCGACATAATTAAGATACTTATGTCATGTTTCTCGTAAACATGATCTAAGTGTCTACATTTTGGTGTTATGCTGCCCACGTTTTAACACATCCTTAGTATACTTTGGCTTAGTTTGATTTCAAACATTGTCCCAAATCTTGGAAGGTGTCGCTTACTTTGTTTGTGTTGTTTCGATACCACTTTGACACTAATATCTCACTTCTCCACGAAGCTTGATAGACGTGTCTAATTGGTGTGGTTACGTGGCTTACATTTGTAAACCTCACCCTTTAACATTTAGGTCTTGTTGGTTGTTGTACTTGTCATGGTATCCTTTGATTGGGAGTTGCATCTTCCCTTTGTTAATATTTACGCCTTGTTCATTTCGAGCTTGACATAAATATTGACATTGTGTTGATCATCTTTGCATCGAACTATCACTTTGCACACACATTTTCATATGGTGTATTTCCTTGTTGATTGGATTTTTGTTTCACACTTCCAGAATTGTTCCTTGTGATTAGTCATTCAAGAAACTTATTTTCTAGGACAATCCTTTTTTATCTCATCGATATTGCGTCATCACGATGTCTATTTTCCTTAGACCTTCTTCAAAAAATCACACATGCATTTCAATACTTACAAAATGTCTAGTTGGTTGCCATTATGCTACTCAAATTGACATGTCAACCTTCCTTCCCTTTAAAGGATTTCCATCACACTATCTAGGCCTAGAATTTTTTTCTTAAAAATGATGCCAACAATGATTGATTATCGCAAGGTTCCTTATACATATGACAATAAGGAATCAAAGTTTCGGTGTACAAATCAAAAGATGCCCATCATGACCAAACCTCATTTGGTTCTTCGTGCTAGAGAGCCCATATGGGTAACTCATTCCCCACCTTCATCTCATAGTCGGTGGTATGATTTGGACACTTTTGATTAAAATTATTATTTGGGTTCCCCCCACTCTTCTTCTGATTCTAATCCAAATATTTCCTCTTCTTCTGAGGATTCCAATCCAAACATTTCTTCTAATTCTAATCCAAACATTTACTCTTCCTCTGAGGATTCCAATCCAAACATTTCTTCTGATTCTTCTGATGATTCGGATCCAAACTACTATTCAGATTCATCTAATTCGAATCCTAAGTCATCTAATGTGACTCATATGTCATGGTCCTCCCTATCTTCGTAGGAAACTCTTCATCATACATTTAATATGACTCCTACATCATGGTCCTCCCTTTCTTCGTAGGACCCCTTTTATCAGTCACCTCAACGACGTCTTCTTCCTTTAAAGATACGTGTGACTCCAAATCCATCCAATCAAACATCTAAAACAATTCTTGAATCGTGGTCCTCTCTTTCTTTGCAGGACCCTTGTTATTATTCATCTGATGCGATTCTTGAATCATGGTCCTCCCCTTCTTCGTAGGACCTTCTTCATCAATCACCCCCAATAAGTCTTCCTTCTTTGAAGATTCATGCGACTCAAAGTCCTTCCATTCAAATGTCTGAATCGACCCATGTGTTACAATCTACAGAATTTGGACTTAATCTTATTAGTTTACAAATGATATATCATCATATAGGTAGGTCCACACCACCTTCTTCTACTCCTGAGACATCTAGCTACACATATTCTTCGTCCCCCACATCATCTTATTCTATCAATCATCATCAAACATCTTCTAAGTCTTCCACACCAAGTGAACCTCTTTCTTCTAAACAACCCCTGGTGGCTGATCAACAACTCATACCGATTGACCTCTTTCAGAATGAAGAAACAATCAGGGCATTTATAGGGGCACATGAAGATATTCCTTTAGCAGATTACGAGAAATGATTCTCTTTAGACTTTGGTATGTCTGCATATTGTGAGGAAAAGGTTGATTCCTTTTATCAAGAAATGGAGGAAGAGCCTCAGATCATGCAACTTGATCCTCCTCTTAATCTTCCATCTTCCCATTCTTCATTATGTGATGAAACTCCTTGGTCTTGCATTGATCCATGGCCTATCTTCTCATCACCCAATAACTCTTTGTCTATCATGATTCCTCAATCACAATCTCTTATGGGGTCAACGCCAAGTAGCCCTTCATCTTCATCTAGGTGTGGGTCACCTTCTAGTAGCCCTCCCTCTACTATTTGTGGTACATTTTCGAGTAGTCCAACTATCTTCTATTCTTGAGGCATGCCCAAATAGCCCCTTGTCTTCTAGGTATGGATCACCCCCAGGTAGTCCATCATCTTCTATTCTTGGGCCACATCCTAGTAGCCCATCATCTTACATATATGGGTCATGTCCTAGTAGTCCTTATTCTTCTATTCTTGGGGCATGCCCAACTAGCCCCTTGTCTTCTAGGTATGGATCACCCCCAGGTAGTCCATCATCTTCTATTCTTGGGCCACATCTTAGTAGCCCATCATCTGACATCTATGGGTCATGTCCTAGTAACCCTTCTTCTTCTATTCTTGGGGCATGCCCAGCTAGCCCCTTGTCTTCTAGGTATGGATCACCCCCGTGTAGTCCATCATCTTATATTCTTGGGCCACATCCTAGTAGCTCATCATCTTACATCTATGAGTCACGTCCTAGTAGCCCTTCTTATTCTATTCTTGGGCCACGTCCTAGTAGCCCTTCCTCTTCTATGTATGGCTCATAGCCATCTTCTTCAATCTTGGACCGTATCCTTTTCATCCATCACATTATTCTTCTACCAAATATTGTGTTGAGCCCATGGTCATTTCTCACATCAGTTCTAAACATCCACGTTCACTTTCTTCTCCTTCTCGAGATCAGACAAGTCATGCGTCCACTTATAAGAAACCCAAACAATTTCTTAATCAAGCTCAAATCAAAACGCAAAGAGCTCTATAGCTCCCAACAAATCAAACAATCTCAAAATTCTAAATCAAGTGCGATTCAAGAATGCACATCAACGTAACCATCAAGTATGGCGTAAAGTGCGTAAACCTATGGATGGGGAATTAAATCTCCCACATACAAAATCCATGTTTTAAAACAAATCACAATCATTTATTGAGTGTGAACTCACCTTGATCATCACTGTCGACGATAATATCACTCTCGATAAACAAACGTGCCTAGTCTCCCTTATCAAGGAATTCACAAACATTGTTGTTGGATATTACCACACAGAGTGACTCTGTTGTCCTAACCTCTTAAAACTATCAAAAATCTAAAAATAAAAAAAAATTCAAAAATACAAAAAACATTGGGAAAACACAAGAAAAATCAAAGGTACAAAGATCAAACATTGCAATCAGGTATTGCATACAAATGGATGTTATTTCTTCCCTTTCTTTCTATTCTTCTGCAAGTCTTCCTACCATTTTCATCCCTTCAGTGATATTCTGGTTAGCCTATTCACACGCATTTTGTGATATTTATCTCTATGGTATCCATTTGACCCTAGTCTTTTATCACCTTGGTAAATTAAAGAACGACTGACCTCTTAGAGATCCTATCACATTCAACATCTAATAAACTTGTTGTGAAGAAATTTTGGACATATTTGTTGACACTAGCCAATGTCATCATCACAATCACTTCCACATCCTTCCATCAAGCCATCTGTGGTTCTTAACCCCTTGTCAAATAAGAGAGCTGAAATAAGTTTTTCAGAAAGAAAAAGAATCAAAATCAATCAAAAATCAAAAGCTAAAAGCTACAAAGCAAAAGCAAATTGATATATAACTCTCTCTTGGGTTATTTCCAATAAAATCTATCAGGTCTATGGATGCCTGACTGATAGTAGAGCAATGTTGTGATTAGAATCAAATGCATCTCTGTCGGGGCTATGGATGCCCTGGCTGGCAGCGAAGCAATGTACAACTATCCTTCCACCCTCCATTCACAAAATCACCTTTCAAAATAAATCATTCCTACACTTTGGTCTAGGGTGTCTTCACTTGTTGTCTATTAAATCTTCCCTTCAAGAGGTAATTAAACTCCACGTACACACACTGGATCTCTATGAGTAAAGCAGGATTAGTATGTTACTAAGTGTATCATTTTGGACCTTGTTCAGACTCTTACTCTAGTCCATATCTTGTCTCACAATTTTTTCCTTTGGCTAATCACTTCTTCATCGCGAGGATTCTAAGCTACATTCATATCATTCGCATCATTCTTCTACTTCATTCAGAACATCCATGTGTATAAGATTACTTGTTTTCCATGTTTATAAGACACATTTGTCACCTTTCACAAAAGTAATCTTCTCCTTACTTTCTATCATGTGCTTTTAGGCCAACTTATGCTGGGAGCATCCTTGCTTCTTCCCAGCACTTCATAGGTTTACGTTCACCATCATGTTGAACCTATCCATAATGGCCTTGGGTCCCGCTTCTACCTGTGAAGAGTTTGCCTTTGAATACTCCCACCTAATCACTGGGGCATTTTTGCATCTTCACCTTTCTACATGCACGTGGCCTTATGCCCTTGTACATCCCATCTATCGCCAGGGGCATCCACGCTTCCTTGTCTTCCTGTACATAGTTTTATAAAAAAATTCAAAATCAACCAAACATTCAAATATGTTAGAAAAATCATCAAAAACATTCAAATATGTTTTAGAAAACTTCTAAAAATTTAAAATCATCCTACAAAATGTCGCTATTTGGTTCTCACTTGTTCATTGTGCGACTTATGGATCATCTTGATCTACCTCCATTAACAAAAGCTAGGATGCTTACTTCGTCTGTACTTTGGGGCACAATGAGTTGCATGGTACTATTTCGTAGTGTAGATTGCTTTTCCATCAGACCCAAGTGTCCTCCATTATTCCCCTTGTATGTATCCTTGCTTGGGGCACCATCATCAACCCTTGTCATTAATTCGCCTAGGTCGTAACTGAAGCTCGATAATAAAAACATTTATGTTTCTCTATTAGGTTAGCTTGTCTTTCTCGTATTGCATTGCATTTTGTATGTTGCAAGGAGTTAGGAATTTTTCACTTTCTCGTATTGCATTTTTTATATGTTGCATGGAGTTGGTGTTTTCAGCAATAGACAATTGTTCGTAGTATGTATTTTCATGTCATTCTACCTTTTTCGTATGCTTATATTTTTCATAAGGACCGATGACGTAGATCTTATGGCAATATGATGACATCAGAAATTGTTCCAATACACAGTGGCTATAGGCTAAGCTCTTCTCTCCATCTCCTCCATATTTCTTCTACATCATTTTCCTCTCACCCCTAATCTTTCATCTTACTGGGGCATCCTACCCCTTCCCATTCTTCTATCTATCTCTCACCTTTTTCGATCATCGATCATCTTCCTTCATCACCCTATCAACACTCGAGGGGGCATCTCTCCTTCATACTAATTTTTCTTCTATCCCTTCAAAATTTCTTCCATCTACTATCTTTGAAGTGGCGTCAATTATGCCACCCCAAAGAGGGGAAAATGTATACACCCATAATTACGCCCAAGAAATTTAAATACTTAAATTGCACTAATTATCTCCTTTCTCACAAATTGATGACATATCGTCAATAACTCTCATTTCATCCCTTATAATTACATCGTTAATTAATTACAATACACTAATTAACAACCTTAAGCTCACCTATCTAATAACATCCTAATTAATTACCTTCTATTAATTAATCACCCCTTCTATCTAGACTAATTAATTATTATTAATTAATTATACCCCTTTCCCTTACATTTAACCAATAAATCAATATTTAATTGATTTAATCCCCTTCTAATAGCCTAAATCATACTAATATTCCTCTAATTAGCTTCTATAAGCTTACATCTACCTATTAGTTAATCACCTTTGATTAATTAAAACACCCCCCAACTCCCATGACTTGCTAAGTATAAATTAAACCCTTCTAAAGTAAGGTTACCTTTTATAAAGCAACCTTATCCATTCCTAATCATGTTTTACCTTTATCCCACATGTAAAGGGATGAAGTGTTTCCTTTATCCATTGGGCTATATAAGGAGCCCTCCTACCTTTATACCTACACCTAAACTTCTTGAGAAAGCAAATGCAAAGCATATAGCAAAATAGACTAAGAGCTTTCCTTTTGTTTTCTTGAGCTAGTTCATCATCTTGAAGAGTTAAGCCTCTTTCCTAAGTGCTTAGGTCATATGGGAGGTGTCAAAAGGGTCTTGTAGCCCAACTTTGACTAGCCCTCATTCCTAGGTTCTTGGAATACCAAAGACAACCATTTTTTATTTCCATGGATCCTAATTAGGTCCATTCATTTATTTGTTGTTAGAGAATAGAGGATTTAGATGCTTAGCATTGTTAGATTTCAAAGTTTTGTATATTGATGAATGTTAGCATCTAACCCTTGTTTAATTCTTATCATGATGGTGCTTGTGTAGTTTGTTTATTTTTGAAACTAATTAAGGCTATTAGGTGCTAGTATTTACTTTGCATTAGCAATAGTTTGAAAACAACACATGCACACTTCAAGATACCATGTGAACACACGTGTGTATGCAACCTATAAAGCATACTAAGAACTTCCTATTAAAATGGATAATGTAAAGGTGCAACATTAGTAGTATGCGAAGCTAAGTACAATTTGATAAGATGGGTGAGTAAGACATGTATGTTTTCATACACCCAAAGTATGTAAAGAGTCTAGATACAACCAAGGAGATAGTGTGGAATAAGGTTTTCCCCAGGTGTGTGTGCAATGAGGTTCAGTTGTAGGTAGAGGTTCCCTAAATAGTCGAGTATGAACCAAGAACAAGAGTGTGTCATTCAGTGGTGGGGGGAATGTTGAAGTATGGTTGCTGAAAAACCTTATGGGTATGATAATGGAGAGTACCCTCATGATAAATTTTGCCCATTTGGGTCAAGTGAGCTGAAAAGATTCACAAAGCATGTGAACATGATCTAGGACATGATGGTCCATAGCGATCGACTAGCCATGATAAATGAGATTGTTGAATATGATAGACTAAGTTGGTTTGGAGACAGAGAGTGTAAAATATGTCTAGTGAGAGCATGTGAAGAATATTCTACCTTATATGTAGGATGCCACTTTGAGGTAGGCTCATTGATACATGCAACGGGCCTCATGATGTTGGATCCATTTAAAGTAACAGGTGAGATGGCATGTACAAAAGAATCTATGTGGGTAGGAGCAGAGGGCTCCAATACCATAGGCATTGTAAGGTAAGGAGTTCTCCCTGAATAGGAGGAGAACACTGATGAATAGATTCTCAAGTATGGCATGGCCATAGGAGCCAGAATTAAAGGTGTTCATGGTTGGTATGTTGAATGAGTAGATGAAGAAATGGATCAATAGTATGAAAGTTAAGGTTCCTTTGTGAATAATAGGAAGAGCACTGACTTGGAATCCTCTAGGGTCCAAGGGAGTATTAAGAGGTATGCTCCTCTATGTGTAGAGGGGCTCATAGAATTCCAATAGTAAATAGCATATAGGTAGATTTGAGGCAGAATAAATGGGTATGATAATGGCTATGAGACCTGCGTGGGACTTCATGAACATTGTTGTCATCTAAGATGAAAGGTCAGCTAATTGACTACATGACAGTTTATGGTTAGCATGTATTATGCTTAAATGTATGTGTACCATTTTTATTTTTGATAGCATTCGTGTTGTCCTACGAAAACATTTCGATATGTAATCATATCTTAGGAAAATGTTCTTAAAAATTATAAATTACTGAAACTGATGGCCTAATGTGATGGTAGATCAGTATTCATGTTAAGGATATCCAAGCAGGTATTAGGATGGGAAGGATTGAAACTTAGGATGAGGTTTTGTGTGGTAGGAAATATAATGGATCCAGATTTCAAGGGGATAGCTTTTCCATGACTTAGGTAATAGGGTTCATTGAATATTTTTACTTCCACTGCTCCTTGCTGGTGCTTTGGAATTGTCCCACCCCATTTAGGTCCTTGAAATTTATTGATTTTCAACCTCTATCATTTTTCTATCCTTCCCCATGTTGAAGATAGAAAAACTAGTATTGTTAGCCATTGAAATCTTCCCCTATGGTCAAAGATCAATGTATGGGTCCATATTTGGTGCTCCAAGTTTGAAACATTTTTTCCTCTAAGGAAAATTTGTATTTTGAGTCCCTCATGTTTCCTGAGGGAAAACTCATGTTTTCCCATTCCTTCGATTTGCCACAACTCATTTTTGTGTTTGAGTGTTATTCTTGTCATTTCTTCCATTAAATAATCTAAAGGAATGAATTGATATGTCCCTGAGGAACGTATTTGAGCCTTTTAACCATTTCTAAATGCCTCTGTCCATTGAAGGAAATTTCATTTCCTTTGGATCAAATGGTTCGATTTTTCTGTATTTTACGGTTTGACAGGTATTTCTCCCTGGGTCAAATTTTCATCCTTGCATCTACAGGGGATGTGGCACCTTTTGGTTAGACGCAACTTTCTTGGCTAAACACTTCAAAAAATCTATTTTGGGGTCCTGGCAATTCATAAATTTTGTCCACGTGGAGGTCAACGACGGGCTCCTTTGAAAGATTCTACTTTTATACTTTGGCCTTGTGAGTAGCATTTGTAAGGACACATGGAGGCTTCCGCTCCTTGGCCTAAACTTGGAAATTTTTTGTGTATGCAGTTGGAAAAGTTTGGCAAGAACCAGACACATGGAAAACTCTGCAGGCTCATTTAGGGATCACGCTTTGGGCACCACTTAAAGAAGCGAAGGCAGACACATGGAGGCCTCCGCTTGCTTGTGCATTTTACTTAACTTTTCAATGGCCAAAATGAGACTGGAAATGAAGAGTATGACATGTGGGCCTTCATGCTAAGCTTCAAGCAGGAGGACAAATGGTCAGGCGGAGATAGGACAGGCGGAGGAGTTTGAGCCTTTTCTCTTTCAAAAAGAGTATTAAAGTTAAAATTGGACTGCAAACTCAAGGTAGCCAATGGGATGAAGACATGTGTCAGCATCAGAGTCAAAGAGGGTGGAAGATGGCAAACCTTCGAGGAAACTTAGAATTTTTTCCTCATGTATTCAAAAGACTAAAAGTCATCAAAGTGGACCTGTGAGCCAGAGGGTAAAAAGTCAAAAATCATCTAAGGAGTCAATAGCGAAGGTGTGGGCTGGTGGAGGAAATGTTAAAAAATTTCCTTTGTGAAATATGATTAAAATATGAAATGAGAAGCATTTCCCCTCAGCCAATCATATGAGGACACGTGTCTTGTGGGAGGGTAAAGCTGCAGAGGAAAAATGATTTTTTTTCTTTTTCCAAAAAGATGCAAAATGTGTAAAATTGATCTGCGACTCCATATCTAGTCATATTATGCCACGTTTCAGACCCAAATCGCAAAGGCGAAGTGGCGGAGGAAATCAAGAAATTTTGCAAATTTTCCAAAAGTTGTAAAAAGGTAAAAAGACGTCCTGAGGCCCGTTTTTACCTGAATCTGCCACGTGGAGGGATCAAATTTGAAGTTGAGGAACAAATCGATGGTAGTTGTGCATTTCACCAATTTGGCTGCCATTTGAGCTCCAAGAATTTTGGAGATGTGTTTTTTGCATCAATCTTCATCGGGGAATTTTTTGCCAATTCGTGTCGTTTTTTTTGCAAGGTCCGAATTAATCAATTTGGGGGTTCAATTTGTGAATCAAAGGCATTTTTCAAATGAATTATTACTCTAGTTTGTGAAAAATGTGAATTATCAGATCCAAAGTTGTAGAGTAAAAATTGGGAAGGGAAAAGTTGAAATGATGAAATGAAAGGGATCTATATGTGTGGGAAATGAAAAAAGTGCTTCCACTTTGAAGAATGATGAAATTTTTGTAATGATTCACCTTTTGAAAGAACAATTGGCAACTTTTTGTGAGTTTGTTAAATGTCATTTTCCAAAAAATATTACAAAGCAAAGGTGCTTCAAATATTCCAATTTTGGAGGGAAGATTTGAGGGGCAAAGTGAGTGAGTAAGTGAAAGTTATATATTAGCATGAATTTCTCATGCAAATGGTTGGAGAAACTTAGAATTTTCATGGGAAAATCTGGGAAGAAGCCCATTCTCTGAGAAACCACTTGAGAACCATTTTAACTCCTTTTTTGCATCAAATTTGTATCATGTTAGCTTGGTTGCAGATGTATAGCCACTAACAAGCTCTGAGATTGTTCCTATAACATTCCCCTACTGATAAATTTGGTCATTCTGGATTAGTTTGTGCTGTCTCTTGGTAAAATTTGCATTTACTTATGTTTCAGAATGTTTTCAATTTGTGTTTCTTGCTCCTATTGCAATCTAGTGTTTGGAATTTCCTTTTTATCATGCAGATCTAATTCTAATAATAGCTTAGTGGAATTTGTAATTCTAGAATCAGAAGAGCTTTCATCTGATGAAGGGATAAACAAATTTAAATTCACTCTACTTTCCTTGATATAGATTTGATTGTAAACCTTTGGGGGTACCTTAGGTCTAATAGAATAGAAATTTCTAAATGCTTTGTTGATTCATTTAACTCAAGCTTGTGATAAATCATTAGAGATTGTGTGGAAGAGTACAGATCTGGGCTTCCATTTGATGCACATATCCTGGTTGAAGGAACACCTTAACCTCTTTGAAGCAATTCTGTTGTCTAAGTCTTTCAAGTTTTGCAAAGGTCCTCAAAGAAGTTGGAAAATTCTGGTTAGTCTTGTCTGAATATCTCCCACCCCAAAATTCATTTCAAATTAACTCATCCTACCTATAATAACCCTATATTGTATTGTGTGTCAACAAAATAATACAATCCATTTACAAAAATGCACAAAGAAAATCAGGATCATACCATGTCTTTAGTAGCCTTAGCTTTGTCTTGAAAGCATTTCCATCATTTAGTAGTGACAACTCTGTTGAGTTTGAATAATGGGAAATTGATCATGTTTTCTCAAGGCCATCTCCATAAAATCTACACAACATAAGGATATTTTCACCTCCTTCACAAAATAGAGGCTATAATATAGGTTATCTTACCTCAAGGTTGATAGGTACAACCTAAAATAGTGAGGATTAGATCAAATCCTTCCAAGGTGCTACCCACTTCTTCAAAGCCTAAGTGCTAACAAGTTAGATAAATTGTTTTCCCTGGCTACAAAATGACATATAAACCATTTATATGCCTCTGAGTGTCTTGTAAAATCCATGATGCAACTCAAGTTGTGAAGGAGATTAAATCTGGGTACCAATAGCTCCCATGGGAGTTGAAATGCCTGGACAAGAGAAAGATTAGAAGAAGTTGGGATTGATTAGAAGGATGAGGTGGAACCACCTTGAGGACTACCGTGTTGGCAGATTCTTTGGCCTTTGAATAGTTATTTTGAGGTTTTGAAGATGAAGAAGAGTTGTTTGATTTGAACGGGGTGCTCTTATTTCGTAATTGGATTTTATTTTCTTCAATGGTGTGAATTTCCAGCTTTCATGCCATGGTGAACGCTTCGTCGAAGGTTCGAAAGGTTTGTACCTATAGAGTTGGTGAGATGTGTCTGGCACAAGCTCTAGTGAACAACTCAATAAGATCAATTTGAGGTAGTTGGAACGTTAATTGGTTGATAAGACTCTACTAGTGGGCAGTGAAATATGTGATCGATTCGTCTTCATACTATCATGTTGAATAGAGATCAGTCATGGTGAATTTATTGATAACATTGATTGAAAAATGGTCTAAGAAAACTTGGGCTACTTGATTAAAGGAATAAATGGAATGTCTAGGTAGTCCATTATACCAATCCAATGCTGGTCCTGTCAAAGACATTGGGAAGGTTTGTAGGAGCAAAGCGTCATTGTGGGTGATTAGGTAACACCCATGTTTGAACGACCAAAAGTGTTGTTTCGGGTCTTTTTTATTATTGAAGCAATTGACGTTAGGCATTTCCCAATGCACAAGATATGGGTGATTAGGAATGGATGGATGGATAGGCTCGTTATAGATTTCATCATAAGTTAAAGAATTACGAGAGCCAGAAATAGATGCTTCTAAGGTGTATATCTTTTCCATCATCATCTTAATGAGGTTGTTGGTAGGTTGTGATGAATGGGTACCCCTTGTAGAAAAAGGGGGTTGATGTTGAATATATGAGGTGGGTGGTATGCTAGTATATGGTGGTGTTAAGTATGAGAAATGCATAGGAGGAATAGATGTAGGTGACACATAGCTAGAATAAGTGATAGACGAGGTCAAGGGTTGTTGGTAGTATGTGTAAGTGGGTGGGGTAGTCGTAACAACTCTAGTGGTGATTGGGGGTAAGGACTGCAGGATAGAAAATATGAGGTTATAGAAAGGGGTGTAAGTTTCCGACATCGGAGGTGGTTGCGATGCAATATGTATATGTGAGGTAGTAGGTGCAGATGGGGCTATACTTAAAGCAACTATCAAAGGGACAACTGATGTTGCAGGTGTGATAGATGACATAGATGTTGCAGTTATAGTGGCTGTGGGACCTAAGATGAGACACTACAAGTGGTAAAGTGGATGATATTAGCATTGAGCTGGTGCTAGCTGATGCAGAGGTGGGGGTGAGAGAAGGAGGGATAGATACAGGCATGCCCTATATTAACTATCCCGAGGAATCTTGGGTAGAAGAATGAGCAAGGTAGTACTAGAGGGCAACATGATTCTGGTCAAGAAGTCTTGTGGACTCCTCATCGGCATTATTAATGATGATAGGCTGAGTTAGATCCATGGGTGATATGATAGAAGGGGGTGATAGGATAGGTGGAAGTGACTGAAGGTTGGCGTGAAGCACAACAGCATTGGTTTGACTGCGAGTCAACACCATGTGAGTTAGCATATACTAGATGAACTGTACTCTGTAAGTGACACAGAGAACAACGAGGATGGAAAAAAATTGATTATGAGAGGTGAACCAGTAGGTGCTTTGATTAAAAATCAAAACAGAAGGACTGACGCCAGTCAAACCAACCGATGCCAGTTACTGTGGGAAAGCAACAGTTTTGAGCAAGTGAGATAGAAACTAAGGAAAGTCAATTAGTGGAAGATATATTTAGTCAATAATATCAGAATGCATAGGATATGGTGATGTCCAGATATTTTAAACAGAAAAGAAGATGAGATGAGTTCTCATTGGGTAAACTGACCAAAAGCACATGGAATGAACAATGAGTCAGATAACCCGACGACGGTCTGTTGACCGATGCTGGTTACTGTGAAATCTATAGAATGAAGAAAATTTGATTTTTGTGAATTAAATTTGAATGGGACAACCAATCTAGAAGTTTGAATATGGTAAAAAATGAGTCCTGACACACTCAGAAATAGTCGAAATACACCAACTATGATGATGAGCTTGAAAGGAAGAAGGAAGTGAAGAAACGTGACCTCACAACTCAAAATGCAAGTAAAAAACAAAGCTAAGAAAAAAAATTAATCCTACAAGTGAATTTAGTGTGTTTAGATTATGCTATTTAAAAGACTGACTCGTGAATTTAGAATATATTTTTTGGTTGGGAAGGCGTCCTACGAAAAAGGAAAATCTAAAGGATGAGGTTTCAGGTTATGTTATGGTGGGGGTAGGTCCTTCCTCTGATGGGGTGTACTGGATAGAGATAACCAACTGGGTGTCCACTTTTCAATCCTTTGATCGTGTGATCATTGAAAGTCTCATTCCCAGGTAAGATGTCATTTAAGAAGGTGTGTATATTCAAATTTTTGTGCAGTTTGGCAAGAGAGAGAGAGAGAGAAGCAATGTGCTTTCTACGATTCAATTGTGTCAACCATCAGCTGGGCATGACTTCTAGTGTATAGGTTTCCCTCATTTTTAATGTGAGCTATAATGCAACAAAATCAGAATGCAATGCAAGTGTTTTAAACCCAAATTGAAATAGTGATATTTGATGTAGCAAATGATGAATAGGAAGAGGGATGATTTTTCACTAATGCAATGCTAATGAAATAAAGACATATTCTTTTTAAAGCACCAAAAACACGATTACTTTTAGACAATAGGAAGAAGAGGAATATTCTAGAGAATAAAATTAATGTGTAAGCTTTTCAAAAGGGAAAGAAACACACAAATTTCACCTAGGAATGAATAAAATGCAAAATAACCCTTGATGGGTCCCATCAGACATGCCAAAATGTTTCACCTTTTTCTTTATGGATTTGACAAAATAGATAAGGTGATGGGCCAAGGAGGAATACATGTTGTGATGGTCGGTTGGAGGTTATACGTGGGTTTTGACTTCTTGATCAAATGCTGACTATATGAGCTTCCTTTTGGCTAAGAGGAACTACCTGAAATACAAAACAAGACCATGAAAGAGAATTAAACAATATATGTCAGTGGGGTGCCTAATGTGTGCTAGATTTGGGAAGTATGATACTTCCTTGATGAATGTCAACCCACTATTTAATACAACTTAATGCAAGAGATAACGTAAATAAATAAAATCATACTATAGTTGATATGATTTAGGTATTGCATTCAAGTACAATAAGCAAATCTAATCTAACAGGATAGGTTATGATCAGATTTGGAAGATGGGTAAGGGTCGAGGTGTTGGAATAGGTCATGCTCAAGTTTTGGGTGAGTTGGTGAAATGTCTTAGGTCACAGTCATATGTAGAATTACCAGTCATAGAGACCGACATCGGTGAGGTTTGACCTACAACAGTTAAGATGGAGCCGATGATGGTTAAGGCGAGATGGTAAAAACTCAATAAAACGGGTTTTAGGGAGTCTCCGTGACTACACAGAGAATGGGAGGGGAATGTTTAGGTTAGAAAAGGTGATGGGAATGCTCAAGAGTGTCTAGTATCGAATATTGGGGAGCTAACAGGGATTGTGGGTGATTGGATAAATGGATTGAAGGAATATGGGGATGGTGGGATCATAGGAAACCAAAAACTAACTCAAAAGAGATAAAGAGACTAATTCTAAATAACTATAGGATGATGCAGATCAGAGTGTACTTTAGGAATAAGACTGAATGAATGGAGTGAATTTTCACAATACAGGGATAGAAGTCTGTAGATTATATTAATGTGAAATCAACCAGGTATAATGAAATGAGTTGCAACACTTATAGGTACTATGTAGAACTGAATACAAACAAAATAGGAGTTGCAACAATGTAACAACCAATACAGTAGCTTCCAATATTACATCCAGGAAGCACATAATTGTTATAACTACATAACAATTATACCTCATGAAAATAATAAGCCAAATATGGTTGATAAAACCATATAACAAAATACAACAATAATATGGTTTATAGTATAACCATATAACAACATTATTTAATTAATAAAATTAATTAAATAATTAATTTATATTATGCATAATTAATTAACCTAACATCCCCCCCTTAATTGTGCATTGTCTCAAGAGATGAGGAGAGGAACTCTCTGAACAACTCAAACTTGTCACGTGCAAGTGACTTTTTGAAGATATCTTCCCGTTGTACAGCTGTTGGACAAAATTGAAGTTGGATGTTGTGCTTCAACACATGTTCACGTATGAAATGAACCTGTACTTCAATGTGCTTTGTTCTCTCATGAAAAACTAGATTGCAAACAAGTTTGAGAACACCTCCATTGTCAACATACACGGTGGTCAGTTTGTCTTGTGGTATTCCAAGTCCTTCTAGTATGTGATGTAGCCAAATCACATCACAAAAAACTTCTCTTGCAGAACGATACTTGGCTTCTATGGAAGATCAGGAAACAAAGTGTTGTTTCTTACTTCCCCATGATATTGGTATCAGATCCCATAAAGAATAAAAATCCAGAAGTGGATTTTCTATCGTCAATATTACCTGCATGATCTGAATCCGAATATATAGTCAAGAAGAAGTTGTCATTCTTCTTGTATTCTAGATCAAGATCCACTGATCCTTTGAGATACCTTAATATGCACCTTGTTGCTTTCCAATGACAAACTTTGGGTTCCTGCATGAACCTGGATAATATAGCTCACTGCAAAGATCTATATCTGGTCTAGTGTAGGTCAGGTAAAAGAGACTCTCCAATCAACTGCCGATAGAGAGTGGCACTTACCTCAGGAGATGGATCAAAATGAGATAACTGCAATCTATTCTCCATAGGTGTAGCAATTGGTGTGCAATCCATCATCCTAAATTTCTTGAGTGTTCTCTTGGTATATTTCATCTAAGAAACAAAGATTGTGATTCTCTTTCTGCCATACTTCCAATCTAAGACAATAATGCATTAGCCTGAGATATGTCATGTCGAACGATTGATTAAGATCTTTCTTTGTTGCATAGATCATCTTTATTGAAATACCAGTAATGACTAGATCGTTAACATAGAAAATTAAAATTAAAATCTCCCCCCTTGCTTTTTGAGGTAGATATTGGGATCTATGGATTTCTTAACATATCCATGTTGTACGAGATGCTCATCAATTTTGATGTCACCATGCCCAAGGTGCCTGTTTAAGGCCATAAGAATTTCCTGAGTCTGACATACCTTTAATTCTTGACTAGGTACTACATATCCCTCAGGTTGAGTCATGTAGACTTCTTCTTGTAAATATCCATTCAGGAAGGCAATTTTTACGTCCATCAGATGGAATTTCCATCCAAACTGTGTAGCTAGAGAAAAGATCATCCTGATCATCTTGATCTTAGCCGTGGGAGAAAATTTCTCCTCATAGTCAATGCCTTCTTTTTGTGCATACCCCTTTGCTACTAGTCTCAATTTATACTTGTCCACTGTCCCATCTACTTTGTACTTTGTTTTGAATATCCATCTGCATCTAATGGGCTTCTTCCCTAGTGGAAGATCGACAAGCTGCCAAGTGTTATTTTTCATCACTGATTGATATTCAGAATCCATGGCATCTTTCCAAGCTTTTGACTGTAGGGCTTCTTGGACTGTAGAGGGCTCATCAGACTCAATAAATCTACTCATCAAAGAAAAGTTAACTTCTTCTCTTGCTTTACTACGAGTCTGTGGTCTAGGGGTGGATGTATCTGGTGGAGCATCCATTTTTACATCTCGTAATGTGCTAGTACACCACTTGGGCATACGTTGAACTATTTCCATGGGTCATGGTTCTATCTATCAACACCATCATCCCCATCCTCACTTTCATCATTCTGAGGGAACATCAACTTCAATTTTTACAATTGGAGAAGAATCTACATCAGGTGAGTTTGGAGGAGTCGTCTCTACTTCCTTCTTCTAAAAAAACTCAACATCTCTGCTAGTGTAGACTTTTCTGGTCTTAGGATCCATCAATCTGTACCCAAGATTCTCTTCATTGTACCCAATGAAGACAAGTTTCTATGACTTCATGTCCAATTTATTTCTATTTTGCTTGGGTATGTGCATACTTGCATTGCACCTGAATACTCTGAGGTGTGTAATAGATGGTTTCCGTTTTGACCATGCTTCTTGTGGTGTTACTCCCTCAAGAGAAACTATGGGCACTCTGTTCAACAAATACATTGTTGTCTTTGCTGACTTCTACCTATAATGTCTTTGCAAGTCCAGAGTCATCGATCATGCATCGCACCATTTCATGATAGTACAATTTCTTCTCTCAACAACACCATTCTATTGCAGTGTGTGTGGAGGAGGCATTTGTCGATGAATCCTGTGAGTTTGTAGGTAGTCTTTGAACTCATTACTGATGAATTCCCCCCTCGATCTGAGTGGAGAGTTTTGATGTGATGACCAGTTTCATTCTCAACTACTACTTTGAACTTCTTGAAAGTTTCAAAAGCTTCACTTTTCTTGCGAAGACAAAAAATCCACATTTTCCTTGAATAGTCGTCAACACATAGCATGAAGTACTGAAATCTAGAATGACTTGGTTACATCAGACTACAAAGATCAGTATGAACTAGATCAAGCTTGACCATGAGCTTGATATGTACTCTTCTAGAATGAAGCTCTGTGTTGTTTTCCTACTAGACAGTGAGGACACTTGTCTATATCTTTCTGAAGATATAGTAGTCTCATGTACCATATTGCACCGGCGAAGTGTCTCGAGATACTTGAAATCTTACATGACCAAGTCTTTGATGCCACAACTATGACTGAGGTGGAGTTCTTAGCCACAAGTTCTTGATCATCTCTGTGAACAAAATCAAGTTGGAACATGCGTCCCACATTGGAGGCTTTTGCAACTATTTTTGAGCCTCGTGATTTATCTCGAATTAAACATGTTTTCTTGTGGGAATGACTATCAAAGTCAATTTTTAGGTTGTGATCAAGGAGTTGACTGACTGAAAGAAATTCTTTGTCAACCCAGGGACATATAAGACATCATGATAGTCTGCAGTTGCATGAACCAAGGGGTAGAGAAATGTTCCCAATCCCCTGAACTGTATATGAAGAATCATCTCCCAACGAAACATGATTTTTTGATGGTGTGTCCCTCATTGAAATAAACTAGTCTCTGTGGCCAGTCATGTGTCGAGTGGCCCCAAATCAACATACCAAACATCACTAGATGACGTGGATGGTTCACTTGATCGAGTAGTGAACAAGTAATCTTCATTGTCTGACTGTTCTTGTTGCTCAACAATATTTCCTTACTGATGGGGTCTTCTTTTCCAGTTCCACTTTTTCTTCCCTATGATTTTGGTTAGAATGTCCCTTGTAAGATTATTGTTGTTGAGGTCTAGAGTTGCTAGATGAACCTTTCTTGTAAGTATTAGTACCAACAATATTTTAGGTCATGTCCTCTTTTGCAGATAGGACATTGCTTCTTCTGTTGTTTGTCCCCTTGATACTGATTTTGATTTTGGGAATTTTGATAGGAATTAGGTTTTCCTTTTCCTTTTCCTTTCCATTTTTGATGTGAAGAAAGTTCCTGCTCCTCTTCATCATCCTTATTATGTATGGCTTCCTCTTGTTGCAGTAAGTTTACCAATTTTTCAAAACTAACTGGTCATATCTGACATGTTTAGTGTTGTAACAAAAATGTGGTAAGAAGAGGGGAGTGATCTCAGAAAAATGGGAATGAGAGCATCATCTGAGACCGCTTCTCCTAGGGCTAGAAGTGAAGCCCTCAAATCTGTAACTCTTCTTAAGAAAGCTTTGATTTTCTCATTTTGCTTGAACTTCAATGTGTGTAACTGACTCTGTAAATTCAGTATAACATTCTTATTTTTGGCCTCGTATACTGTGCTCAACTTATCCCACGCTTATTTGGCTGTTGTGGCATATCAAATGTGGGGTTGCACATTGTTGGACACTCCAAACAAGATGATGAGTTTGGATTTCTGATCTGACTCTATCAAACTACCTTTTGTGTTGTATCAGTTGGTGATCTGGTCAGAGTACCAGTCACAACAGGCTAGATTTCTTCAAACTCAAGTTGTGTCTTGATTTTTGTCTTCCATACAACATAGTTGTTTCCTCTGAGTAATTGTGAATCTAGAAGAAAAATTTGGGGGCATTGGTGCCCATTTTGCAGAGATCACTGATAGGGTTTGGCTCTTATCACTCAAGGTATAAGGTCTCCCAATCTATATACCGTCAGTTCTGATATACCGAACCTTTCTATATACACGTCCCTTCTGATATACCTGGTAGTATGTGGAAGAAACTCGCCCTTTCTATATACCTGGTGGTACGTGAAAGAGGCATTAACGTACATGAAATAATTCAATATGTGGTACTAAGACAGTACTGAAAGGGGTCTGTGTGATTATTGACACCGGCTCAAAGAAATATCCTCATACCCACGTGTAACTTCATTATATACTTGGATAATTTCTCAGTCTGGATTTATGTCATGTAATCGTTCACAGATGGATGGGATGGCTCATAGTGTGTGCATTGTGACCTTATTACTCCTCGTCGATTTAAAGGGTCGATGCCCAAATGACGTTGTTGCAACTATATTAGGCATTAAGTGTAGTAGTAGTCATCAATGGCTTTACCTGTAAGTGCTTCCCAGAGGCACCGTATATACCAAATGCTGCGAATGAGATCTAGGATCTCGTGAGTGTTACAGAACCAATTTTTTTTACTTTTTTTATTACAATTCTACTAGTTTCTGAGCAGTTACAAAGTTTGTAGTTGACTATGGCAACCTAAAAATTAGTACAATATTTTTAAGTATACAAATTTCATTCAAAAATCTAGAAAAATTGAATGGCAGGCAATTTTTTTTTGTTTTGCGGGCCCTAGTGGCCTCCGGAGCCCAAAATGACCCACTATGCCAAAAAATTACAAAAATATAGCTGAAAATGCAATTTTTGGATAGGCATCCTTTTGTAAAAAATGTTGTCCGAAATAAAAAAATAGGCTAATGGGAGTTTTTTTTTGGCCCTAAATTAGGGTTTTTGCACTAAATTTAGTTAGTTATAACTAAATTTGAATTTCCCACTAAATTTAGCGGTTCCACTAAATTTTTCGCCAAATTCAAAAAGACAAGTTGGGGGTGGGATTCAAACCCCACACCTCCCACTTATAAGTTCATTTAGTCTATCCACCTTGGCCACTTGTGCACTTGTGAGATAAAATGAACAAACTTGTATATAAATAAAGCCAAATTTGACTCACCTCTTAAAAATGACAACTTAGCAGAGGGTCCACATGGAGCTGCATGTGTGGAATGCAAGATTTAGGGCTTATGCATGCTGAGAAAATGGATCTAAATTCCTTTTTATCTTCTTGACCGTTGAAACACCTTTTTCTTGTTTTGTTTGCCTTTCATACACACCTTTGTATTATTTTTCTTCCACCGTGTTTAAGTTTCCTCCACGGTTTTATACGCTATTTTTTGGTTGCAGGTCAGGCTGGAGGAGTTATTGAGAAGAATAATGCTTGCTGGTGTGTTGAAAAAGATGCCACCATTTTGACTAAAATTTTTGTCTTTTTTTAATTCTTTGGGTCTGTTTAGTGCCTTGACAAGGGTCGTTGTTTTGTGTAGGGACATCTTGTGGTCAATTTGTTTACTGCCACATTTGTATGGTGCCATCTCCACTTATTTGGTTTGAATGGTTTAGGAGGCAGGGGGAACTGTGTGAGGCAGGGGGGTCGGCTCGTCCGATCAACACATCCACAACTCGATTCACCTCGCCTATGGGAACAACAAACACTTAAAAGAAAATTAATTTTCTTTACACTGTTCACAATGCAGGTTAGAGGGAGAACAAGAATCAGACAGTGCTCGAATTTGTATAAAAAGGACTCCAATGGATGTCCACTTGGCTCCAAATAAAAACAAGGTAGCTCGATGCATAGGTGAACAAATATCGAGAGAGGTGGGTCTATGGGAAGACCTCAAATATGGTAGAGTGACCTCTAAATACAACAATGACCAAAGATACCTCTGAATGTAGATGGAAAAACCCTGGAAGGGGAAAATATAATAATTTTTTTTATAGAGATTCCTGCAGAAAATTTTTCCTAGTGCTGGGAACACCAGTGCAAAAAATAATTTGTGTTCAAAACACTTGGAATGAACAGGAGGATGTGAGGAGGCAGGGATGAGGCTGGGAGGTTGTAGGAGGCTACACATGCTCTCTGATGCTACAAACGATTCTCCAAAACTCCTCTCTCTCTGGTTGCTCTCTCTTTCCACACCTTCACAAGCTCATAGGTCTAGAATCTCGCTCTGGTACCAAATGAAATTTCAAAAAATAGGGATGGAATCCTGTAGATTATATTAATGTGAAATCAACTAGGTATAATGAAATGAGCTGCAATACTTATAGGTATTGTACAACTGAATACAAACAAAAGAGGAGTTGCAACAATGCAACAACTAATACAGTAACTTCTAATATTACATCCGAGAAGCACACAATTGTTATAACTACATACAAATTATACCTATGAAAATAATAAGCCAAATATGGTTGATAAAACAATATAACAAAATACAACAATAATATGGTTTATAATATAACCATATAACAACATTATTTAATTAATAAAATTAATTAAATAATCAATTTCTATTATGCATAATTAATTAACCTAACATGGATGATGGTGATGGTTGATCTTTGAAAATGGTTGCTATGTGCCATGACAATGTTTCCGTGAATGTTTGCCTTTCAAATCAGTGCTTGGTTGTTGGTTCAGGATGTCTGGATGTGAAGAAGGGCTCTGGTGCTTTCTTACATGCAGATCTTTCTTATCTAAGACTTGAATATTTCTTCCAACCTCTCAAACAAGGTTACCAAAATGAATATATGGTAACCGACAATGGTTTAGGGTGACCGACATCTGTTGAGGCAGGAAATCCTAGGTTTACTAAAAATGATAGATCTTGGCAATATTTTCGGCCAGCTCTATCTATTCTCGTGGATCAAAACAGAATGTTGCTCTTAGATAAGCAGGAATGTGGTTAGAGGGAGGATAGGCATGTGATTTTAGGGTTGAACTAAATCTTAGTTAATTAAGGTAGGTAGAACTAAGTCTTAGTTAGTTATGGTGAGTGGATATTGAGTCCTAGTAAAAGGAAAACATGCTAAGAATAGATTTATGGTGAGGTGTCTAGGTGAGGTGGAAATTAGTTTTAATTAAGGTAATTAAATCATGAATATTGTGAGCATGGGTATTAATTTAATTTTTGGTAATTAAATTAATTTACATGTGGGTAAAGGGGGAAAGTGAACTAAATTTGGTGTCTATAGATATATCAATTTGTTAGAGGAAGAATGCAATAGTGCATATACACATGGGCCAGAAAATACACATAAAATATTAATTTCATACTTGTCAAGAGGACAAAAAATATTTAGTTGAGGAAGGGAAGGAGGATTCTTTGGAACTTGTTTCAAATGTGGACACGTAGGACATCTATATGAGTGTCCTAGTGCACAAGGTGAGGTAACAAGTAGGCACCTTGAAGGAAATGCACATGTGGTGCATAAAAATGTAGAATCTATAGGATCCACCAATAATTATAAAGGACTAGAGAGTGAATTATTCTTAATGATGAGGAAGGCCTTGTTGAGGACTATGTAAAAGAAGGATGAGTTTGTATAAAGGAAAAGTATTTTTAGAATAATATGCAAGTCGAGAGGTAAGTGTGGTCAGGTGATCATCAATAGTGCAAAACATACAATTTAGTTTCATGTGAAATGGTTAATGAATTGGGGATGAAAAGTATTTCCATTCCAACCCTTACAAAGTTTCATGATTATAGAAGGGTCATCAGGTCTTGGTGAATGAAACGATTTCTATCAAGTTGTAGATTGGGCACTACTATTATGAAGTGTTGTGCGATGTGATACCAATGGATGTTAAGGAGATATTTTTAGGAAGTCCTTAGAAGTATGACTGAAAAGTTGTTCTTGATGGCACACAAATGTTATTCACATATAAAAGAAAGGAAATAAGTTAATTTTTTCACCATTTGTAGATAAGGAAGAAGGTGAAATATGTAATAGTGTATGTGCAAGAGTGTTAGTTATGTCAACAAATGAAATTCTAAGAGAAGTTAAAGAAGATAATGCATGATATATCTATTGAACCTTGGTCATTGGTGTTTTTATTGATGTCAAGTGGCATTGATGGAAAAAGAGTGAATGGTTGATTGGTAGCGTCTTCTCAATGGTTCAGTGAGCTTTTAGGATAGTTTCATGATAGTTTTAATGCACTGTAGGCTTTTTTGTGAGGTTGGATTCCATTGGTAGTGTGGAAATGGTTGGTATGGCTGGTTTAGATGTTATACAAGTCATGTATTTTTATATTATCATGGGAAATATCTCTTACAGTGTGTTCCAGGTCAGTTAGTGGAAGTATCAGTTCAAACTGGCTCATTTAGGTTTGTTTATAGAGCTTAATGAGGTGTGAAAGGTTGATAAAGGTCATGAAAAGATCAAGTAATAATGGAATCATCCTAGGAACATTTCCTAGTGCATGTATGAGCATCCATAAGGTGTATTTTAGCTCCTAAAGGCAAAATTCAAAAGTCTACCAAAATTGGCCTTTGAGAACTAACATTTTAGGCTGAGATAAGTGAGAAGGGTTTGAATAATACATGCATATTTATGGAAAATAAACTAATGCATCATGTATAGGGGTGTCTTGTAGTGATTCATGCCAAATTTCATCAAGTTTTGAACATGTATGTGAAAGTTATGCAAGTTTTTCTAAAACTACCTTCTTAGGAAATGAAAATTGAGCACCATGGCTTCTTAGCATCCAAACAAAAATTTCAAACCTATATTCGGATAAATCATAGAAGGAATTTTTGAAGATAACTCCAATGAGCATGAACTTTTACAAAAATTTAGAAGGAAATTTAACAAGGAACAAGAAAGTTATGATCATTTTTCTAGTTATGTTTTTCTCTTTCCAGGCACCTTCTTGAGTCAGTGATAGAAAAAATTTGGTTGTCTGTCTTCAAATCACTTGGATGAGCATTGTTAAAAAATTTCATGGTTTTCCAATAACATCTCTATCCTTTGTTCCATGATAACTTTCCAAGTTTTCCTATCTCAGTGCAATGCCTTCTTAGGGAGTACAAGTTGTGGGTCTACAGACATAATTTAATGAAAGGTATAGTTATATTGGTTATGCCCAAGTTCAGTAGTGAAGATATATATGATCACAAACATCCTCCACATGTCCTTGTTTGAGTTTATGAATATCTTAACATTCGTCTATAAGGAGTTGTAAAGGCTCAAACACACTACTTCAAAACTATTCTGGACTGTTTCATCAAAATATTGTACTGTGGATATGGTTACAAAATTCTACTTAATACCTCTGCATTCAAGTCTCTAAAGATGAAATTCAGAGTTGTATTACAGTTTCTCCATTAGAAATTCTTTCAAAATGAAGGGTTAATGAAAGGAACCTCTAGATTAAAGGTTGACACTTGTTGCCTTAGCAAACTGTGCATTCATTCTCAACCTTGTAGACATTCATAAGTTAAATTTTTCTGGTTAGTGCATCTAGAAATTCATGTCACAAACATAAGTTCTCTCTCCAAAATAATGCCATGAAGCTTGTAATAGAGATTATACAAATATTTTCATTTCATTATTCTAAAGACTTGTTTCCTAGTTCTCTTGCAACAATCATATGCGACTGAGACCATAAGCTTAAACTTTAACTAATCCCATAAAAATATAGAAAAATAAGGCTTAAAAGGATTTTTGAAGTCTCTAGATGAAGCATATCCATCCAAGTTGGAAGGAACAAGGAGATCATGTGAAAAATGGGATCTTAAATGAATAACTAGGGTTTTGTCACTCAAACTCTCACTGTCACAGTCTGGAGAAGTTATCTCACTTGTAGTTCTCATGATTGCATGCACTTGAGCAAGAATCTACGTCCTGAGAAATTTCCAAAAATTCACATCACCTTTGGAGGATATTGGTATTGTCATAAGAGACCAAAGGGTTTAGCAATATCTCCAATTGCATCATTGATTATAGTTCTTAGGAAGAGATATATGAATGCTCTATCTAGAGCTTGGAAAATGAGGTTATCCAATGAAAATATAATCTCTTGAACCATACAAATGGTAATGTATTCATCTGGCTTATATGAAGAAAGTGGACCGAGATAAATCATGATTTGTATACTGAGACTGTGGAAGAAGAATAATGTGTAAACAAACAACATGAATAAAATATTTGAAGCCAAATTTATTGAAGTCATATACAATCAAGCTAAAACCAAGATAACATTACTTGTAACAACTCATAATGCATTTTTAGTGTGAGTTACAAATAAATGGAATAGGAGTTGATTGGAAACCTACAAGGAGTAACATGTGAATTCAAACGTGGGTTTGAAAGGTATGTAACTTGTAAATATTCTTTATCTTCTGTAACAGCCCAGACACTCTTCAAGGAACTGACCAAAGTCATAAGTTTGACAGTCTTAACAAATATGTTAGGGAGCAAAAAAGGATTTTTCAATACATTAAGATCTAAATATAGCATATACGAAGACATAACAGGCCAAGTAAATGAAAATCAAGTGTTGACACAATTAGATGGAGTTAGTTGGTCTTCCTTGCTCGCATGAACAAAAGAAGGTAGATTAGTTGAATGGTTATAAGCAGATGAATTTAAGGTCAAGGGGCTATGCCTCTCCATCTACAAAATGGTGTTTATCCATCATGAGTAGGGAAGTGTGGAAGGTTTCAAGGAGATAGAGACACAAGTTGAGAGTGAAAGAGTAATGGAAGTACATTGAATTAATTGAATAAAACATAGTAGTACAACAATCTGTTATAAGTTGAATATTTAACAAGTTACTACTGAATATTGAAGGTTCATGAGTATGATAATGATTTTGAATATAGATGGTCATCTTTATAAATGCAAGTGCACCTAATGGTAGCTGGTAGAGTCAAATGATAGACATATTACTAAATGATAAGCTTATGTTCATAGGACTATGAAAATGTGGGATAACTGGAAGAAAGTAGAAAAAAAAGTGTGATAAAAAAAGTTGAGATGAATGTGATCTTGGACCTTTAACTGATACATGACATAGGTAAAGAAAATTTGAATATTGAATAGTAAGAGTAAAACACAAAGTTTTATAAGATTTATGAGTATGGAATCCTGAAATAAACATCAAATATCCAAGGCCTAAATGATTACAAGCTGAGAGTTGTTAAAGAGGAGAAATATATGAATGAGTGTAAGTACAATATGCCTAAAATGTAGAAACTAGTAGAAAGGTATTGAAATGAATGAAATAGTAAACAATCAAGACTTGAATTTTATGAAAAGAAGGAGTGTCATGGGGATGAAATTAGTCTTGCATAATTGAAAATAATTGTTGAACTGAGTAAACAAAATAAATTTTATCATGAGAAGAATTGAGAAACATTGAAGAAGAAGAAAAGTGAGAAAATCTAGAGGTCATCATCAGTTGTGAGAGACAACAATAAAAGTGTGACCAAAACTCAAGAACAAGTCTAAGTTTTAGCTTAGCACATAGGGGGCCACATCCTCCTTGTAAGTAGTAGCTTACAAAATATCATGTTTAGCTGATTAAATTCTATGGAGTTGTAGCTTCCTTGTAAGTTGTAACTTGCAGAAGGTCAGTAGTTGCTGACTGAATTACTTTGGGGGTTGTAGCCTCAAAAGTTGAGTTGTAGCTCAACTTGAAATCATTTTAACTCATAGGAAAAATTGTCCAAAGATAGTTCTCTGATTTCAATGGGTTTTCTCCCATTTTTGGTTTCCCACCTTAAACACTGGGTATTGTCTCTCTCTACATTTACTTGTGTATGTTTTCATTTTCTTTTCTTAACAAGTTTGGTGAAGTAGAAATATCTGAAAAGATTCAATAAGATACCGATTCAACCCCCTCTCAGTGTCCATGTTTCCAATAATTGGTATCAAATCCTGGTTCTTCGGAATTAAGCCTAATAGCTTGGAGGTGATCTTGAAGACATAAACATGAGTAAATTAGTATAATCAGTGTTGAAAAATAAGTATGATATTGCTCAAGCTCTTATAACTGAATTAAAAATAAAAAATCAAGCTCAAGAAGGCTAATCATGGCCATGAATTGAATGATATGTCCTCATATGTTGAAAAGGTATCAAATTCTTTGAGAGACAAAGGAGATTATTGTCTCAAACTTGAAAAATGAATAGAGACTTTGAAGGTTGAGTCAGAGAAGGATTCAAACAAACTCAATGATTTGTTGATTAAACAAACATATCCTAGTGACAAGGCTAGTTTAGAACTTGAAAATAAAGTAAGTCAAGCTAAAACAAAGCAAGAGCTCAGTCATGAGTTATGTCAAGCATCCATTCAAGCCAAGAGTGAAGAATGTGAAAAATTAAGTGGAGAGATAAAGACCATAAAAGAGGAGAAAGAAGAAGAAAAGGAAAGGGAATTGAAGGTTAAATCAAGTCATGTATTGTATCAAGGATGTTCAGAGGCTAAGAAGGACAATAAAGAGCATAAGAAGATCATTAGATAACCAAATGCAAGAATACTATCAAGTAAGTTTCATGGAATTTTCTTTTCATTCCATATTTTTGGCCATAGAGCTAGGGACTGCATAAGCAAGTTTGACAAAGAACATCCATGGAGAAATTTTATTAATGACTATGAAAAGAGTATAATTTGTTTCAATTGCAAAGAAAAAAGTCACATAGCTAAGTACTACCTTGAAGAATTGGTAAATCAGTTTTAAAAAGAAGGAGACTCAATAGGAACGACTTATGTGAAATGCTTCAATTTTCATATGCAAGGGAAATTTGCTAGACATTTCTATGGGACTTATAGATACATTAACAGGCAACATACACCCAGAAGGCAACACAAAAAGACATTTAAGGTGAAATTTAGTTCTAAGGATGAATTCAAACCAGTCATGGTTGAAAGAGGCATTGTTAAGAAGAATGTAGAATACATCTACAAAGTCAAGAATACTAATTCAAAACCCTAAAATAGTAGAGAAGGAAAAAGGAAAAGAAGGGGTAGGAAATGAAGAAATAAGACAAGACATGATAGTTTTAGGAAAAGCAAGATTAAGCCAAGTATCAAAATGTGATGAAGTCCAAAAGAAATTTCTACCTCTAGCTATGGTAGAACATATATATGAAACAAATCACACATGCTTATAAGGCTTCAAATAAGAAAAATAAGATTAAGATGAGTTGGTGGGCACATAAAGAAATACACCCAAGAAGATTGAAAAAGTTTTGAAGACAAGAAAGGATAAAACTAAGTCATCATGTTATGGTGATGACTTATTTCTATTTTGACATGATAGAATAGGTGTGATATACCTTATCTAATCTTCTAGGAGGTATATACTCATGAAGGAATTACTGTGAGTGAAACGTTCTATCCATGATGTTCTTGAGCAAGAAAATGTTAAAATGTATGTTATTGAGTTCATTCCAATGTCCTGGTATATGAGTAGTGTGCACAATTAGTGTGATTGTCTTGTATTTCATAGGTTCAAGATGTGTACATGAATTAGTTAACAATTCAAAGGAAATAAAATATAACACCTAATGGTTTCAATACAATTCCAACTAGATCAATATACCATCATGCTAAGAGCTAAACAAGTAATAAACATCAACACTATGCATTATAATTTGAAAATAAACCTCAAGCTAACATGCTAACATTTATTGTTCTAAATCTTTAGAAAGCTAAATCAATGAAATGCACCTAGATAAATCCTTTAACTATCAAAGGGTTGATAGTTGTTTCTTGATCTAAGAGGATTGAGGATTGAGAAGTAAACAAGATCATTTAATAGGGAAACAAGTACAAACACACATCCTCAAACCAACAATGGTCAAGATTGTTGCACAAATGTTTTGTTATCAAGCTGAAGATCCCTAAAAATTCGTGATTGTCGAAAAGAGTTAGAAATGATTCCCCCATCAAGGATATATGCAAGGGAAGATGATGAAGGACACGAGGTCTAATGATAAAGCATTGTGTATAATGAAACAATATTAGGCAATTAGATGTGCTCTAGAGTACCGATGACGTAAGCAGGCTAGCTTTGGAAATGTTTGTAAATTTGATGATCTGTGGGTCTTTTGGTTTATGAATAAGTGAAGATTCCAAAAATATATGGGAGAAGTACCATGCGCAAGACACGGGTTTTAGCCATTTGTGAACCATTCACCTATTTTTTACAAATTTTGGATTTTTTTACAATTTTTAGGATTTCTAACTAGTTTTTTAATTTTTTAGATTTTTGGCTATTTGGATTATTGGATTTTGGTATAGAAGAAGTTGGAAGAATTAGAAATATTATCTTAGGAGAAAAATAAATTCCATATGGAGAGGAAGAAGCGCGAGGTGGCAAGTACCACCCCAGCGTAGTGTGTAGAAGAAGTGATATCGCTTAGAAGAAATAAAATTTTCCTAGTGAGAAGAAGTGAGTGCAAGGTGGAAAACAATGTCTTAGTATGATGAAAAATTAAACAAAATAATTATTTAATAAAAATAATTATTCACGGCGAGGAAAAGAAGGGTTAGAAGGAGAATGGTGGTCAAAACATGCCCCTACGGCATCACGACGGGTGAAAATGGCTAAATATACCCCATGCGAGAGCGGGTAAATCATTACGTATAGTTCATTTGTTATGAGCCCATGCCAAAAGTTACCATGATACCTCTGAGAGTGATGAAGATGATGGTGACAGCATGATCCCACATGAGACACACCAATCAAGTCTAGGAGTATGTTTGACATGAAAATGATGGCTCCTTCATGAGTAGCTTAACCTTACCTTTGTAATTTCACACATTTGTTACATTATTTAATGTTTTATCCCTAGTAAAATGTGCATGCACGCATCCTCGGGGGCGTAGGCATCCTCGAGGGTGCACAGGCACCACAATAGAGTGTGCGTGTACACTCACATGCCAAATTTCACCTACACGTATGCACATGCACCAAAACTTGCGTGCAAGCACCCTGAGGGGATAGACACATGTGCCTATGTGGGCACACCAAAATAGCTGCGCAGACACCCTGAGGTACGCATACACATGCACAAGTTGAGTTAGTAAGGAATGGGTGTGCATACATAAATATGGGTGCACAGGCACAAAAGAATGTGCACATATGCACTATGCACACATGCACCAAATGGGGCACACACATGCTCAAATGGGTGCGTTGGCGCCAAAAAGGGAATAATTTCCCGATGAAAAAGAAAAAGATAGGAATAAGTATAATTTTTTTAGAAAAGTAACCTATAGAAGAAAGTGAAAATTAGCATATGGTAGAAAATAGAAAAAAATAGAAGAAATATTAGTGCCTAACAAGTGTTGTGTTATACGTAGACGATTGTTGCTGTTGTAGAATATAGAGTGGCATAACCATATTGCCAAGATAGAGGTGAGCCTTCCTAGATGAGATCATCGCAACATGGAGGTACTATTAGAGGTTGTTAGATTAGGACACATGGCCCAGATGCCCTCTATCACATTAGATCATGGCCTTTTGACAACATTGATAGAGTGATGACACAATGATGGCCAATGCTTCCGAATTCCTACAAGGGAGATTACTATTACATTGGAGGATATTTGGTGCATTCTACGCATCCCCATTGTTGGTTTCCTGATTGAATATACTAACAACTTTGGATAGATCACAATGATTATCAGTGATGTATTCTGCAGGGATGATATTCCCCACTAAGGTATGGCAGTCTACTTACATCGCTATATTTTAGATCCTATCATTCACTGGGGACCCATATATATGATGGATTTTATTAGTGGGTTTTTAATCACTAATAAACTAGGAACTTAATTTCCATTAGTCCTGATTACCATTATTCATGGCCTATACGGTTGCGAGAGATATTGCTGGTGCTAGTGCATACTGGCACATCTATACTGGGACCTTCATTTGATCACATACCACCGTCTGAAGATGGTGGGACCTACTTCACTATTACAGATATGGTTGTGGGACCATATAACCATTGTTCACCTTGTTAGCGTACTGTAAGTGTGAGCTCTAGAGGAGCCAACAGTCATGGGTTGGGATCCTGTTGGGGACGATATCCGAGGGAAGCTAGGTAATATATATTATTATCACCAAGAGTTTGATGAGCTCCAGTAGAGAGACATTATTTGGAGGCCCTACAAGCATATATAGTGACTAGAGGACATGGTAGAGCTTAGTGTTTACATGGTGGAGCACTTTCTCATAGACAACCATAACTACATCATAGATTTTTATAGGGTTGACCAATGCCAGCGGTAATTTGGTGCCATTCAAGGAGTTCCCCAACTTGATATGTGGTACGCCGCTGTGATGAAGAGAGACATACCATGTCCCCCCGCATTCAGATAAATAGAGCAAGGGACAACTTTGAGTAGATGGTACCACATGTGTGGGCCCCATTATGATAGATTAGGGACCCTGGGACCACACAAGATTACTTGACTTGGTATGCCACAATTTTTCCCCATCAATTGACAATACCAAATGGGGCATGGGCTGGAAGTATGAGGCCACCACCATAGATTCCCTTCAGTAATGATGAGGGTGATGCAGAGGGGGATGATGGGGAAGGTGATGACAAGGGAGGAGATGACGAGGAAGGTGATGATGGTGGAGATGGCAGACAAGGTCCCACATAGGGTCTTAGACCTAGGCTACAAAGATAGAGACATGTCCTAGTGATAGCACATATAGTACCTAGACCACATGGTTCAACGCATATCCCTCCTTATAGTCCGTTGAGAGGAGGAGAGGGTGGAGGTGACAGGGGAAAGTTGGTTTCCTTGCAATAGCAACTTTAGCAAGTCAGAGCGGTTCAACTTCATGTCGACAGAGAGAGACCAGGCCTAAGCCTAGATACATGTTCTTACAGTTGAGTGGGACTAGGATAGAGCTCAGGCCGGTCCGGGAGGAGACCGTGTTGTTCTAGTTTATTAGATAGGACAGATGGCCTCAGATTATGGTTCTATTACAACAATATAAGTTACAGCTACATGTCACTACTTTATAGTGGGATTAGGCACAAGCTCAAGTCCTTATGATTACTATTGATAGGGACAAAAAGGTGGCCCTATTAACACAGGAATAGGCTGACATAGCCTGGGTTACAGGAGAGCGAGAGGGTTCTGTAGAGTAAGAGATTGCTATTGGACATGGGGATATGCTATCGAGCATCATGAGAGCTAGTGGAGAAGCTACCTATTACAAGGTATCTTACCTAAGGGATGTTCCAGAGGACCAGATGATCTGAAAATAATCAATTTTTTATCTACCTGATCTCAGACCCTTGTAGGCTTTAAATGTTTGCTGACAATTTACTCATTTTAAGTAATCAATTTAAAATTAATGTAAGACAATAAATATAATTTCACAATGATTGATTATGGAGTTTGGCAATTGCTTATGTCTCCAGGCTCTTTCAAACCGTTCCATTAGTCAAAACTTGTAAGTTACAATAGTAATTTCAAAAGAAAACTTAATGGAAACTATTTAGAACCTGCTTAGAAGAATAACCAGACCTTTAGATGACAAGGGTGAAATATAGCACCCAAATTCCCCTTTCCTGGCATATTTGGAAAGCTCTATGGCACCAGCTCCACTATTCAGAATCCTCTGGTTCTCGATCGGCCTTCCAGACGCTTTGTAATGCCCTATGACACTCCGGTCGATATTCCAGGATTCACAATAATTTGGTGTGGTGCTATGGACCGACTACATAGTATTAAAAACTCCTAAACACAATAATGCCTATTTAAATAAATAGGTCTTCACAACTTGTTAATAATCCTATTAATTGGGTCTTATCAAAATTAAACTCTCCTCCGCTTGCTCAGTCTTCCTCGAGCTCTTGCTTTGAGCTTCCGAAGTTGTGTTTTTCTCCATTACAAAGAAATGGGTTCCATATTTATACAAAAATAGGGCCCATAAATAATGTGAAATAATTTATCCTTAGGATAATATTAGCCTCACCATAGCATGTGAAATGGGATTAAATCCCTAGTTGGTGGATTGCATTGTTTAATGGGATAAAATCCCAAATTAAGTGGCATACATTTTTAATGGGTTGAATACCCATGTTGGTGGCTTTTTAAAGTGGGTTATATACCACATTCGGTGGAGGAGTAATGTTTTAGGCTTTAAATAGCCTTTCCCATGCATGTTTAGGTGGTCATGGGACCACTTGAGGCATAACCGCCCCACCTCCTTCTCCTCACGTGGAAGCTTCCACCATGGGCTTTGCGTGCCCCACCGCTTCACCTATCCACCACATGGATTTAGCATAACTTAGGGATTTTGAGGATTATGTGGGCTGACCACTATGTTTAATTCACCCATTGGGCCAAGTGGTTAACAATTTGGAATGTCTACCCACGTGGGTGGTAATGTGGTCTCACCAAGATTTGACCTAAACATTGTAAATTGAAATTGTATAGTAATATGGTGAATAATATAAAATTCAACCATATAAGACTATGATATTCAAAATGACATATGGCTAAATTCAACCATATAAGACTATGATATTCAAAATGAAATATGGCTAAGTGGTGGCAAGCCACATGTTGGCTTATGGACCCACCACGTCGGCGATAGTACCATAGTCCACACGGTGACTGAGCTCCCCTCCGTTAAAAAATTTGAGGCTCTTGTCGCAACCACCAATTTTTATGCTTGTTGAAGGCCGGTGGTTGAAAACCAACAAACAACTCCCTTTTTCCTTTTCACCATGTGTCACAGTGCCATTGGTCTAATATTGACCAGTTGACCAGAGTTGACTTTCCCGTTGGCTGAACTTTGACGTGAAATAACTAAAGCTCCTGATGTCAAATTTTCACGTTCTAGCAGTCGATGGAAATCTCTTGCAATGATCTTCTACAATGTTATATTTTAGGGATGTTTAGGGAACTTTTGATGTCAAAATTGATCCCCTGATCACCAGAGGGTTACACCCTTTGAGCAGCTTGATGTCAGTAGATCGGGGACTAGATCTCATAAGACAACCATATCAGTTCGGTCAGTATAACAACTAGTTATGCAACAGGCTATAAAGACAGGGCCCTCCCGTCAGCAGTAATAGATGCCACCTCATCACCCCAGGTCAGGTAGCCCAGGCAAGGGGCAGAGTCATGGATGACTCTTTCTTTCTTATCATGTATTCAATATGATGTATCATGATGTATGCCTCTTATGAAGGCTTATTTTTGCTTGATGTACATGTATTATTTTTATCATGCCTCTTGATGAATTCTCATTTTGATTTATGCCCACGATGACCATTTTTGTATCCAGATGACGCATATTTTGAGACATACATGTATATGTGGACATTGGACACTGATATTTATGATAATGATGATGATTATGGATGTCATGTGATTTTGATGTTATACTACATGGTTATTTGATTCATGATAGATATGTAGATGTTATCATTGTTATTGCACATGTGATCTTTTTTTAGATTTATTGTACATGATGATGTGATGATATTGATTTGGGAGGGGGATATATTTTGATATTTATGATCCCTCTTGCCCCCATTTGATGATACACCATGTGATGATTAGCTTAGCATACATGTATGATGTACACTTAACTTTTTATTTATATATGATGTATAGATGATGTTATATGTGATGATATAGATGGAGATATGATGATGTGATAACAAAAATATGTACGTGCAACAAGAAAACACAACAAACATTACCAATTCTACCAAATATAGCCATACTAAAACAACATGAAATAACACAACTTATGCACATTTATTTACAAGCATGCAAAAACATACTTCATATGTACAAGCAAGAATGAATCTAATCTAAGAAAGAAAATATGAATCTAGCAAATTATGTTTAAGTGACAAACTATACAAATGTACAAACAGGCAGAAACTATTCAAGCAATCAATGTACACAAAGTAACAAACTAATCAAGAAACAAGATAAAACAAGTAAACTAAAGCTATGTTTTTATAAGATTATTTTTAGTGTGTTTTGCGTTTGTGGGAATTTTGTGAAACAATTTTTTTGTTTTTGTTTTTTGTGTTTTTCTATTGTTTACGGTTTTTTAAGTATTTTGCATATGTTTTTTTATTTTTGAACATATTTGAATCTTTTTGTGATTTTCTAAGGTTTTCCAAAGCTATGTATAGGAAACCGAGAAATTTGGATTCCCCCAACATTACATGGAGAATATACAAGGGCATGCACCATGTATTTATAAACATGAAGGTGAAAGAGAGAAGGTGCCCCCAGTGTTAGATGGGGAGTATAAAAAGGCAATCCCTTCACTGATTTACAAGAGGAGAAATAGCTAGATCAAGGCTTGACATGATAGGCTCGCAAGGAATCTCGGATGCCAAAGTGGAAATAGCCCTATGATAAGTAAAATTACCCCTAGAAACTAGATTCTTGTGAACAACGAGTCCTCCTAAGGCACCAAAAGCCAGTTTTCACCAAGGGATCTATCTAAAGCACCACAATTGTGTCTTTTTTCACATATGGATAACCTGTTTTCTCTTTTCTTTTTTCTTTTTTTTTGATTTTTTTTGTATTTTGATCCTTTTTTACTTTTTTTTGTTGTTTTTTCTTTAAATTTTAAGAGCCATGTTCAAGCATAGAACCGCTTGAGATGCATGGCATTCATAGGTTCACAGAGTTCATTTCCATTAGGATGAGCTAGCTTGTATGCTCCCGACCCATATTTTTCCACAATGATGTAAGGTCCTCACCAGTGTGGTTCGAACTTGCATTTCTTCTCTCTTTTTGCCCTTGTGTTGAACTAATTCTATTTCATGAAAAAATCTCCAACCTCAAATTGATGAGGTATGATCTATTTTTGTAGTTCTGGGAGACTCTATTTTGATAGATCTTGAGATGGTTAAGGGTGCGTATGTGCTTTTCATATAGGAGTTCTAATTCTACTAGCCTGACCACTCTGTAATCCTCATCTTTGTCTAGATAATCCCTAAGAGGTATTCTTAGGGAAGGAAGCTCTATTTCTAATGGGATGATAGATTTTGTCCCAAACACTAGAGAGTAAGGTGTCACACCTGTAGGAGCATGAATGGAGGTCTTATAATCCTAGAGGGAAGGGTGAATTTAAAAATTCTACTTGCGACCTATTTTACACACCATCTTTTCCATGATCCAAAACAATATTTTGTTAGTGGCTTAATCTTTCCCATTACCGCATGGACCACTTTAATCTTAATTGAAATTGATGACAAAGATATTTCATTGTATTGTTCTTGAATAATTTTCCATTGTCAATAACTATGGCCGCATAAATTCCATATGGGAAAATAAGGTGATTCATGGTGAACTTTGATATCTGAGCACATCTAACATAGGTCAATGGAACAACCTCCACCCACTTAGTGAAATATTTTGTGGCCATGATGATGTGGGTATGACCATCAGATGAGGTAGGGGTGAGCTTCCCTATTAAATCGAGTCCCCATTTAGAAAATGGCCATGATGTTGTAATTGGTTGTAATGACTGTGACGGTGCATGGATGAAATTCCCATACTTTTTACATAGAACACATTTCCTTACATGGTTGCAACAATCTATCTCCATAGTAGGCCAATAGTAGCCTACCTTTAACAATTTATTCACTAGGACCATTCCATTTGTATGGGCACCAAACACCCCTTCACGTACCTCCTTGATTGCTTGGACTAACTTTGCTACATCTAGACAATGTAACAAATTCCCATCATAGCCACAATAAAAGAGCATACCTCATAGGAGGGTGTAACGAGCTATTTGGTGGATAAGCATTTGTTTTTTGAATCGAAAGATGTTAGGAAGAAAGGTACCACTTTGGAATGTAGTTAAAAATAGGGTCATACCATGGGGAATAGAGGCAAAAAAATTCACATCCCAAGCATGATTCCAACATGTCGTATGCAGGTTGACGTAGATTTTCAACAAAGAAAGGAATATCATTATTTTATGGAAGAATCCGTAGCATAGAACCCATTGTTGCTATTGCATCTGTAGATTGGTTTTGTGCCATTGGAATTTTATCAAAGGTGATGCACACAAAGTATTCTTTTAGAGTTTCCACCAATTTATTATATGGGATGAGATTTTCATCCTTGACCTTGTACTCATCGTTGACTTGTACTCATCGTTGACTTGTTTGATGATTAGTTGTGAGTCACCAACAACCTTAAGGTGGTGAATATTCCATTTTATTTCCAACTTCTCTACATTGTTATTTGTGCAAGGAAAGCCAAGATGGAAAGCTTGCGGTATGGGGTCTCCTAAAGGAGTGATTAGCACTACAATTTTTAAACCATGGAAAGTGAATGATCCGTCAAGTGTACTTGCCACATGACAAATTCCTCAATATACATCAGTGATGTGTATGGTAGATCCAGACTTATAGGCTCTGTTCCAAGTAAAGGCACTTCTGATAATTGTTCGGCAAGAACTTTTCATTTAATTGAATTCTAGTGTACGTACTCGATGTAAAATTCACTGAGAAGAATTATCTAATTAGCCATTCTACCTATAAGGACAGGTCTTGACAATAGGTACTTGAGTTGGTCAACTTTAGAAATAAGCTTGATTTTATTGTTTAATAGGTAATGGTGGATTTTTTGAAAGGTAAAAACAAAAGCTAGACAAGCCTTTTCAATTTGGGGGTAGTGGAGCTCATAGGAAATCAAGGTATGGATAAGGTAGTACATAGCTTTCTCTTTTTGTCTTAGGTCGTATTGTGCAAGAAAATTGCTAATAGAAAAATGTGTTGCAGATATGTATAGCAAAAATGGCTCACCTGGGGATGGAGGCATGAAGATAGGTGGGTTGGGTAGGTATTGTTTAAGCAAGGAAAATACTTTTTGTTGCTCTAGTCCCCAAATGAAATCAACATCCTTGTTAAGAAGATGAGTAAAGGAATGCCATTTATCAACAAGCTTCAAAATGAAGTGAGAGATGGATTGTATTTTCCCTTGCAGGATATGAAGCTATTTGATATTCTTGGGAGGAGGCATTTCAGTTATTACGATGACTTTAGCTGGGTCCACCTCAATTCCTCTTCTTGATACAATGAATCCTAGTAACTTCCCTAATAATACTCCAAACACACATTTATCTGGATTCAATCTGACTTTATATTCCCACAGACATTCAAATATGCACCACAAAACTTTAGGGTGGTCTTCTCTTGTCTTGGATTTTCCTAGGATATCATCTACATATTCCTCCATGATGTCATGTAGCATATCATAGAATATCACTGTCATTTCCCTTTGATAAGTTACATCGAAATTTTTGAGGCCAAAGGGCATTACCTGATAACAAAATGTTCCCCTAGGGGTTGTGAAGGATTTCTTATGTTGATCTTCTTCTGCTATCTTGATTTAATTATATCCAAAAAAAACATCCATAAGAGATAAAATTTCATAGCCCGCAGTGGAATCGACAATCATGTCGATGTTAGGCAAGGGAAAATCATCTTTTGGACATGCCTTGTTGATGTCTCTAAAATATATGTAAATATATATTCCAACGGGTTTATTTTGTATAGGTATTATGTTCGATATCCATTCCGAGTAGTCAATAGGTATAATGAACCCTGTAGCTAGCAATCTTTCTAACTCTTCTTTACCCAGTAGAGACACCTGTGGATGCATTTTTCTTAGCTTCTGTTTGATGTGCTTTGTGTCTGCGTGCAAAAATAAGTTGTGTACTAACAAAATTGGATCCAGGCCTGAAATATATTTATAAGACCATGCAAATATATCCACAAATTCTCTAAGAAGTAAGGTGAATGTCATTTTCTCTTGTGTTGAGAGAAAATATCCCAACTTGACTATCTTTTTATCTTCTTTTGTTTCAATGTTCACATCAACGGTTTCTTCTACTAACATTTTTGACATATCCTCCATGTGTGTAGGATTGGAAGGAAGGTTGAGATCTTCTTCTAAGGGCATCTCTACAAGATTTTCACCCTTAGCATGGTCACTTGTCTTGTCCATTGATTTCTTTACTTGTTTTTGGCCAGCGCCTCAAAGAGGTTTTCAATATGTGACTTGGAATTTTGTGTTTCCCAAGGATTTTCTTTGAAACTTTTCCCTTGATTTTTCTTAAATTTTTTTGACCACGAAGCTTAGATTCCTCTCTGAAATAGGTGCAGGTATCTAAGTCAATGAAGAAACCTTTCTTATGGTCTCTAATTGGAATTGTATCTCGTATGCCCATGAATTCTGTGATAGCCTCATCGTTCTCAAAGAGGTCCAATGACACATGACGTTGTTGGTCCCAATTGACAAGGGAAGGGTAGATAAGGTCAATTTTATTTTTAGTAGGTGTTAAGGTAAGGAAAATGGTATCCATAAAAAGGTTTGTGGAGGTAAGATCCTCATATTGGCTACAATGGGAATTTGTGTCATTGTCTAAATAATCAGAGCTATCCTTGTGCTCAGAAATGGTAGCATTTTAATCATTGGGGTGCGATCCATATGGTTGAATTATGATACCATATCTTTCTGTTTTGAAATGTGGAAGTAGAACTAGTTTTCTTAGTCCTTACTCATTATTTCCACATCCTAGGCCCTTATAGCCCATAAAATAAATCATTCGACTAAACTTCTCATATTCAGGGATTTGGTAGCAGGTTGGCTGAGTGTCCTCCGAGACCCATGTTGTAGGTGGGTTCAACAACTTCTCTTCTACAAGTAATCACTCAGGTCATAATGTCCCAATAGTTTGTTCATCTCTAGGCCGCTTGAATCGATAATTGGCCCTTAATTTTTTTGGTGATAAATATAAGTCTGAATCTAGGAGACTTTGTTGCACATTGTATTCTCCACAACTATATTCCAAATTTTTCATCTCCCATGAATCAGAGGGAGAAGTAGCTATAGAAGCCTCTCAAGCACAAGTACTAAGGGAGTATGAATAAACTTGTGATTCGATAGATTCTAATTGAAGGGGAACAACTATATGAGCATAAGGACATGCATATGTACCCTTACGTGTAAAGCTATTAAGAGATCTGTAGTGAGCGAAGGTTTTGGATCTCCTTGTATTGTAATAATGTGTCCCTCATGTTTTAACTTGATGCACTGATGGAATGTTGATGGTATAGCCTGCATGGCATGAATCTAGGGGTGGCCAAGAAGCATATTATATGGAAGTTCCAAGTCTAAGATGTGAAACTTGGTATTGTGAAAAGTTGGTTCTACTTTCATCGGCAATGTGATTATTCTAGATGACTCCCACTTTGCGTTGTTATAAGTGGTTATGGTAATGATATGGGACTCTAGATCTTCATCTGTGTGTCCTAGCTGTTTGATTAATTTCAATGTGCATATATTCAATCCCGACCCGTTATCCACAAACACTTGTTTTATCTTTCGGTGGGTAGCAAATACCTCTATATACAAGGGAAGATTATGTGTGTGATATTCATTGGGGATTTATTTGTGGTTAAATGAAATGTGTTCAATTGGTGAAATGTTTTCCACCGCAACTTGTAAATGTGAAGGGTCTACTTCCATTGGAACTCCTGACCCCTAAAGAGTTTTGTATATGATTTCCTTATGTACATTTGATATCTTAAGAAGATCTAAGATCGAAATCTTAGCAGATGTCTTCTTAAGTTTCTCTAGGATATTGTACTGACTATCCTGAGGGGTAGATAGAGGAGGATCTGAGATCATGAGGTGAGTGTGCCTTGTTACTGCAACCTAATCTTTTCCCTTGATCCTAATGGTATTCACATGCTCGTCAGAAGAGAAAACACATCCAATAAGTGAGTCATAATGGTTTTTGTCACTTTTGGTATATAGATAGTTTGTGGCTTTGTAGCTTTGGGATAACTTTCCCTAATCCAAATTTTTCTCATCTGGTTTACCATGCTTAGGGAATGGTTCTTTTAATATCCCCATCTTTTCGTTTGGTGTTTGGTTTCTCTATAGTGTGTCAACTTCTATTTCTCCATTATCAATGAGATCTTGGATGTAGTGGCGAAGTCTTAGGGGTTTATCTATCTTGTGTCCCTTGACATGATGAAAATCAAAATATTCATGCTCTTTATACAAGGATGGTTTAGGGGCATTTTCATCAAAAAGTTGCATTGTAGGATAAGTCACCATGTGAATTGTATCCAATTGTTTCAATATTACAGAAAAAGACTCATTAAGAGGAGTGAATGTTTTATTCTTTGGTGGTGGTTGAATTGGTTCTTTGGTCAATTTAAAAGGTTGAACAACTTGGACCCTTTCTACTCATTTGAAATCCATGAATCCATGTCCCACCACATTCTTGTTTTTTTTTTTTAAATATTTGGATTTTCTATTGGTTTGGTAGTTTGATTATATTTTGATGATGATTTGATTATTCATTTTGCAATGAGGGCCTTTTCTATCTATATGCCTTTTTTGATGACCTCTTCAAAGGTGTGGACACAATGCATTTGTAAATGGAAAGCAACGTCCAGATTTAGATGGGCTATAAAGATTCTCACAAGATGTTTTTTTAGGAAATACGCAAGGGAAGCCGTTGGCTATCCCCCACCATATTTGTAAGAAGCTCCCAAATTTTTCATTAGGACATTGTTTAGTATTACACAAGTCTACCATAGTTATGTCACTTTCTATGTTATATGAGAAATGTTGAACAAACCTCTCTGCTAGTTTAGGCCATGTGAAGATAGACCCATGAGGTAAATGAGTGAACCATTCTAAGGCTTGTCCCCCTAGACTCTTTGGAAAGAGTCGTATGAGGTAATTTTCACTATATGCCACTTTTTGGCATGCAATGTAAAAATATTTCACATGATCTCATGGGTCGCCTTTCCCTCTATACTTGTTAAAATTCTTAGGAAAGGGTTGAAGCGTCATAGCTTTATCAAATGGATGGGGGCATAACTCTTCGTATTGGTACTTTTTGTTATGCCAAACATTTATTTCTTGAAGGCTTACAAGTGTTGCTTTCAAGGATTGTATTTCTTGTGTAAGTAATTTTTCCTTAGTACGAGAAACGGGAATATATATGCGATTGTATTTCACATTTTTTCCTTGATTCTCCATGTGAAGTTCACTAGTTTTGACCTTAGGATTCTCCTTATGTACATTTTTGTTTGTTTCCTTTTGCACATGAGATGTTAGTAAAGCTAATTTTTGATTAAGGTTTTGAATTTTTTTTTGAATAGTGACTTCTTCCTCAAGAGTTTCTTCTTCTTCGTTATATGGAGGTTGTTCCACGTTTTCATGTTCTAGTCTAACTCTACGTGGCATTTTGATGAAAGGTATTTTATAACCCACCATATTATCATTTCCTACATTAGATGTGGAAGCATGCCCATGTGTTAGGATGTATTCTATGTTAATGAGAGGTTTTCCTTCCTTATTATATTCATTCATAGGTGGGATTGTCTCATGTTATGTAGGCATTCTAGCCCCTAATTCCACAACTCTCGCTAGCACCAGATGTTTGTTTCTAAAAATGAATTCGTCTTATAAGGCGGGCTCAAAATCAAAATCCAAACGTGGTGACCCTAACTCATCACCACTATGATCTACCATCTCCTACACTTCTTTCTCTATGAAGAATATAGGCCTGAGATCATGACAAATAAAGGGATTTGACCCTTGTTTGTTTGAGGTTTTCCAAGTTTGTGCTTGTTTCATTTAAAATGCTTGTCTTTTGGCTCCCAATATTATTTTAGGGGCCATGATGAGTGAGAGTTTTCACTAAGGTGTTTTGAATTCGTTCAAAAAGTGTTGATCAAACCTATGTGAAAATCTACAAATGTTGATAACATTTCAATAGTTCTAAGAGAAATGAATGTCAAAGGATAAATGTGCCAAAGTGATTGTCTTAAAAAGAATAAGTCAATAGTGAAAAATAAGATACAATCACACCATGTTTAGTAATAGAACAATCAATCAAGTGATATACTTCCTAAGTATGTTTCCAAATGGTAGTTGGTGTTTTAAGATGAATAAAAAAATGTTACCACTTATGTTAAGTTCAAATAAATGAACAAGGCGTAAGTGCTAACAAGAAGTTAATGCGATCTCCAAAAAAATTATACCAAAAGCGAGGTTGAATCCAATCAAGACCTATATCCCAATGAGTGGCGGTTACAATTGTGAACGACACAACAATAGCACCAAGATATGTTAACTAAACTTTGCAAAAAAGTAAGGTATTAATATCAAGATGATATTGATATAATGTGCACAAATGGTAACAGTGTAACACTCAACACTTTTCAAAATCGAGGTAATAATTGAAATAAAACTAGGGCTAGAGTATACCAAGGAATTGTTAGAGTGCGTATAACGTAACATCACAATATAGATATTTAGGCTAAGTTTACGAGAAACAAGACGTAAATATCAAAAATTGTAGCGATGTGATATAAAAAAAATAACAGTTCTAAGGAGAATCAAGGTGATGAATCAAGCCTAACTAAGATTTACGATCTTGATTTTGGTATCATGAAAAAAGGCTACCAATGATATAAAAATGTCCCCACACACTTTAGACTTTTAACAACTCAACCGCAAACATGGATGAGCATAAACGAACACAAAAGTGGTGAATACAATCAATTAGAAACACAAGGGTTATCACTCCTCCTCTAATCAACAAAGTGCAAAAAGAAAGTGAAGTAAGTAGATCAATTGGTTTGAAGAGAGTTTGGCTTCACTTCAGCAGAGTTTTGCCTCGCCCTAGGGCAAGTAAAAACGAAACAAAAGTAAGACTTCACAATCCTCGTGATGAATGAAACACCATTCAAAATTCAATGGAATCTCCCCTTGTTCGATAAACAAGGTTACGACTCTAAAAAATTTATCCCTTTACAATGAATCTTAACTCAAACTAGTTTTGAAATGGTCAAAAGTTGGCTCTTGATCAAAGATAGCTTCCTAGGTGGTTTTCTCAACTAGGTATCACAAGTTATCTAACACGAGCTCAATTTACAAAGAAAGTTACACTATCTAATCTTGGGTTATCTTGGATTTACTTTATCCCCTTCAAGTAGGGTGGGAAATAAATGCATCCATCGTGTACTCTCACTGGGGTCATTATAAGGATAAATTTGACGCTAAATCACATAAATGGTAACACTAGTCAAGTAGGTTGTGCTGAACACTTCCGGTTTCATCCAGAAGGTTCCCTCTTGTGTGAACTACTTTAGGGTTCCTGAAACCACCCCCATTGTTATAGTTTAGAGCATTATGCCAAAGGGGTTATGTTCTAGTTGAGCAGATAGGGATGTGCCCTTTTCTGAAACCTACAAATACAATGTGATGTTTGTGGTGTGTTTTTTTATCTTGTTTAGCTTAATGTGGTTTACTTGAACACCTTTTCGAAACATACATGGAAATTGTATTAGTATTTTTTTGTCTCAATTTCCCCTTTCTTTGACAAGCGTTTTAGGTCTTGCACAGTGGATTAGTAATTTTCCATACACACAAAGAGGACAAGCGTCATTTTTGATTCTTAAGATAACCCTTAGATGTAAGAGAAGAGCATACACAATGCAAGATCCAACTAAGAAATAAACAAATGGAAAATACTTAATTCAAATGTGACACATGTTCATTTTAACCAAATTTGACACTCCAAATGTTTTTCAAATAAAATGAAAGAGATAGGAATCATTTATGATTCCGAAGATTGCCTAAAAGGCATGAGGGAAGAGCATACATGACCTTACTCTTATGATTAAATATGCAATGTTTATCCAATTTAATATAATTTAAACAAAATCATGTAAATACACCTTGTAAAATAGAAATTAAACAAAATAAACTTACAATATGGTAGTATTTTAATGATACAAGCCTTTGTGAATGTTAAATTGATATTCAAAACTAGACTTTCGTATCTGCGCGTAGATCATGGTGGATACATGTGGATCATGGCATATGCTCATATATTAGGGTGCATGCATGCCTCTGTGTGAATTAGAAAAATAATAGCGTGCTTACGTGACCAGAGAGATGCATGTGCGAGTATATGGATGTGTGCACGAGTCAAGAAAAATAGAAGGCCAAATAGATATGATAGTGTGTGTGTGTATGGGAAGAATGGTGTCTACGTTAGGAAATGGGTGCATGTGTGATTCTCAAGGTACCTACGCGGGTCTGACAAAAATAGGGTACAATACTACAATAGTGTGTGTTAGACAGAGTGTGTATGCACTCTAAAATGGGTGCATGTGTGCTAGTTTATGTGCCTGTGTGCCCCCTGCAAAAAAAAAACCTAGCGATGACATCAAAATATGGCACAATAACGTAAAAATCTCAAAAATCTCAAATATTTAACATGTTAGCTCAAATGAGGTTTGTTGATACATGTTTCCATTCTTATCCACTTCATTCCATGAGAATAGAGAGTATTTTTAAGGGTAACAAGATATGATAGAATAAATTAGTGATCCCTAAGGTTGAAGATGTTTGCAATAGCATTTCAAAGTAAGAAGAGTCCAGTTTAATCTTAATAAGATGTAAAGGCTAGCTACAGGTATGAGATTGCTCATCAAGGCAGGGGGAGCAAGTTTGAATCTAAATGATGCAAGTGAGATGCCAAGAGACTATCTGAAGGTATGTTGACATGTTAACCAATTCATATGATCACAAATCTATAACTACATGCAAAGAAGACCAAGAACACTATAAATGTCTGATCAAATGTCTCAGGACTTTGGTAAAGAGAATGATTTCTTCCCAAGGAAAGAAATCATATTATGACATCAATTTTTTTGTGTCATTTGCTAGAGATATGAATAATATTCTCAGAGGAAGTGATGGATATGATATCAATGATGTGAGTAGCATTCCAAAGATTGTAGAAGGCTGTCTTAGATTTATTGAAGTTTCCATTTAGGGATCATGGTCCTAAAAGTGAATATGACAGAGTTAGGGGAAAATTTTGTGATCTCAAGCATGAAAATGTCTTAGAAAGTGATGTAAAACATGAATAAATGTAAAATAAGGAGAGCATTAGTTCAGGGGGAGCTTGGTTTAGTCAATCAGAGGTTTCTCAGGGTAGGTATAAGAGCTTAGAAAAGAGAAAACACAGTCCTTGGGGGAGCTCGTGGACAAGTAAGTTTAGTTTCTCATGTATAACTATTTTCAATTATCATTGTTTCATGTCAAGTGGCTAAAAACCCTTTTTCATAGATTTCAAAGGGGAAGAGAAGTTGTCAGAAACCATGAGTGGTTATTAGAAGTTGTTGGTGTGTGAATTTTCCATCAAATTTTTTGAGTATGCTGCAGTCAATGATAAAGGGGAAGATTTTTAAACCCTATTCACTGGTGTTTTTATTGATGTCAAGTGGCACCGATGGAAAAGGATTCAATGGTTGATTGGTAGAGTCTTCTCAGTGGTTCAGTGGGATTTTAGGATGGTTTCAGGATAGTTTTAGTGTTCTGCAGGCTTGGTTTGTGAGATAGGAGTCCATTGGAAGTGTGGACATGGTTGGTATGGCTGGTTTAGATGTTCTACAAGTCATATATATTGATAGTATCATGGGAAAGAGATCTTATAGTGTGTTCCAGTTCATTTAGTGGAAGTCTCAATTGAAATAGACTCATTTAGGCCTATTTCTAGAGCCTAATCCAGTGTGAAAGGTTGTTATAGGTCATTCCAAGATTAGGTAATCATGAAAGCATCCTATGAACATTTCCTAGTGCATTTATGATCATCTAAAAGATGTATTTTATCTCCTGAAGGAAAAATTCAAAAGTCTACCAAAATTGCCTTTGATAACTGACAATGTAGGATGAGGTAAGTGAGATAGGTTTGAATAGTACATGAATATTTATGGTAAATAAAATAATGTGTCATGTATATTGGTTTCTTGTAGTGATTCATGTAATATTTCATCAATTTTTGAAGAGGTATGTGAAATTTATGCAAGTTTTTCTAAAACTGCCTTCTTAGGGAATATAAATTGAGCACCTTTCCTTTTTAGCATCCAAAAAATATTGTTGAGACTTCTTTGGATAAATCATAGAAGGAATTTTTGAAGATCACTCCAAGCCTGAAATTTTTCAAAATGTTTGAAAGAAATTGAACAAGGAACAAGAAAGTTATGATCATTTTTCTAGTTATGCTTTTCTCTTTCCAAGCACCTTCTTGAGTTAGTGATTAAAAAAAATTGGTTGACTATCTTCAAATCACTTGGATGAGCATATTTAAAAATTTCATGGTTTTCTAGTGATATCTCCATCCTTTATGCCATGAATACTTTCCAAGCTTTCTTGTCTCATTGAAATGTCTTCTTAGGGAGTACAAGTTGTGGGTTTACAAACATAATGTAATGAAAGGTGTAGTTATGTTGGTTGTGCCTAGGTTCAATACTGAAGAGATATATGATAAAAAAAACATCCTATAAAGTTCCTTGTTTGAGTTTATGAATATCTTAGCATTCATCTATAAGGAGTTGTGAATACCCAAACATACTGGTTCAAAACTGTTCTGGACTGTTTCATCAAAATATTGTATTGTGATATATGGTTGAAAAACTCTAATTGAGACCTATGCATTCAAGTCTCTGAATATGACATTCATAGTTTTATTACAGTTCCTCCATCAAAACTTATGTCAAAATGAATGGTTGATGAAAGGAACCTCTAGATCAAAGGTTGAAACTTGTTGCAATAGCAAACTGTGCATTCAATCTCAACCTTTTAGACATTCACAAGCTAAATTTTTCTAGTTAGTGCATCTAGAAATTCATGTTGCAAACAAAATATCTATCTCCAAAACAGTGACATGAACCCTATAACAGAGATTATACAAATATTTTCTTTCATTATTCTAAAGATTAAACCTAGTTTTCTTGCAATAATCATTTGTGACTAAGATCATAAGCTTAAACGTTAACTAATCCCATCAAAATATTTCAAAAGAAGGCTTAAAATGATTTTTGAAGTTTCTAGATGAAGTGCATCTATCCAAGTTGGAAGGAACAAGGAGATCAATTTGAAAAAATGGGGCCCTTAAATGAATAACTAGGATTTTGTGGCAAACCCTCACTGATATAGTCTGGAGGAGTTATCTCACTTGTAGTTTTTATGATTGCATGTACTTGAACAAGAATCCAAGTTCTAAGAAATTGTAAAAATTTTACATCACCTTTGGAGGATATTGGTATAGTCACAAGAGACCAAAGGGTTTAATAAACTCTCCAATTACATCACTGATTGTAGTCTGTAGGAAGAGATATATGAATGCTCTATCTAGAGCTTAGAAAATGAGGTTATCCAATGAAAATCTAATCTCTTGAACCATACAAATGGTAATGTATTCCTCTAGCTTATATGAATATTGTGGAATGAGACAACTTGTGATCTGTATACTAAGACTGTGGAATAAGAATGGTGTATTTACAAACAACAATGAAATTTTTGAAGCCAAATTGATTAAATTTATATGCAGTCAAGCTGAAACCAAGATAGAATTACTTGTAACATCTCATAACACATTTTTGTGTGTGTTACAAATAAATGGAATAGGAGTTGTTTGGCAACGTGTAAGGAGTAACATGTAAATTCAAAGGTGGGTTTGAAAGGTATGTAACGTGTAAATATTCTTTATCTTCTGTAACATCTTAGAAACTCTTCAAGGAACTGACAAGTTAGAAGTTTTATAGTCTAAATGAATATGTTACGAAGAAAAAAAGGCTTTGTCAATACATTAAGATCTAAATAAAGCATAAAGGAAGACATAGTAGGTCAAGTAAATGAAAATAAAGTTCTTGACATAGTTAGATGGAGTTAGTTGGAATTCCTTGCTCACATAACAACAAGAAGGTAGATTAGTTGAATGTTCTAGTAGCTGAAGTTGGAAGGTCAAGGGACTATGCCTCTCCATCTACAAAAAGGTGTTTTTCCAACATGAGTAGGGAAGTGTGGGAGGTTTTAGGGAGATATAGACACAAGTTGAGAGTGCAAGATTAATGGAAGTACATTGAATATATTGAAATAAACAAAACAATACAACAATTTGTTATGAGTTGAAGATTTAAAAAAGTTGCTACTAAATATTGAAGGTTCATGAGTATCATTGATTTTGAATAGAGATGGTCATACTTATAAATGTAATTTCACCTAATGTCAACTAGTAGAGTCAAATGATAGAAAATTTACTAAATGTTAAGCATATGTTCACATGAATGTGACACTGTGGGATAACTGGAAGAAAGAATAATATAAAGTGTGATCAGAAAAAAGTTGAGATGAATGTGATCTTAGATATTTGAGTGATAAATGACATAGGTAAAGAAATTTTGAATATCGAATACTAAGAGTAAGACACAAATTTTTATAAGATTTATGAGTATGTAATCCTAAAACAAACATCATATATCCAAGGCTTAAATTATTACAAGTTCAGAGTTGTTAAAGAGGAGAAATATATGAAGAAGTGTAAGTACAAGATGCTTGAAATGTAGAAATTAGTAGAAAGGTATTGAAATGAATGAAATAGTAAATAGTTAGGAATTGAATATATGCCAAGAAGGAGTGTCATAGGGATGAAAGTATTCTTGCATAATTAAAAACAATTGTTGAACAAGTAATAAGAAGAAAGTATATCATGAGCATAATTGAGAAACATATAATAAGAAGTAAAGTGAGAAAATCTAGAGGTCATACTCAATTGTGAGATACAACAAGAAAAGTGTTACCAAAACTTAAGAACAAGTCTAAGTTTCAGCTTGGAACATAGAGGCTTACATCCTCCTTATAAATAGTAGCTTACAAAAGATCAATTATAGCTGATTAAATTCTAGGGAGTTGTAGATTCCTTATAAGTTGTAGCTTTTCGAAGGTCAATAGTTTCCGACTAAATTAATTTGGGGTTGTAGCCTCAAAATTTGAGTTATAGCTCAACTTGAAATCATTATAACTCATAAGACAAGTTTTCCAAAGATATTTCTATGATTTCAGTGGGTTTTATCCCATTTTGGGTTTCCCACCTTAAACACTATGTATTATCTCTCTCTCATTTGCTTGTGTATGTTTTCATGTGATTTTATTAACAAGATTGGTGAATTAGAAATTGAAAAGGCTCAATAAGACACTAATTCACCCCCTCTCAGTTTCCAAGTTCCCAACAATATCCTTGTGCCAAAGGATGTACATGGGGAGTGTGTAAGGGATGAAGTAGTCTTAGAGATTTGCATGAATTGCTAGGTGAAATTATGAATATATTGACAAAAATATTTTCCGTAAGGATTGCCACCAATGTGAAATATCATTTAGAGTATAGAAATATAGTGGAATAACTATAAGTATAGAATGTACCCAACATGGTAGTAATTTAAAGGTTTCTCCATGCTCATGCAATACCCAATTCACCTCTCATAAAATCATAGAATTTGCAACATGATCCCCTACTAATTGTGCAACTAGATCTAACATCAATTTTGGGTATCTCTAGATAAGGACACCATCTAAAATGTCATGATGTGCACCCTCAATGAGTGTGTGTCAATCAACTTGAGTTCTCTATGTAAAAATCACACATGTTCACACATTATACAACCTAACATAATCTAACCTACTTCCTAACATGTATATATACTATGGGAAAGGAAATAACTTAATAATATATGTATACATAGATGTCTTGGTTGGTCCTCAAAAAAAGCCCCATCTACCCTATGATATTACACTGCATCCTCATCCTCATCCTTATTATCCTCGTCCTCATCCTTATTTGATGGCATCGTAGCCACCAATTAGTGTCATCTATATAATTACACTACCATTAAAGGTGGTTACCTCTACACATACTACATTTATCTATATAGATCTCTCATCAAGATGCCCCTAATCTAGACTCCAATGGTAGATAATTATTTTCCTCTTGGTCTCCTCAACTATCAATCCTATACCATTACTAAGGTTTCTTAGGATATATTATGATTAGGGAACCTACCTGAGTTAATGAATCATGATATGTATTTATACCTATAACATGTACCTATGACTGTGACACTTCCTCTTTTCCTTATCTCCTCATTCGATGAACCTATATTTATGGTCACTGACATTACCTCTGTGGTCTGAATAGAGGACTACAAGCTCATAGCCTTATTCCCTTCTACCTCTTTCATCTTTTAATAGAAAAATTGAGCATTAATATAATTAATACTAATTACTACATGTGAATGATGAATCAAAATAAGAAATATAGTGAATACATAAAATCTTAAACCATGTGCTAATAAGATACATATAAGCACAACTTTTGAAAGATAGATAAATTTAAATTAGGGTTTAAACACTTAGAAAGGTGAAACTACTTCGTAAATTATGGAAGTGTGATATGGATATAGAACTATGAAAATGGGTTGGGAAAAGTTTCGTTAGTGTTTGTAAAATTTGGAGTGCTAAAAATGAATTTAGGGTAGGATCATCAAATATAGTTAGAAATATTTATGGTTTCTAACCCTTTATGGCTAATTTTTCCCTGCAATGTTTTGATATGTGACCTAAGTTATATTACTTGGTGCACTTGTGTCCCTAGATCTAGAATCCATGATCAAAATCTCATGACTATACTTTAATAATTGTAAATGGTTTCTCCTTAATATTCTCGCTTTGTGACTTAAAAATTTGATTAGCAGGATTTTTCTAGATTTAATTTAACATCCCCCATTATTATGTCTTCCCTACATAAAACTGCCTTAAAAGGGCCTTAGACATATTTAATTTTCCCTCCCATTGGATGTGTGTGAATGTGCATAAGCAATAATTATGAAAATATATCAATAAGGCATCAAAAACTTAAAATGATCGTTGACTTTGGTTATAGTGCATGAGACTATTCTAGGGTAGCAAATGTAGACAACGTAAAGTTGAAGTGCTAATTTAATCTTAGAATACAAAAATCTAACTAATTTCCCTCATTTCTTGTTAATTAATGACCATTCGTTGATTAATTAAATTCCCTTCATCACACTCAATTCCCTCTCGATCCTCTCTCAAATTTCCTATACAAGCTATTTAAAGCATATTAATCAACTCCCAATTAATTTATTAAATCCCCTTTCTCCTAATTATTCCCATCACATCCCATGGAGAGTTAATCCTAATTATTCCTAATCCTATTTAACTAAGTCTAATCCTACATCTCCATTATCCCACATTCACCAAGATCAACAGATTTCCCAAAGTATATACCCATATAAGAAACCCCCAACCTACTCCCAGAACACATTAAATTCTTGTATCATAATTATGTTCTTAGAAAGATTAAAAATTTGAGAAAACCCCTTTGTTTATATAAAAAGGTTACCAAATCGAGATAAATATTATTTAGCAGACTATTTACATCATCAAATTCCCTCCTAAGCAACCTTGTTACCTTTTTCTTGCACACGGTTTAAAAGAAATCCACATTCAAAAACCCATACAAAAGTCAAAGGGAGGTTTGATATGTGCTTATTATTTATGTATGTTTCATTAATAGTTTATTTTTCCATTTTACCTTTATCTTGATGTATAGAGTTAGGATGGTTAATATATAAGACCTGTTAACACACAAAAGTGACACCCTTTGAATGGTCATGGCGATTAAACTAAAATGGAAAATGGTGATATGTTCTAGCTTAATCTAATAATATCTAAGTAGTAAATAGATCCAAGCAGCTACGTATATAAAATGTGAAACCCTAATGTGCAAAGAGAGTTATAAAGGCCTTAGTTGATTCATAGATGTGTCAGGACTGTGTCACAGTGAAGGCTAGCTAAACAAAAGGAGAAAATGATAGCACATGAGCTCCATAAAGTGTAGATCCAGATTGTCTAACTAGACTGGGGAACCTGGAGAGGGATGGGGGCACCTTGGTCTGAGATATGAGTGCCCTGGTTTGCAGAAATGATCAGGGAACCTCCACAAAAGTGTGGCTAATTAATCACCTATATTTTCTTCCTGTCGCGTGAATGTTGTCGAACTTCGTTGGATGTTGCTGAAAATAAGAGATGGAAGAAACACTTGTAAAACCCCCCAAAAAAGCATCAAAACCCTAAAAAATTAAATATGCATATGAAGGGGTCAAACTATCCTCAACAACCAAATGGATTGAATTATCATTGAGCATTTCACTACATCTCAAACCCATCATAGTTATAGGTGTGTGTATGTGTGTGAAAATTGTGCCCTAGGTGCTCTTGTGCCAGTCACACTTTGTGAGTTATGAGAAATAACCAGATGTAGAATGTAAATAGACGGTGTATGGATAAGAATAAACTCCCCTCTTATGAAGTGTGATGCAGATGAACTAACCTTTTGCCTTGTGATGGCTCTAGATGGATGCAAATGGATCTATAAATGCCTTGGATGCATGCAACCTTAGGTGGAGATACTAGTGCTTAGTGCTTGGTCTCTCATTATGATATCATAACTTTATATTTATATGATTCTCTTGTTCTAATTTTGTAATTAACCCTGAAAAGGCTAACTACTAAAAATATGAAAAGTTCAAACAGCTAAAAAGTGCCCAAAAGATGAGAGTAAAATGAAAAGAGGATCAGGGCACCCAGAGGGAACTAGGGTGCCTGGGGCACCCAATTAGAAGTAGGATGAATGCAAAATGACAGTATAGACTGGGAAAGTATGGGTGAAGGATCGAAAGTAGTGACAAACAACAAAGAAAATTTGCCAAAGACATGGATTAATTAGTACTCTTTTCCCTTAAGAACCATATGCATAGTGGTATGAAACTGAGACTAAATAATCATTCAAAGTGCGTGATTTAGTGACTACACATGGATGAACATCATAAATTTTGGTGAACATGGGTTTGTCTCCAAGTGTGGGAATTTCAAGGCAAGACAAACCTTTAGAGAAGGTTGGTTCCTTCTATCCTAATCCACTACAGACTAACCTATAACTTCAAAATGTAACTAAAATTTATCCTAAACTAAATATCCACAAGAACTAGAGTTGGAGAGGAATAAAATGTTACAAAAATGAAATAAGGTGATACACCAAAGCTAAAACAAGGTTCAAATATGACATGTGAAGACACAAATGTAACTACACATGCAAGAATCAGGGAAACACATATCTTTGCAAGAGATAAGTGAATAATTCCAAAAGGAAGCAATAGGGCAAGATATTAACATCAAATACAAAGTATTCATAGGAATAAACCACAATTGCATCTCATTAAAACTTTTCAAATCACATTTACAGAAAAAGTTTTGAAAATACTTATATAATATATAGCTACAGATGTTTGAGGGCATGGAAAATGTAAAACTCTAAAGTAGAGCTCTAAATTCAATAGAAGATAACCCTTTTCATGTGTAATAGGACTTACATTTATAGAAGAATGTGAAAAGAAGAAGAAATAGTGGGAAAAAATATTATGTCAACTGAGAAGTGAATGAAATTCACCCACAAAGGACCCCAAGCAATAATATTGTGGTACAAATCATGGGAAACCTTTTTTCCTTCGATTTTCATGCCATCAAAGTTATGTGACAAGGCATGGGCGCTATTACACATTAAATTTTGGTTGGTGAGTTGGTTGGGAGCCATTTTTTTTGGAACTACGCTTTTCTCCCACCACACCCATGTTTACATTTTTAACCATCAAAATGGAATTATATCATGCACTTTCTTATGCTAACATACTTCCCAGTGAGAGACCTTTTTTATGCCATTATTTTTGTGCAATTTGGAGTACTATTGTGAAAGATGTGCCCAAAAAACCTTTACCACTTCATCTTGCAGATTTCCCTATCTTTTTCTTTGGTTTATGGAAAAACACTTTGATTGGTGGCTATCAAAGTGTTTAGAATTTTTTTTCTTGTTTGGTAGATATTATAGGCTTCTTGATAGTTTCAAAAGCCTAAACCTTCGTTTGGCGGCTTTCATTTTTTTATCACATACCACAGAAGACTCTCTCCGTGTTGCACAACTTTTATTGACTAGTGAATTTAATTATTTGTTCTGTGGCATCCTTTATGTTTCATGGCTCTGTGAAGTCCTTGAAAGACTATCTTACTAGAAATCTATGGAACACTAAGATAGTGTTCCGTGGGTTCAAAAATTTTCACGCTTAAAATTTTATCACAATCCTCAGTAGATTCTTGTGGCATCTTCATTATGTATCATGACTCTCATATAACTACCTAAGTCTTGAAATGAGTTCCTTTGTTCTACAGCTCAAAACTTTGACCACCCATAAATTTTTCCTCCTCAATTTGTGGCCTTCTACGACATGTTATACATGCATCGTGGCCTCCACATTTTTGGAAACCTGTAAAAGACTAAGATAGTGTTTCACATACTCCCATACTTGATTAACTCAAATACTTCCTTTCCTTCATGTTGCGGCTCTTTTTGAATTTTCCCCTTTGCATTAAAACCTCTCTAGAGAAAAATACATGTTTTACTTTCCACCGCAGGAGGCTAAAATTCCATGAAAACTCCACCTAAGTTTATGGACTAGGTTTTCTATGTTCCACGGGTTAGGAGATCCCATACAACACTACATTCCTGAAGTCCACATAATACTAAGTCCCAAAATGAAATTTTAGGTTGTCAAGATAACATGGGGTTATTTTGGACAATAATTTAGCGACTCAGCAGGGATATTTTATTTCTAGAGAGATGATCAATGGGATTTTGAGCATCCATTGGGCATGGATTCAAGAGTGAAAACTTTGAAAAACTTGATCTTAAAATATTTACCCTTGGAATTTGCATGTACTCAAAAAATTGACATGTAGGTGCCCTTAAAGACTAATTTTTTTGGGATTTATGGATGAAACTTATCAACTATCCTAAAAATTGATTTCTTGGTCAAGGAAGGAGCATGGGAAACTCTATTTTTAACAACTAATCTTACGGTTGAATGAATACACTTTGAAAGTTTCCCCAAAAAAACCTTGTTTCCACCATTGGAACTTATCCAAAATGGACTGTGCAACAACAATAAAGCCCATAAAAATTATATACAAACATAAAAATCATACATGTCCAAATGGAACATGTAAAGTTTGCACAAGACACTTGTTACAAAGAAAACAACAACTACCATTAAAACATGTGCTTAACAAAACTATGAAGAATTGAATCTAAGATAATATGTACAAGATATAACCTTCGCTTCAAAATCAATGTTTTAGATAGATTCCATTGAATGGGATCATGATCTCTTCTCCATTTAATTATGAAAATATGAAAGCATTGTTTGATTTGCAGCTAGAGATCACATAAGGGTCATGCTAAATTATGTCAAACTTTGAGTGTTTACTTGGCTTAGCTCTATCTTGGTACCATTTAAGAATGATATCCCCTTTTTGAAATATCTTAGCCACTACTTTCTAGTCATAAAACTTCATTACTTGAGCTTGGTTCAACTCCATTTCTTGCATCTCTCGATTTCTCAACTCCTCTAACCCCATGAGTTTAGCATACCTGGTATACATTGTTTCTTCCTTAAACATCTCAAGTTGGTTGATGAGCACTAAAGATGATAACTTAAGAGATATTTAAAATTTTGCATACTTACCATAAACCAACTTGTAGGGTGAACTGAAAGTTGACCTTTTAGGGATGATCCCATCATCCCATAAGGATGATTTCAATCTTGTATACCATGTTATTTGATTCTCCTCCAAGGTAATTCTTATGACTCTTAATAGGTTCTTGTTTGTTGAATCAACTTTCCGATTGCCTCTAGGATAGTAATTTTAAGATGTGCTCAAATTTCACTCTTCAAATCCCAATTAAAATTTTTGGTATCAAGGAACTCCAAAGCATTATCGGATATGACTATGGAAGGAACACTATACATTGTCATGAAATATTCATAGAAATTCAATATGCTAGCTGATTTAACAAATATGGAAATATTATTTTAAATCCTAGCTGTAGAGTCAAAATGAAATAATATAGCAATGGAGTAGTGATCTGACCTAAGAAATAAGTAATTAAATTTAAAACCACAAGTGTAAGAGAAGGGATTAGTTGATTTTACAATTAATCTTAGACCGTGTCAAGCTGAAGAACTGATAAAAAAGAGTGCAATATCGCAAAAAAACCTAGAAAATTATGCGAGTGCCAAATATGCTTATAATAGGGTGCATGGAATGGGTCAGGGGCATCTGTGCACCACATACCTTCTTTAGGCACATGTGACTACAAAAAATGTTTGAAAGTGATTTATTCTGTGTCACTTCTATGTCGTTGCCCTTCATTGTTTGTCACCTATGTGTCGCACTATGCTTGCAAAATTTGCTTATAACCTGCAAAGAGAAAGAGTAACTGCAAAACCCCAAAACACATCAAATCCTAAAAAGAAAAATATGTAAATGGGGAGTTAGACTGACCCCGTTGGTCCACCTGAATTGAGTGAAGTTATGGTCCAGGTCATTGTCACTACATTTTAGACTCTATGTAATTTTGTGCATGCACGTGTGTTTGTAAAATCGTTCCCCAGGTGGCTCTTGTGCAAGATGCTACTTGATAGAGAGTACATAACTAGATGTAGAAGATGTAAATAGATGTGTGCATGAAAAAATGAACTTCATTATATACCTTTTTTACCCCATGGGAAAGAATGTGACAAATCAGGAGAAACTTGAACTTGGGTAGTTAGACAAATGATTTGATGGTCTGAATATGGATTTTTATGGTAAACTTCCAGGTGATTTTGGTAACACTTGCAATAGATTTTGGGAATTTATTATGGTCATCATTTAGCTTTGCATTTATATGATCTCTTCTGGGTTTCAAAAGGTGCACAATTTGACCACTAATTTGGAACACCACCAATTGAGAACAATGGTGCCCAATTTGGTTTTTGAGGGCTTCATTCCATTTTATATAACTCCCTAGATACTAAGAAAATTCTAAGGGCGCCTAGGTGAAAAAATGTGTCCTAGAAAATTGAATAAGGTGAAAAGACTCAGCACAATATGAAGTGAAAAAGTTGCAGCAACAAAGGGAGTGGGATATGCACAAACCAAGGATGAAAGATGTGCCAAAAAGAGAAGCAGAGTCATGCAACAAAGGGAAAATCTAGCACAACAAAGGAAAAGCCTTGCTTAGGAATCAAAGGAATAGTATTATGATGCATAACAACGGAGAAATGATAGTTTTTCATCGTGAATTCCTAAACCATGGCCACTAATGTTTGACTAACAAGTAGCTTCGTTGCTGTCAGTAATCAATTTAGTATCATTGAAAATGTCTCAACGTCCTCTATGAATATAAAAGGAGTCTATTTATCCAGTTTTTTTGAGGATATACTTATGTGAAATCACGGTGAAAAATGTACAATTCCAAGCCCATGAGTTACCGCAATTAATGAAGTAATGGACTAGCGGAAGGCTCCTTTTGTTAGCTTCCAACGCAATGCTAGAATATATGAAAGGGAAGATTGATTTTTCATGGATTCCCATGCGGGACTTTTTAAATAAAGTCAATGAAATTATTTGGTGGGTGGGACTAGCAATCCAAGTTTCTCTTTTTTCTGAACTATGAGTCTCATCACTTTTATATATTCAAGTAAAAACTTCTCATTTTTTGAGCCGCGGAAGATGCCGCATTTCAGCTCAGTGTACATTGGGAAACTATTCCAGAAATTGTTTCTCAGACTCCTAGGGATTGAGCTTGAAATCTCTTACCTTGGGCTCTATGCAAAGTGTATTCCAAGCCTGAAGCATGTCGCACAATGTAATGGAACATGTGCAATGCCACGTGTCAAGCAGCAATAAATATCACCTAGAATGTTTAAATGCTCAGATCTTTCAAAAGGTATGCATTGTTTTTGTTGTAATCTCCTTGCCTCTCTATTTTTTTGTTGTCACAAATGTGTATGTATTTCTTAACGAAACACCACAAAATGGAGGTGTTGGCAGAACCATGGTCTAGAATCCAATGCACAATGATCATGGAGTTTAGCATATGGTGAATGAAGATCTGAGGTATGTGTCACATTAAAAGTCTGAGCCCACTCTCAACTCCATTGGTTGGAAAGTAATCTGAGAATCTCTCTCAATGAAGGATGGCTCTCATTCCCTATTAAAGGCAGATCATGTGGTTCTATGAGCCATCTTTCAGCTTATCTATTTCATTTTCACTACATCTCGCTAACCTTTCAACTCTATCAGTGGTCCCTTGGGAATTGATAGTTCTAGGAGTAATTAGTTGCATCTTCTCTTCCTTAGGAGTCAGTTTGGTGCTAGGATTAGGTAGAGGAACCAACCTTCTCTAGAGGCTCCATCTCAAGTATGTAAGTCCCACAACTATCGAGAGATGAGTCAAATGTTAGCATATGTAAACTAATTTCTTCTCTACTAGGGTAGGAACATGGAGCATCAAATCAAAGGGTCCTATAATTTTGTCACTGGAATAATTTCTTTCCTCTTACCTACTGATTGTTGTATTGTGCAGAATAATGCAGTCAATGTAATATGTCCTTTTAAATGGATTGTGTAGATCCTTTGCATGCTTTATTATGCTCTTGAATATGCCTTTAGATCTACTATGGGTATACTGTGCATAGTAATAGATGGTCATCATAGCTTTTGTAAATATTGTGATTCACTGAGTTTGAAGTGCTATTATGTGTGAATCAACCATCTAAAAGACTGACCTACCAAGAAAAAAATATCACCCTTTTCAATAGAAAAGACCTTTTCTCATGTAATAAAGATAGAAAGAGGTTGGGGTTGCCTATAGGGGGTGGGGACGTCTCAGGCGCATGACATCTTGGCTAGGAACTGGTGTCTATGACTTAGAAAATATGAAGTAACCCTCAGGTCAGAATGGGCAGTAGGGTGTGTAAGAGCCAAGATCTTTAAAACCAAAAGGTAAGTAAAGAGTGCACTTCCCACTAACCTACAGGTGATCAATTACGTACTTTTCTTGACTTAGGAATCATATCGCAATAGTAGTATGTGATTAGGACCTAGAAATATACCCAAAGTGAGTGATTTAGTGTCTAAATTTGTCCCCCACTTTATGGTGTTGAGTGAATTCTCAATAACATAAAGTATATAAGAGATGTATACTTGATAACCATGTAGATCGATGATGAAATCATGCCAAGGAGATTAGGAAAAGCATGGAGTGAAAAATATGAAGCATGAAAGCTAGAGAAGAGGAAGTGACCCTAAGGGTGAAAATAACCTATGTGTGATGTCGCATGTGGTACCTGTTGTAGATGTCACTTGATGCTTGATGATGTTACTGTCTTCTTCCCATAATAGGACAGAACCTATGCAAAAGAGAAGAGAAAAAGAGTAGTCAAATATCGTGTATATGAAAAATTTGATCCAAATATGTAAAATTAGTGTGTAAAAATGTAAAAATAAACATGTGCATCTAATCCGTGATGAGTGAAAATATAGAAAGGATCCTAAAAATGTTGTAGAAGAATGAGTTTTTTGGGTGATCTCATGCATTAAGTGCTAGTTTTTGGGGTGATATCGCACCATGGCATAGAAGAAGTGTAGGGAGAAAGTTCTAGTGTTTTTCTCCATTCTTTTACTACTTCCCGGTGATTTATACACCACTTCACATGGTGTGATTGTGTTTTGTTCAAATCTGATCCATTTTGATCCAATTCAATCCAACATAAAAATAGAAAAGAAGTGCAAAAGCATGCATGCTGATTTTTGGATGGAACTGTGCCCTATACTGTGAAAATTGTTGTGTATAGACTGTTGACAAATATAGGTTGATCTGAGAAGAACTGTTGTAACTTCCCCTTGGTCATAGGCAGTCCAAGAAGGGTCAGGAGTGCCTAGGTGACTAATGTCCTGGGGCTAGGTGCTCACATCTATGTTGTTATGCTGAGGATCCAACTCAGATTCTGAGCCCTATGTGAGCCTATAGACTATGTTGATTTTATATTGAACTATGTTATACTGCGACTACAAAATGTTGTATGGGGTGGACTGATTCACCCATGATGTGTGATAATCCATTGTTTGGGGTGCATACGACATTGCTAGGAGAATGTGGCCCAAAGGGGGACCAACGACTGTAAATTTGAAACTGAATACCCTACATGGGGACATAATACACTTGGTAGAAACTAAGGAACATGCAAACAAAGTAGATGGAAAACATGTGTTATTACAAACAAGATAAACACACATGTAGAAGACAAATTGTAAGCTAATAAGCAAGAAAATAATGTAGAATGTGAAAAGTGGGTTGTAAACATGGGACATTGCTCACAATGTCGCAAGATAAGTCATTGCCACAATGAAACAAAAAGCATAAAATGTGCACACAAGGAAAAGGGGAAAAGCCCACAAACAATAGCATACAATAGAAAACAAATGAAAAACAGTGATCAAGCAAAGTGTAACAAACAATCCATGGTGGAAAATAGTTACTATAAGAAAAACATTACACATGAAGCACCCGTTAGCATGTTAGAAATATTAAAAAGTATGTCAAAGCATGTATGATCCGATATAGTAGTGTGTTAGTACGAAAATAGGAAATAGTATAAATTGAAAAAATAACACATGTAATGTGCATGAAAGTAGATGCCCCCAGGAGCTGTTATGGGACTGGTAAGATGGTATTGTGCCAAACATATTTGTCTGTGTGTAATAGATCTATGTAAAGTTATGCATTTACAACTAGAAGGAAAGTGAACGTGCTATGTTTGTATGATAAATATAATGACATATAAAATATATGTCTAATATAGTAAACAAAGTGTAACATGTGAACATAATTAAGTAAGCAAGAAAATTGTGTAACCAAGATATGTAGTATGATGTGAGTGTGAATGGAATGGAATATCAAAGTGAATGAGATAGGAGAAGTAGTGCTTCCCCCCAGATGAAAATTTGTATGTATAAACATGGGATGAGTTTCATTTATAAAATACCCACTCGGTAGTTGAGATAATGAACCATAAAACAAGAATGTGCATCATCGGGAAATGGTTTGAATTGTGTGCTAGAAAGATATGACTCGATGAAGCATAGAGCATAGATGAGTGAGTGAGTGTGGTGAGGTTCATTTTATATTTATACCCTCAATAGCCAAGTATGATACTGTGGAACTAGAGTGTACATCATAGGGAAGTGTGTTGTTATTGAATGTGTACATGAGAAAGATGTGTTCATGAATGCATGTTGAGTGTGAAATGGGTATTGTGTATAATGTGAGGTTCATGAATGTGTAGTAAAATATCAATAGTCAACTATTGAACCGTAGCATAAGATTACGTCATCAGGTAATGACGATACAAGTTTATCGATATGTGTAAGATGCATGTGCGAAGGGACTAGATGCGAAAAATAAGAAGTGAAATGGTATAAGTGCAAGTCATACCTGACAATACTAGAATGGGGGGGGGGGGGGGGAAGAATCAACATGATGCCCCCAATGTGTATAGATGTGTAGGAGTGTCAAGTAATATCATCGAAGAGATCTGTCATTATCATGTGATCAAAATCAAATGGAGATGCATCAGAGGACCTAATAAGAAATAATATGTGGTTGATCATAGTAAAGAGTCCATTGCGGTGTAAATTGTACATGCCCATTGTATACTCTTCATCAATGAAAGGTGGTAATGGACATCCATGTGCATACCAATAAGTAATATTTTTTGAATAGCTATGAGAAATGAATCATTTCAAATAAAAATGTGGCTGAAGGGCATAGGAAATGTGATGTTAAACTATAATTGCATAGTCATAATGAAATAATAAAGCAATGGAGTACAAATATGGCCTACAAAATAATCAACTAAATATAAAACCTTAAGTGCAAGTGAAGGGATAAAGTACTCATCTAATTTCATTATTAATCCTAGGTTGTGTCGAGCTAAAGAACTGATAAATAGGAGTGCAGTGTCGAAAACAAACCCAAAAAATTGTGTGAGTACCAAATATTCTTGGATTAGGGCACCTGAGCTGGGGAAGGGTTGCATAAATGCCAGAGACCTTCTCTAGGTTCCTGTGAATGTGAAAAATGTCAAAAATTGATTTCTTCTATGTCGTTTCCCTTAGTTGTTTGTCACCTATGTGTCACACTATGTCTATGGAATTCATCTGTAACCTATAAAGAGAAATAGTACCTACAAAACCCCAAAATATATCAAATCTTGAAAAGAAAAAGATACAAATGGGGATTCAAAATGACCCCAATGGTCACTAGATTGAGTGAAATTATGATATGAGCACTGCACTACATTTCAAACTCCATGTAGTTTTGTTTATATGTGTAGAATCGTGCCCTAGGTGGATCTTGTGCAAGATGCACTTGATAACTAGTAATAACTAGATGTAGAAGATATAAATAGATATGTGAATGAAAAAATTAACTTCCCCTCCTATGAAGTGTATGTAAAATAATGTAGTCCCTTATCCCTTGAATGGATGCTAGATGGATGCTTTGATGCTATTGAAATGACTTTTGATGTAACTTTAGGTGATGGTAGTAGATGCTTAGAGGTTGGTCCTTTATTATGGTCATATGGCTTTGTATTTATATGTGTAGACACCTATAATTATGCCTAAGCAATTTAAATACTTAAATTGCACTAATTATCCCCTTTCTCGCAAATAGATGACATATCATCAAAAGCACTCATATTCCCTCTTTTTGTCGCTAATTAATTACAATACGCTAATTGATTAAGTCGCCTATCCAACACATAGCCTAATTAACGACCCTTCGTTAATCAATCACCTCTTCTATCTAGATTAATTAATTATTATTAATTAATTAGTCTTCCCCTTCATTTAAATAGTAAATCAATGTTTAATTGATTTAATCCCCTTCTAATAGCCTAAATCATACTAATATTCCTCTAATTGGCTTTTATAAGCTTACATCTACCTATTAGTTAATCACCTTTGATTAATTAAGACACCCCCCAACTCCCATGACTTGCTAAATAAGTATTAAACCCTTCTAAAGTAAGGTTACCTTTAATAAAGCAACCTTATCCATTCCTAATCATGTTTTACCTTTATCCCACATTCATGAGGATGTGTTGAATCCTTTATCTTTTGGGCTATATAAAGAGCCCTCCTCCTACCTTTATACCTACACCTAAATCTCTCAAGAGACAAAAGTAAGCACATAATTTCATACTAATAGCCTTTTGTCATCCTTGAGCCCTCCATCCTCCATTTCTTGAAGAGCTAAGCCTCACACCCAAGCATCCATTGATGGATTAAAGCAAGCAAGTTATAATTTGATTGCCATTGGACTATTTAGGTTCATTTTAATGTTAAATTAGGCAATTAAGGGGAATAGAGTTTATGCATTTGCATTATGTTTTGATTAGGTTCAAAGTTATTAATGTTTAAAGGGTAGGACTTGCTCACTTCTTCATCATCATGATGCATATTTCCCATGTTTAACTAGGTTAGGAAGCTATTTTTAGGTGGTAGCTTTCTTGCTTTAAGTTTGGTTAAATTTGTAGAAACACTTGCACACAATATGATTCCCTTATTTGAATTTTGTAATTAACCACTAAAAGGATAAAAACCAAGAAAACAATATTCCCAACAACTAAAAAAGACCAAAAATTTGTGATAAAGATACCAAGAGGTTGGGGGCGCCTAGAGGGGATGAGGGTGCCTAGGCACTGACATCCAGGTTGGGTGCTAGTGTTTAGACTCCAAAAAGTTGAAGTGATAAAGGTCAGATTGGGCAGTGGGGTGTGTAAGACCAAGATGAAAACCATAAATAAAGTAAAGAGGAAAAAGATAGTGGACAATTAGTAATTTTCTCGTTTAGGAATCATATGAATAATAGTATGTGATTAGGACCTAGAAATGTACCCAAGGTGCGTGATGAAGTGTCTACACTAGCCTCAATTGCTTCTTTTAAAGAAAATTCCTTTTTCCATTTGGTGAAGTAATATGTGGCTATGAGAATCCACTTATGGTCTATTCTTGAATACGAATTGATTACTCCAATAAAATCCAACCCCCATTGCATGAATGGTTGCTCTACAGAGATGGGGTGGAGCGAAAGATCTATCAGTCTCTATTTTTTTGTGAAGAAGACACTTTTTACATTTATTAACCCATGTATGAAAATCCTTGAAGAGATTAGGCCAATAATAACCACCATTCATGATCTTAAGGGTTGTTATCCTTTGAGAAAAGTGTCCTCTTGCTTCTCCATTATGAAATTCATGCAAAAATTTCCCCGTTTGATTGTCTTAATACACCTCAATAGAACACCATTCACATATTTTCTAAAACAAATTCCATTAATAAGCACGTAAGGAATCGATTGAATCCTAAAATACCTTCTTTTGTATTTTCTAAGGTTTTAAGGACATTGGCCTATTTGGAGAAATTGTGTTATATCATGTGTCCAACAACCAATGAGTGGAGTATCAATTGATTGTTGATCATGTTGGAGTATTAGTACAACCTCCTTTTCAATTTTTAGATATGAAACTAGTTGCTCACATAAACCTTTTCCCCCAATTAGCTTATTCACTTTGATATAAACATCATATTCCATCACTTTGGTTATCCAACCAACTCTTTTCTCATTTAGATCCTTGTTTAAAAGAAAGTCTTTCACAATAGCATGTGAAACCATGAGATGGATCTTATTATTTGAGACTAAATGTATGAATTTATTCAAACTCCTTATGACAACCAAGGCATGTTTCTCAACAAATGAATACCTCACTTCATAATCCTCTAGACCCTGGATGAAAAAATTAATAGGTTGTTCCACGCCTTCTTCATTTGGTTTTACTAGCATGTTATATATTGTATTAGTGCTCCCAAAAGCATACAAGGTGAAGTCCTTTGAGAAATATAGATTAATGAGGGTAGGATCTTGTGTTATTGCTTATTTAATGGATTCAAAACTTCCCTTCCCTTCCACAATCCACTTGAACTACATGCTCTTCTTTAACATAGATGTCAATGTCTTGTAAAGATTGACACATTTTGGGATGAAATGCCTAACAAAATTGGTCCTCCCTAAGAAGCTTTACAATGCCTTCTTATGGGTAGGTAATGACAATTCCAAGATGGAACTTACCATTTTTTTATCAATTGCTAATCATTTCTTAGCGAAAATATGGCTAGGGAGCATACCTTCATGGGATAAGATTTTTCTTGGGACATAGAGAAACCCCAAATTGTCTACATCTTCCAAATACATACCTGAGATGAAACAAAAGCTCATTTTCATCTTTGGAGACCATGGTGATATCATCAAGGTAGAAAAGAAATTAATTATTAATCAACCCTTTGAATGGCATATCCAAGGATATTTCAAATATTTATCATGCATTAGACAATCAAAAGGGAATTTTTCAATATGCATAAGTTCCTCAGTTAGTAATAAGGGTTGTCTTAAACTAATCTTCCTCCTTCACCACAATCTTATTATACCATAAGTAGCCATCCAATTGGGAAAATCTCTCCAACCCTTCTACTATCTGCAAAATTTGGTCTATAGTAGGAAATGTATAATGATATTTTAAGGAAACCTTGTTTAAGTCCCTTAAATCAACACATAACTTGATTTCACCATTCCTTTTTCTAATTGGAACTAGGTTGGTAACCCTTGATGAATGCTTAATAGGGAATACAATGTTGGCCTCTATTAAGTTTTTCAACTCCTTCTTCATTAGAAGCTCAAATTTTAGGTTGAAAAGCCTTTTCTTTTTCCTAATGGGTTTTTCCATTTGATCTAACTCAATGTTATGTTGTGTTAAATTAGGATCAAAACCCCTAAGATATTGAAAACCCCATACAAAAACATCAACAAATTATTGGAAAAGATCTACAAATGCATGTTTCTCTTGTGGAGTACATACCTTGCCAATATTAAGTAACTTATCCTTGCCAACTAAAATTGGTTTTTAGTCTTCACCATTGACTACCATTTTTTTCATTCCTTAGTTAATCATATGAATTAAAAATAGAATCCAAGGTAACCAAGCCCTTGGGCAATGTTTTCGATCTTAATTGGACAATATGATACTACCATTATAATTTGTCTTGATTTTTTGAAGAGAAATCATCCCCTTCTTAGATAAATTTGACAATCTATTTGTCACTCTTAAATAATTTTCACTTAGTGTTATTGTTTGGGACAACTAGCCTTACCGCTACTCTAACATGCTCTAGCCACCCACCCTCCTTGATGCCTTCAAGAATTTAAAATTTAAGACCAAATGTTGATAATCTATCAGTTGATTCATTTTCCTTTCTTGGTATGAAATGAATTTTGAATGCTTACAAATATTCCAAAATATATCATACCCTATGCTTGATAGGATTTTAATAGATCATTTGTGGCTGCATGCAAACCTCTTACTTTATTCACAATCAACTCGCTATAACAAAAAACTTACAACTGTTTGACATTTTTCTTCCTAGTCCATTGTAGACCATGGAATAAAGACTCATTCTCATCCAAGTTATTGGAAAAAGTGAATTGAAATATGAAATCACGCACCTTGTTTACTCCTAGATCCATCAAAGAACATATGCCAAATGTCATCTTCTTGCTCATCTACTTTTACAATACTATGAATAGGTGAATTTTCCTCATCCAAGCAATAAATACCTAGACCAACCTCTTTTATCTATTTATAGGGATCAAACCCATTGAGATCATCTCCCCACTCATCAAGAAATAAATTTGGAATGCTTTCAATCTATGTGTTTTCCTCTTATACAATGGGGCCATATTCTTGGTCAAAGATTGTGCAATTTACATTAATAAATATTGATGTATAAGGCTTTATATGATATGTGGCAATAGGCTCCAACCTTATGATAAATCTGGTACCATGTCTAGTCCTAAATATAATATGAGACCAATCGGATGATAAATATCATCCAATCTTGGTGGTGAAATCCCTATAGAGGCATAGAGAAAAATGGAGGCAAATCGATTATGAAGATATCTTGGGAAATAGGGAGGTTGGGGCATACACGTAATGTAACCTATTATTCCTCCAAAATTTCCCACTATTGTTCCATCTAGTTGAACCACGCCTTTATAGAGGGACTTATATTTGATCCCCAAGTGATCTACTATATGTTTGGGCATTACGGAACTACTTGTCCCCAAGTCAATCATATAATTTTGAACCAAACAATTTACAATAATTAGGAATACATATAAGGGGGGAGGTTTGATAATATTGCTTGGTTGATCATACCTTTGTTGAGGTACATTGGTGAGCACAAATTTGACATGCCATTTGGATGACTTGTTTGGTATGGAGAGATTGGACATAGTTTCTTGAAATATATCCCTTTGTCCAGGAATAGCCAAGGATTCCCACATTGAAATTCTTGCATTAGCCTTCATTATTTTCTTGAGATTTTTGAAGGGAGTGGAACTATCCTTTTGTTGTACCTTACTTGCAACACCATTCTCTTGTGTTTGAGCTGATGTGGAAGGACCTTTGGGTTGCCCTTCCACTCGAAAAGTCTAGTTTTCATGGCCTCCTTACACATTAGGAGCTGATTTTGAACTGTCACCTTCTCAAAACATTAGAGAAGGTTTGATAGGACCTATTATTTTTAATTTACCCTCTTCTATAGCCCTTCTTATATATATAGTATTGGCTATGATAGTTGAAGGAGAATTTTGATTTATCCCAAAAAAACTCATCCATTTTCCAATTTATCAATGAAACATAATCTTTTAGCTCTTGAATAGCCTCTTGTGATTGAGATGGTTATGTTGATGTGATTTGGGAGAAAGAGAAATTTTTCCATCAACGCTTGGTGTAGGATGCCATTTGGGAAAGTGGCTTGGATATATTGAAGGTTACAAGGGAAACACCATTCATAATCTTGCACAAGGTTGTTTTGGTCTGGATCCAAGGCCTTAGATGAGCCGACTGCATTGGGATTATACTGTTGGAATGGTTTAGGGTGAGGCACTTGAGCTTGAGCTTAGGGATTTTCTTGTTTTTTTGCTTTATTGGGATGATATGGAGGTTTGTTTGGCTGATATGGGGGTTGTTAAGGTCTTTTTTTGTGTTTTCTTCCTTTTAAAGGTATATAATTCATTGCTAATGCTTTGCAATTGTTTCATGACTTCCTACAACTCATTTGAAGTATTTTATAAGGTATATTATTGGATTTTAATTTAGCTTCTTGGGGATGGAATAGGGGATAATTTAGGCATTTGGTGATGCGTAGATGTTCTTACCTCAGGGAAGAGGGGCATGGGAGGTCTAACTGTAATTTTATCAGCTTGAATAAGACTATTATAGGCCCTTATGGCAATATCATAAGCATATGGTAAGGTCCTACCCCCATATATTGAATCATGACAATGATGTCACTATTTAAAGCCCTTAAATAATAGAGAAAAACATACTAGGTTTAGGTCTTATAGTTTACAGGATTCTATCTGAGGTCCTTTTAAATCTGATATTAAAATTAAACATTTTTTCATGTGGTTCCCTCTTCATTGTATTCAGTTCCTCCAATAAGGATAAACGATCTAATTTATCATCAAATTTATTACAAAGAGGTTCTCCTAAGTCACCCCAATTGGTTATAGAATTTATTCTCAAACCCCTGTACCATTGTAGATATTTTCCGTTGAAAAAAGTCACCAATAATATGACTACTACATTATCTTGTGTGATGTGGTAAACTGAACATATGTTTGCAAAATCTTTGATTGTTTTATGGGATTTGTTGTGTTCTCTCCAGTAAAGAAAAGAACACTTTTCAGGGATACAACTAGAATGTCATTTTATTGAGCTAAAAGTAGAGAAATTCCTCCATTAAATGTGACAAAATTCTCATTTCTTTGATGAGACATGAATGTGATGGGTCTTAGAACCCTAGAATACAACAAGAAATGCCTACCAGGAGGAGGAATGGAAAGAAATATATTTGGAGGTGATGGATATCTTTGGACTTATTTGTCTCTTCTTCATCTCGTTGGCGACAACTATATATAATTAAAAGTATCTTCAAGTATTATCCTTTGCCTTTTTTGAATTATTCTCATAAGGTAGGGACACTTTTTTTTTCTTTGAACTGATAGATGTGAAGATTGGAGCCGCCAAATGTATTGTTATAGATCATTGAAAGGTTGAATATCACCAATCACGCATCACTCTTAGTGATATGATATCAAATCCAACATAGTATGGTCCCATCGGGCGTGTCAGAACTGTTAACACACAAAATTTACACCCTCTGAATGGTTATGGATGAACATTGACACTTTTGGTGAACATGGTTTTGTCTCCAAGTGTAGGACTTACAAGGCGAGATAAATGTATAGAGAAGGTTGGTTCATTCTATCCTATCCCACTACATACCAACCTATAACTTCAAAATGTAACTAAAACTAATCCTAAAATAAAAATTCATAGAAACTAGGGTTAGAGAGGTATAAAATACAGTGAAAATGAAAGAAGGTGATACACCAAAGCTAAAACAGGTTTCAAATCTAACTTGTGAAGACAAAAATGCAACTACACTTACAAAAATCAAGGAAACACAGATCTTTGCAAGAGACAAGTGAATAATTCCAAAATGAAGCAAGAGGGTAAGAGATTCGCATCAAATACAAAATATTTAAAGGAATAAACTATAGTTATATCTCATTAAAAAAATTCAACACACATTTAAAAAGAAAGGTTTTAAAAAACTTGCATAAAATAAAGTTGCAGAGGTCTAGGGGCATGGAAAATGTAGTAATCTAAAGTAGAGCTCTAAATATAGAATAATATAACCCTTTTCTCATCTAAGATCACTTGTATTTATAGAAGAATGTGAAAGGAATAAAAAAGAGTGGGAAAAAATGTGAAGTCAATTGTACAATGAATGAAATTCACCCACCAAGGACCCTGAGCCATCTTCTTGTGGTACAAAGCATGGGAAACCTTTTTTCCTTCAATTTGCGTGCCATCAGAGTTATAGAACAAGGAATAGGTGACATTAAACATTAAATTTTAGTTGGTAAGGAGGTTAGGAACCATTTTATTGGAACTATACTTTTCTTTTTCCATACCTGTATTTACATTTTCAACCTTTTTAAATGACATCAAATCATGTGTTTTGTTATGTAAACATGTAGCACTTGGAGAGACCTTTTCAAATCCGTCAGTTTTATGAAATTTGTAGTACCAATGTGAAATATATGCCTAAAAACCTTATCACTTTGTTATGTGTCTTTCCTTACCTTTTTCCTTGGTTTGTAAAAAAACTCTTTGTTTCGAAACTATTGGATTGTTTGGAAGTATTTTAATTTTTTATGTGGCCCTTGGAGGCTTCTTGATCACTGTGGAATCTTAAACCTTTGTTTAGCAACTTCCAATATTTATCACATGTCACAAAATACTCTCTCCATGTTGCATGGATTTTATTGACCCACAAATTTGATTCCTTCTTCCATGTCATCCTCTATGTTTCACGGCTAAGTGAATTTCCCAGAAGAATATCTTGCTAGAATTCTGCAAAAAATCAAGATAGTGTCTTGTTTGGTTCAATTTTTTTCATGCTTAAACTTACATCACAATCTTCCATGACTTCTCGCAACATCACCATTGTACATCATGGCTCTCATGGAACCGCATAAGTCTTTAAATGAGTTTGTTTGTTCCATGAATTGAAAATTTTACTACCTATAACTTCCTCCTCCTCAATCTGCAGCCTTTCATGGCATATTTGACATGCCTTCACAGCCTCTGCATTTTTTTAAACCCATAGAAGACTAAGATAGTTTCTATGTAATCCTGAAATTAATTGAATAAAATACTTCATTTCCTTCATATTGTGGCCCTTCGATGCTTTTACCCTTTGCATTGTGGCCTCTGTAGAGGAAAACCCATGTTTTAATTTCCACCACGGAAGACTAAAATTCCACCAAAACTCCACCTAAATGCTTGGAATTAGTTTCTTTGCTATGTGGATTAGGAGAACCGGAGAAGACCAAGTCCCAGTGTTCCACGGTTTTTGAGAAAATATTTTTCTAAGTTTAAAAATGAAATTTTCGGTTGTCAAGATGTCCTGGGGGTTATTTTTGGACAACATGAACTTATAGGTGTACCTTTCCTTTATGATTAGATTAACATTCTCTTAAACTTCATGTATCAACCCTAATTTACTTCCAATTTAGTTGAAATATAATCAACTAGTTGGAAATATAATTCAAATTTTTATTTCAAATAGGTAACAAGCATATACACAATATTTTTTACAATTAAAAAAATTTATATTCAACTTTTGAAATGAAATTAGGGTTAAAATAATTACTTAGTTAGTTTAAACGATGTTTGGACTATGTTTCTAGTAGAAATGGAACAAATGCAAAGCCTAGAAACTATTTAGATCATCACTTGTGTTGCTGAAAGAATTTTTCTATGACTGAAAAATTACAAAGTGACATAGATGTATGGTCTTGGACCCATAGGTAGTGAGAATGTAGTAAATTTTTTATTGTTTTATCTCACTTTTTGTTTCACTTTGATAAACTAGATTTTGTATGTAACCCTAGCTTTCACACTTTTTTTGTAAAGTATACCTAGTTATCCTACAACACACTCAAGAATTCATTAGATTTAAAAATAAAGACGTAAATTCTTGAGTTGGAATGACCTTGGAGGTCACCCGATTTGTGAGTCACGTTGTGTTACACTACATTTCAAACTCAATGTAGTTATCCTAGTGTTTTTTTGTAAATGTATATGCAACTATCCCTTGACCTAGTTTATCCCTAGTGCTTCCATGCCAATAGTATGCTACACTACTTACTACCAATAGAATCCTTGTGTGTAGATGAAAAAATCATATTAAAGAAATATCTCTCACATTTTCATCTTAGTATGCGGTAGATAGATAGATGATCATTTTCTAGTAATATTCCCATAACGGACTTGTAAATATAAGTTATTTCCTTTGAAATTTAGACCTTAGTGGAAGAAAAGGATGACTCAATACATGAAATGTGAAAGATAAAATATTAATAAATGGTCAAATCAAAAGATAATCACCAAAAAACAAAGGGGTATGAAACTATACAACTTGGGGTAGGACTGTAGTACGGTCCTGACCCTATTATATGGTCTTAGAAAAAAATTAAATACAAAATAACAGTGAATTGCAACTACCAGATATCTTTACAAATTAACTCAAAATAAAATCAAAAGGTAAAACAATCATATAACAATGGTCAAGTAAAACAATAAAAGGTGAATTAAATAAAACTCATGCCACTAAGACCTAGTTTCATTATTTATAAATTGCATACATAAAGGCCGGTAAAAATGTAATGTAATAATGATTTTGTGTATATTTTAGTGTCTAAATTTTCCCCCTTTATGCCAGTGGATAATTTTATTAGTTTAAAGGGAAATATGATCATATATAGAATAAGGTGTTGAAGAAAGAACACTTGTAGGTGCATCAAGAATAACAAGCATGAGCGGAAAAAAATGTGAGTCATCGGTTGACTCATGTAGAGATAAGTGAGAAATATGTCGTAGGAATCAAAATATGTTACAAGAAAAGGAAAGGTGTTTGGAGATTACACTTGGCATACATGGAGAGTTGGGGGTGATCAAATCCCCAAATATTAATCTCAAAGGTAAGTGGGAAATGAGTGTCCTAACACCAAGGGAAGAGTGTCATATACCTTTTTGGTTGTTCCCAATAATGCTTCCTATAAATGAGACCGCAATGCCACAGAAGGATCTAGGCATTTGAGATTTAGAAACTCCTATAAAGGGAATGATGTCTCATCACCCCCATCGCATATTATATGGGTGTGTTAGTAACTGTAGTATTGATGATTTTGTATATTTCAATATCTAAGTTCCCCTTTGTGTTTACAATGATATGTTTGTTCTTAACTATATGTACTTAGTATTTAGTGCATTTTCATAATCAAGAATGATTATTTGAGTCTTAGAGTTATATTTCATTGTATGGGAGAGAGTGGACTTACATAGCCGTCTTATTTGATTCATGTGTGTTTTGTGTGATGGATAATGGCCTTGTGTAGATGGTCCACTAAATTTATTTGTTGATTGTGAACAAAAAAGGAGAAGGTGACCTTGTGAAGCCAACCTATATGTTTCCCCCATTTTTTTGAAAGGGAGAATGTGAAATATTGTCACCTTGAGGAAAAATATAAGAAGAGTAGTATTACATAGATTATATAGTGGTGTAGAGGAGAATGTAAGTCTAGGAATATAAACAATAACATTATATAAACTGATTAGTAAGAGAAAATGGAATTATATAGGTATGTGTTGTCCATTTTTTCCCTCTTGGTCAAAAATGGACAATACGGGTTTACAAGATCAAATGGTTTGATGGTATGTATGTATTTCAATGAATTCCATGTGTGCAAATTCAATTTAGAAACATCGTCGAGTTGCTCACAAGGCACAACCGAGCTCAGTCGTGAATGGATCAGTCGAGATCACCTGGGATGGCTCGAGTTATTTTTAGCTTTATGTTGATACACAAAGGAAAACACATAGGTTAGCTCGGTTTTGAGAACTCGGGCAAGCGAATGTATAGTTTAATAGGAGGTAGGTCACTCAAATGTCTAACAAAATGCTGAGTTACTTGGCATGATGGCTCAGAATTGAATGAGAACTAAGAATACCGAGTTGTAAGTCGGTGATGAGGCATGGTGAAACAACTTGACTTGAGTAGGATCTTAAGGCAATGTTCATGGCCGAGTTGAGTAGAGCTCGAAAATGAAAAAGGGAGATCATAATTGTAGTTCCAAAAAGTAGCCACAAGGAGAAATCATCTAATCAAGAAAACATCTAGCTCGACATAACAGAAAGAATATCGGTTATGAGAACACACAAAGCCATGTTGATGCTCAACATGTTGAAGATCGACATATATGCACAGGGATTGAGCTAGGAATTAATTCGAGCTCATTCAAGTCTCATGTGAAGAAGGAGAGGAGCTTGACTCTCATGATGAACACATAGGAAAAGTCAGTTGTGTGAATCACAGTGGATCAAAGGATCTTACGAGTCATGTTATAAGCTCAGTTTGTCAATGTGAAAGTAGCTTAGGTCATGGAGTCATTGCGGGACCAGGAGCTCGGGATTGAGAGTGGTGCGAGGGAAATCTCAGAAATATGGATAACACATAATCTCAAAGCACATTGGTGAATGATGGGATCAAGGGGATGCATTCGATAAGGAAATGAGGAGGCCAACTCAGTCATGACACAAGTAGGGTGGCCAAGCCATAGGAGAATGCAAGCTCGTATTGAGCTAAGGAATCAGTGACTAGGAGATCGCTACAGTGAGATGAAGGCTGGCTCGAGGGTAATGTTGGGAAAGTCATGATAACGAGAATCTTGAATCGATCTTAGCAACAAAGGGTTGAAACAATGAATTTACAAGGCATGTATTTTGGCTCAATGAGAAAGATATATAACTCAGATAAGGAACCCGATGCTTGAGCATCAAGAAAATTTGGCTGGAGCCAAAACTTGAAAGGAATGATTAAGTCTCAATGCATTCGGTAAGGAAATGAGAAATGGCTCTCAAGTGATCTATTTTAGTTCATTTTGAGACTGTGCGTAAAGATATGTAAGGCCACATTCATTGTCGCATCAGGTGAGCCTTGGCATGGCTTGTTTTAGAGTTCAAAAATCATTTAGTAGGAATTTTATAGCATTGTTTGAGCTATTTGTAGCAAAAATAGGGGCTCACAGTGTTTGAAAGAGATAACAAGTGAGATCTGGATTCAAAATAAATCTCATGGCTACCTCATGTCAGTTCAGTTAGGAGAGGTGAGGTGCTCAAAAATAGGGATCAAGCATCGAATAGATCAACATTAGGATGTCGGTGTTTAGGAGGAGCTCATGGATTTGGGAAATGATCAAGAGCTTGACTGATTTTAGTAGTGAGCTGTCTCGCAGGTATTGGTATTAGGGTCTCAAAAAGGAGATTTGACCAAGTTTGTCACAAATGAGTTGAGCTCAATCATGAGATCGAGTTGATAGTAGATTTTAAATGAATGCATGGCTCAAGATTCACCTAGGACACGACAAATGAGAAAAATCACAGTAAATACGTGTTTAGAGGTTTGAGGTATTGAGGGTAACTCTATGGGAATGTGAGCTTATTCGATCTTGGCATGGAATAGGATGTTCAGAGTTGGGGTTAAATACATGGAGGCACATTGACACGAGAGGATTTTAATTCCGTCACATTATCAGGTATCAGTGGGAGCCAGTGGGGGCAGAGCCCAGTGAAATATATGCGTAGCTAAATCAAATAGGGTCTGTTACAAAGGACATATTAATGTCTGATGTGAGGATGACCTCAAAAATGGGAAGGAGAGATTCACCAAGGTTTTGGTATCTGTAAGGTGTATTGATGAATGACCTAGCTCACCGAGTCATGTATTAAGTATGAAATTTTTTTGGGTATGCATAGTCAACTTTAGAGTTGCGAAAATTTTAGAAAATAGTTCAGAGTTAGAGTGATATATAAATGACTCGATGTTTTTGAGATCAGAATTTCAGAGGTCGAATAGCTCATAATGGTGATCGAGGTGTAGGAAGAAGCTTTCAGAGTTTCAGACATACCCTTTCAATATTTCGGCAATTTACAATTCAGAACTCATTCCAACACGTTGGCAAAAATGTGAAGAAGATCCCGAAGCCCGAAAACCGAAAACTCTAAAATTTTAGAGTTTCAGATTTTCTAGATTCAGAGGTGTTGTGGTGATTGAAGCTCAGTGCATCCGGGAAGATTTGGGTTACGCAAACCCAAAAGGATGAGCTCACTCAGACTCTGATGTCTAAGTTAGTTGCCAAGTGGACTGAGTCATCGATCAGAGCCAATGAAGAAACATGGGGCATGTCGTAAGGAGATAAAGCTGGGCACGTGGTTTGGCCAAGTTTATAGAGATTCAAGTGCCATAATGTGAGAATATTTAAATTAAGCATGTGTAATTTGGAGGTGGCGGTGGGATTTTTTTCAACACAAGACATATCATAAACCTTACTTTTCACTTCAGATAGCCAACCAAGTCAACAATCGGTCGGCAAATGTTATGATGTGAAAAGTTATGGAGATTTCAATGCATGGTGGAGTGGTGTTGAAATGATAATCTTTCTGAGTTAATATGGGAATTGGCAAGTGCTTTAATGCAAATCAACAAACATAAAAAAGTGGTCGATAAAATAAGACGAGTGTGGTATATATAGAGAACTCGCTAGAAATAATACAAGCAAATAGCTAGCCTAGCAAGCCATTTTGCTAAACCAGCCATGACTCCTACTTACATTGATATAAAATATGACATCATTCATATTAGTACATAACATCCTCCCCACTTTTCACCTTCCCCCATGGCTTTTAAAGTTAATGTGGTTGTACTACAAGGTGTAATAAACAACCCATTCAAGATAATCCACTTTTACCTTCACCACCTACTACACATGTTACTAAGCCTCATGCTCATTCTAAAGGACTTTATTATTATAAAAATTAAGTAACACCTCTACTAAGATATCCCTTTTCAAGCTATTGTATACAACACCTATTTATAAGGACATACTATGAATCATTTCGATATATTACTCTATCAATTGATATGCATCATGTTTCCTTTACATCTATTATGAAGACATTCAAAAACATGGATAAAGTGATTAGTTTAGTTCTATTGATTCACATTCTCAATATAACATGGACCAATGCCAACCATTTCTTATTACCATCCAAATTCAAGGATTCCACATTAAATGTGCATTGATTGGTAATGGATCTGGTTTGAATGTCTTCCCTATTTTCTTGGCTAAAAATGAATATTTCTCTGAATACCATTGCTACAACTACTATAGTTGTACAAGGATTTGATAATATCAAATGATCTACATCAGGTACTATCACTTTGGATCTCTTAGTTTACCCTATGAAACTACCCACTATATTTAAAATCATGGACAATGCTCTTCATTATAATCTTATTTTAGGATGTCCTTGGATTTATGTTATATAAGTTATCCCATATGTTGTGTATCAATATTTCAAATTTATAAATGATGGTTATGAATATATTATTTCCGTTGATGTTGATCCCTTTATAATTTGTAAAATTGAGTCATTTCACGCTCATACGGCTATTACAAATTCGCCTCAATAAACCATTTCTATGGATATATTACACACATATTTGGTTAGTGATACAAGCACTAGCTCTAATACTATGACTCATGTGTTATCCTTAGTTGAGCAATTCATTCAATCTAATTCCTATGTTGCTAAAACTCATCCTGATTTTTTGGATAATGCACAATAATAAGATAATGTTATTCACTATTACTCAAATAATCATGAAGATTATATAGAACTTTCTAACAATTATTTACACAAGCTTAATTTCAATCCTATCAATGATGATGAGTCTATGTTTCACTCTCTTTATTTCTCCACTAGCCTTGGGCATTATCATCTCAAATCTACTTCAGTTAATACTCCTACTAAAACTCCTATACAATTAACTAATTCTACTACACATGTGTGTTCACCTGATATCAATGATGATTATGTAAAATCAGTAATGGTTAGCCCTGATCCTCTATAAAAATTCATTAAAGCACTTGATCATGTACCTATTTTTCACTTTACTTTCATATTGGCATATCTAAAAACACTACAAGAACTATTAGTTATCTATCTTGATCATAATATGCTTACTTTACCTCTTACACACTATTACTCTAGAAAAATTTCTCTTAATAGCCTTATAATCCCCTTTGTGACAATCACCAGGTATCTACACATAATGATGATCTGATGCAAAGCATCATCAAAATCAACTCAGAAACTTTCTTAGAATAAAGAAGATAACACAATTTTTTTAAAACTTGCAATTTAGTTCGCTTTCTCAAGTCAAGAAACCTTCACAAAATGTGTAATTGTGGATTAAAATCTTAGATAGTCTTCAACAATCATTTCAACATGTTTATTATCCCTAAACCATGTTATTCCAACAATGAAACTTTTTAAAATCCACCAAAATATTCAATTTTCCCTTTTATCACACAAAATGGTCTTTATTGGCTTCTCTTGTTAGTTATCACACGTAACAGTCTTTCTTTGTAAATAATATTTCAAAACTTCTCTTGTCAATTATCAACTAGGACTCAAGACTGTATCCTTGCATTTAAGAGAAAATTATTAATCATATCAAGACCGTGGGGACTCCTTTAGCCTCAAAACTTTAATATTCCTTGTTTAAAATATTCTAAGATAATTACTTTTCAAGTTTAGCTTCTAATTCCTTAAGAGATACCATCAACTTTCTGTTCTTATTCTGACCCTAACTAGGGTGTCCTAGACTGGCTCAAAGGCTTCAAACATTTTCATATGCTTGATTACTTTCCTCAATACCTAAATATTCTACAGGAGGTCTGTATATTTCTAACGATTCTTATTATCTTACCAGTAGAAACTCAACCCTTCTTGCATTTAAGAGATAACCTATTATTTCACTATTTGACTACCTCAGGATGCATAAAACTACTACCACATGATAGAAAAGATGACTAACACCTATATTCATTGCCAAATGTGTGAAATATTAACTTCTTAATCCATTTAGAATGGTAACAAAGGTTTATAAATGCTCACATAGTTCTTAAGAGGAAATGTTAGTTCATAAGTCTAATTGCTTCTCCCACAGTCCTCTATACAACACCTATAGGTTTAGGTCATGGACTGATATAATTTTCTTCTGACTGATAAGTGGACTCTATTCCTTTTGGATATTGTTTCTTCCTCACTTAATATTATTTATTCAAAGTTTCATGTTTTGAATCCCACTTTAACCCTTCTTTTCACTTTCCAACCTTAGTAATTTTAGAGACCAACTGTCAATATAGTTTTCTTCCAAGACTGTCATCAACATTTACACATTATACCATTATTTTTCAAAGATTATTTTGGAGATGTTGGTAAAAGCACAATAAACTGTCCCACTTTTTGGTATGTTTTGTACCATTATAAACATGAATTTTCAGTTTCATTGATTTTCTAAAGGTAATAGCCATAAAACCGTACACATTCATGAAATTCCACAAACTAACGAAATGTTGTATTTAGAGTGTAGAATACATATCAAGTTTTTTTAAAAAAAAATTGCAAAAAAAAGGTCTTTTTCTTAATTTTATTCATACGTTGTTTCTTATGTTATAAAAGAGGAATGACTGTCCTCGGGTGGTTTTTTTGAATGAAAATTTATTTTTTCACAATGAAATTTTAGATATATGTTCAAGATTTGAATTTTGAGGTGCTATCAAATTTTCATATTTTTTGGACTTATATTTTTTTTTAATTAATTATTTAGTAAAAATATTTTCAAATAAATGGCGTACAAATGTTTATAACACTAAATTTTAAGATTTATATCGAAATTGAATTTTTTTTTCACAGGTAAGAAGAAGACTTCAATAAATAGTAATTTTAATTTTTTCAATTTTTTTTGATATTTTTTGCTATTTTTCAAATTGGGTTGATTGTGTACGATGGATTGTCCTAAAATACCATATGTTAGCAAAATATAAAAAATAAATAGTAAAACATATTTTTAAAAACTGAAAATTATATTTTTAGAAAGCTAATAAAATTCTGTATTTTGTGTTAAAAATTTGTAATTTTATTCATTCATTAACCCTAATTAGGTGGCACCTAAATGGCACATTTTGGCATAAAATTATCCTCCAAATGGATTTGGCGCCAAAATGTACCACAAAAGTGCCACATAGGTGCCACATAGGGGGGTTCGCGCGAAGGGGGGTTCGCGCAAAGGGGGTTCGCGTGAAGGGGGTTCGCGTGAACCCCCTTCGCCCGAACCCCCCTGAACCCTAAATCCACCGCCCAAAACTATATAAATATCTATATATAACTCTTTGCCGCCAAAATTATTTGAATTCGAGGGGTTCGCGCGAAAGGGTGTTCGCGCGAACTAGTTTCTTCATCCTACGTGGCAGTTCAGGCGAAGGGGGTTCACGTGAAAGGGGTGTTCGTGCGAACACCCTCGATTTCCGATCCCGCCCAACTTGTTACTCGCGTTTTTGGGAAATGAAGTGGGACATAACATTGTGCTTTGACCAATGTATGGGAACTCTATTGAGATGATTTATTTGATTTTTTGGTTCTTGAATTCATGTTCAAAGTCTTCAAACAATCCTTATCTCTTCAAACCCTAAGAGGGTTACACATAGTCCTGAATATAAAAGATTACTTCTAACTTCCACAATACTCACTTTCTAGGGATAAATCTCTAGTCATAGATTGGTATACTTACCACCTATACTTTTGTCTTGACAATGAGTCTTGAAAAATCTTACAATCATCAATGTTAATGATCACTATTTCTTCTAGGTTGTGGAGACTGAGTTTTTACTAAACAAGTCTAAAATTTCAATGCAAACCCAAACTATCTTTGACACATTCAAGAAGTAGATTTTAATAAACTTCCTTCACCCTTCCACATTCAAACCTTTGAGAATAATGTTATTCCAAACCATCCTAACAAGCTACAAGGGATTTTCTTGAAAATACACAGTCTTACCAGTTTTCATAGTGTTATATCAATATATCACAAGAATGTACAAAATTCCTTAACAAAAATAATCTTAACACCATGCCAATAAGTTCTACAATGTCATTTAAACATGTGACACACTTTCAAGAAGAGGGATGGGCCAATATTCATAAAATTCATAAGGCACATACTTGAAAAACACCATGAATTTCTAGAAATTCCATTAACTACTTTACAAGAATCTCCTTACATTATTTCCTTCCTTCTACAGGCTCTTCCATTTTGATCCTCCTCTCCCATATTGAGTAACCAACTCCCTTAAGTGATTTTACCTTTCAAATACATGCATACTCTGAACTGTAACTGATTTTCATGTCTACATGTCATGACTCAAAGTCATATTTTAACCTCTAGTTACATCATTTGTTCCTTTTACATACTAGGAGTCTTTATTTAACATGATTAGCCTCTTAACATGACCTTCAAACCACATAGGACCACTAAAAATTCTTCAACAAGCCTAAAATGGCTTAGACACACAAGAAATTCAAAATGGCTCTTTTTAAGGGAAATATAACATTTGAATTTTATAAGACCTTACTTCACTCCAACTTCATGATATGATTCTAAATGAACCCTAAGTGATATCTAGACCACCTAGAACACTTAAAAACACCTTCACACACCAAAATCGGACCAAAACAACAAAATGATCACCTTGGAGAGGGATGCTCCTCCATCATGAACATTTTCAATCTTTGGTTAATAATGTATATATATTCAAAGCTAAAGGTACCATCAACATACTTATTAAAGAAATCTTGCAATTAAAATTATCACGTTCATTGGATATAGAATAGATAATCAAATTCCCATGCTTCAGTAATTTTACTAGCACACTTTATATTCATGGTAGATAGTGGGAACATTTCCCAATCAATTTAGAAACAAACAAGAATATTTGTACTTACAAGGCATTGCATAGCCAGGTTCTCACTTCATCAAATATCAAGCCTCTTCTCACCCCATCTTACACCTTTCCAGATTATAGTATGCTCTTATCACTTTTGAATTTCACATTATCATGACTATAGTATGGGTCACACTTGACCCTTAGCGTACCTCTCTTTCCTTGGGTCACTCTTAACTATGACTCCTAAAAGGTATTGTTAATGAGCATAATCTTATTATTACTTTCCACCTACTCCACACTATGGTCAGTAGTCAAAATTATGGCATACCTTACTATCAACCTCATATGACACATTGGACACATAATGTGGATAAACAAGGGCCACCTTATACAAATGATGAATATATCATGGCATTAGATCATCTCCATGAAACAAGACAATTATATGGCCCTTATATTTGAAAATTATATAATATGGCCAATTTTGGGCCCGCCGGGCTTGATCCTAGTATGTATTATCTCCTCAATGTTGAATAGGATCTTGTGCCACCTCCTCACATGTACATAGCTCATTTCAAAAATAAAAAATATTTCAAATAATCACATAATACAAAAAACCTTCAAATATTTATACTACAAAATGAAGACTTACATATGAGTTGATTTGTTAAATATACGCTTCACATATATTGTTTTTCATATTGGTTTTATAGATAAAATATTTATCTATAAATTTTTACACATATACATTCACAAAGTATGTTAAGCTTGATGTAGGACACCATAGATTGATACGTGATGACAGGTGTTATCCTAGTCCCTTCCCAATGATCTCGATCATTTGGGAGCATCTCCCACACTATACAAGTGTTGTTGTTTCATCTCATTATTTCCACTTCCTCATTATGATAAATTATTTATATTGTGTATATGTTATATTTTGGACTAACATAACTAACATGTGTCTTGTGCAACCCTAACCTATCATGCTCTACATACTTCTTTGACTATTTTTCACTATACTTGATTTTTAGATGACTCTCTTACTTAATTGATTGCCTACTCGACTACTTATTTTATATGACCTGAGCACATTGATTATCTTGTGATGTCATGGGTGTCCCATGTCTATGTCTTTATGCATCTATTGTTTTTTCTCACTTTCTTATTTATATAATTCTTGTGTGTCTTTTCTATGATTTTCTTGCGACACCATGAGTACATCATGTTTGTGGTTATATGACTCTTTTGCGTGTTATTTCTTATATTAGCTTGGCTGAATATTTCTTTTCTTGTGTGCTTGATTATTAGCACATGATTATTATTATTATTATTCTTTGTTTCATGTTGCATGTTTCTTTCTTTGTGTGTCATGGTCTCCACCATGCACACCCATTTTTTAGGAATAGAATCTTAACGGTGACCACCACTAAAACCTTCCATGTGATCCAACACATATTATCATATTTATTTGGCATGGGTACACATCATTTATTTTGTGCCACATGTTGAAATTCCATATCACATGTGCCTCAAAAGAGGAGGCCCTCATTGGGGTATATTATACATCTATAATGGGTACAAGTAAATTACATGACATAAATACATGTTTATATAGGGTACAAATCCTCAAAAATAAGAACAAAATGTAACAAATATATAATTCATATTGGTATAGATCCATTAACTAAAGGTCAAAAGTATGGTACGTTATGGACCTTATTGGACAATTTTCCCTCTGGAAAATTCATATAAAAATTTAGCATTCTCATATTCTTATAAGCATTTATAGATTTATAATATAGATTCACATATAAATGAAAAAATTCATGATAGAATATAGGGTGCATGAGTACTTCATTTTTTCTCCATTACATTACTCAAATATAGTTGCAAATATATGGTATGGTGGCACATGACTTCTTATCCTTTACATCATTCAACATTTTTATAATCACACTTAGTTATTACAACACATAGTGGGGGCACGAGTCATCTATTCCCTTTATATTTTGTGTTATTTATAAAATTGGGCCTAGATCTAACTATAGTAGTGTTGTCTGTGGGGTTGGAAGATATCGAGGTTGTTACAAAAAAGGTATGTTGTTCCTCCTTCCTATATCTCTTTGTGTGGGAAGATATCAGGGTGGTTACATACTTTGTACACTTCTCTTCTCTCTTAATGGGGTTCTTTGATACCTCTCCTATTTAGTGTTGGGTCATGCTTACTTAACTCCTCTTCTACTATGGATTCTCCTTCTAAAGAAAATTAGGTATTGATCACCCCCATCCTTGAAAAACTCAATGCAAATTAGAATTGCTACATACAACAATAATGGGAGTTTATCCCTATCTAAAAAGAAATAGATGTATTCCTTTCATGTTTTGCATCTATTTACTTTATTATGTGAAGTTTCAATTTACAACTTTATGTCAAGCATTATTTCACATTTGAGTTATTGTTCAATTTATTTTATGGACATTGACTACACTTTGTATTGTAGCTTTCAACATGGGACTCGCTAATACCAACACAAAAGTCAGTTCAAGTATAGAGAAAATACAAAGTGTGTGAGCCTACTCAATTCTGATTCTTCTTTATGTAATTTTCAACTCCACACTTAAAGGGGTGGAAAATGTATACACTCAAATTTGATAAATTATCCATTGGAAATGATAAGTTTGGATTTTTTCCTATGATAAGAAAAATTCTTACATTATAATCTCATTTGACATATCCTTATATCTCTTTCTCATGACTTGTTGATCTCTACACAATTTGTATCGTTCATGCATGTAATATTAATTATTGAGAGAAATAATCCATCTCCATGCATCTTTCCTAAACTTTGGCTCTTTCATCACTAAATTCATATCTGGGACCGTATAGAATAAGATCGGGTCATACCACAATCTAGAACAACCTGCACGGTTCCATATCCTCTTATTTAATGACTCCTTTTTATAATTTTAAAATATATATGTGTCAAATCATCTTTTATGGGTTAGGAATAATGTGAATATCCAACCTATGAAAACCTATACAAGCAAGTCAATTGTGCTTTATAACTCACATGGCATTCTCATAACCATACAGTAAAAATATCAACACTAAAGCACTCAAGGCTCTCGTAAAGATTCTAACAAAAATTTCACATCCTGTAGAGCAACCACCACATAGGTCTGAAGCACTCAAACCAGGTTCAAGAGTCTATCTTCATCCATTTTCAAACATGTGAAGGTCCTAAAACTTGTAGACACTTAAATTTGGTAACATATCTATTAACCTTTAAAATTATCTTAAAAGGAAGGTGTTTTCAAAAAATGTCAAATTCCTTGAACCTTCAGTAGAATTTTCTTGACTAACGTTTTCTCAAAATTTTGAAAATTTTCAAACTTTGAAGTCTGAATTTTTGAACTTCGTATTTCGGAGGTCTTCTCATTTCGAGGTTTCCTGTCGATTACATAACAAAGATTTTGTTTGAAGTTACGAACACTGAAATCCCAAAGTTCTGAAATTTCAAAACTTTAAAATTTTGGGTTTCAGAGGTTTCCTTGGCATTTTCATTATTTTTGTTGTTAGTTTTTGAACTCTGAAAGTCTGAAGTTTTGAAATTTTAGAACTTTGGGCTTTCAGGTTTCATAGTCTCACTTTACCTTTGGGGATATTTTCATTCTCGAGTTCTGAAGTCTGAAACTCTAAAGTTCCAAAATTTTAGAACTTCAGCCTTTTAGAGTTTCAGAATTCAGGTTTCACATTGTAATGATCGCGCATACATTTCAAAGTTTCGGGGGTTGCAATTTTAGAGCTTCCATAAAACATTTAATTTCCAACTACCCCCTCATGTGTTGGCTTACAAGCATTAATTCCAGGGTTCCCTATATAAACTCAAATTTTTACCTGTCATTTTCACCTGACTTTTTCTCTTACACCCTGATTTTACAACACCATTTCATACTTTCAAGGCATCGCTTCCAAGGTAATTTTTAAGGATTATTTATTCTTTTTGGTTTATGATTGATCAAGGATTCTTTGTTTGTTTATTTTCTATATGTTCTTCTTTTTCTGGTACTTGACATGGAAACTCCTATCATCTACCGATTCATCTTTAACCATGTCATCTGATTCTTTTTTCAATACCAGCAAGCTTCAATTCATGTAGGCATCTAGTCTCCTCAAATCCAAGGATTGTGAAACAAGTTCCTTTCAAGATATTTAGAACATTTAACTTTCATTCTCTCGAAATTATGCCTTTAAACGATTTTGGAACAGTGCATTTCAGAGCTTCAAGGGTTTGCCTTGCGTAGTTTCGGAGTTAGCAGTTTCGGAGTTAGCAAGGTTTCGCTCTTCAGAGTTTCAGAGGTCAAAGTTTTGTAATTTCATAGTTCAGAGGTTCACTTTTCGAGGTTTGGGAACTGTGAGGAGGTTCGGTATTTTGAAAGGTTTGTACTTTGGAGTTGAAGCCTATTTTCAGAGTTGCTATTTTCAGACCTTTAAATTTTGGTATTTAGGAATCTTTAAGGTTTCTTATAAAATTTTCAAATATCAATCAGACTCGGAATTCCAAATTCATGTCAACTTCCTCATCAAAAGGCAAGGGAAAAATGAAGTACACATTCTTAGGAGCTACTCCTCATTTATTCTTATCCTCGATATTTGGGGAATATTGGAGATATTGATCTTGGACAAGTGGATATGCCAGAATTCTGGGAAAGATTAAAGGCCCCTAATAAGAAACATTGGATGCAGGCCATATTTGACAGTGGGCTTGCTCTCACTATGGGTTTTCCTTCATCCATGCATTGCCCTGAGTTTTTCTTGGCCGTAGCAACTCACTTCGATAAGGATTCTAAATCAGTAAAAGATGATGATGGAAAGGTCATGATTAGGCTGGACACCAATTTCTTATAAGATTTATTCAAACTTCTAGATGTTGAAGAATATGCAACAATTTTGTAAGAAGCCACAATTGAACATTGGGATAAAGAAATTGAACTATGTACAAAAGTCATGATGAAGATTTATTTGGCCAAGAATGTCACCAAGCTTCCTAAAACATTGTTCCACTCAGAATTCATCAGGAAGTAAATGATCTTATTGTATTATTGAGTAGAGTTTCGGGTCTCACTTCGGTGAGAGAATTTCAAGAATGGATGTTCCTTTACATTTCTACTATAAAGAAGAATAAGGAGTTTATACGATGGGGGGAACATATCAACAACTCAATTTGTTTCCATGTTGAGCAATGTCTTGACTTCTAAAAACTTCTTCATGACTTCCTTCCTCATTTATGTTGCATTTGTCATGGGAGAATTCAATGGTTTGAATACAAAAGGTGTTAGAAGTGTGTCACATATTTATGAATTTTATCCTCAAATTACAATGGAAGAAGGAAACAAACATTTCCGTAGGGTCAATGATGCCTTTTTTGTTGTCCTCCTTTATTACTTTTGATAAAAATTTGTATAATCAAAGAATTTCTGATGAAGATTTTAAAGAGGTAAGGGAATGGGGAGCCATCTATATTCAATTCCCAACATTCACATACATCAGGATTCCAGGTTTCCTAGGGGGGCCCTAGTAAATTACCAAGATGTCCTACCGATAAATGGGTCTTGTTAGAATTGGTTCGACAATTGTTGGATTATCATAAAATTCAAAATAAATGACATAAGGTGGGAGTCCAGTTTCCTATTTCAATAGGAAGGTATACATGTGTTCAGTATTTACAAGGAAAATAATGTGGATGGAGAAATGTCTGAAGTTACCTTGTGAACTTTCCATCCCAGAACTAACTTTGATTACTAGGGTAAGTTCAGTGAAATAGGATTGGCCAGTTCTCACGTTCCTCAGTTGGAGGATATTTGGATTCACTGTTGGGATGAGATTATTATCAGACAAATGAGAATATGAAAGGTTGAACCTTGGATGAAGTTAAACAATTTGGTATTGTAGATATTCCGAAAGGAATGGAGGATGATGATGAAGTATTGGATCCAATTTACAAGGAACAATAATGTTGTTAATCAACCTTTGCCATGGATTGATTGGTACCAAGAGGAACATTGTAATACTAAGGAAAGGGCGAGGCCCATTTTACAAAGGACATATGATTGGTTGGATACCTTGGGAATTTCACCCAAAGGATTAGATCAATCTATAAGAATAGAATCCCAACCAACATTGCGTCTCCCTACACCCACAAAAGGTAAGAAGTCTACCCAAAAAGGCCAATATAACTCTAAGGAATATTTCATTTGTTGTTAGAAGTTCCTCTCTTTCAAAAGTTTGTACTACCAAGGTTGTGTCCTCTACAACACAAGTATCAGAAGTTGTTGAAGTTAGTGATTCTCCAGTTGTATCACAAGATTTTCCACCCCCTCCTTCACTACCATTATCACCATCTTCAACTCCACTTCCCCCATCATTATCTACTGCTCCTCCACTCATCTCTAATTTTCCATCCCCATCCATGGCCCAAGTTTTTCATCTCTTCCTGTTCTCTCAGTAGGATAAATGATTGGGTCTCTAGTTTCCACTCCATTTTCTCAGCAGCTTTCATTTCCTTCCATTTCAACTTCCAGCCCCATTGCATCTGCTCCCAAGGCTATTCTCACTTCCAACCCATCTATCATTACCACCTCCATTTCATTGTCAACTGATATTACCAGTGCTATTGTTTTATCCAGTGCTCCAGGTGCCAAACCAACCATGCCACTTTCATCTACATCTACTATACTTGAATGGCTATATCGCCAAACCCCAAAGCAAAAGAAGAAAGTGCCCCTTGTAGATGTGATTGATATGATTGTGATAGAACCTACTCCAAAGAGATAGGAAAAATGGCCAAGAATCATCTCTAATTTATCAATAATCTAGTCAAGAGAGAGGTTCATGGAGGTAGCTACTCCCACTGAAGGGAAAACTAAAGAAACCATTACGACAACAAGATTATCAAATCTCTAGATTTTCACTAGGAAAGGCAACACATGAAGGTGCAAAATAGGATGTTAAAGTGGCTCTTGGAATTTTTTTTGGAAAAATATGATAAAGATAAATTCTCCAAAGATGAATTGAAGTCAAAATTTGAACAGCTCACTGCTCTTTTAAGGAAAGTAACTCAACCCACTCCAACTATTGATCCTTCAACTACAACTGCTCTGACAGTTTCTTCTCATTTTGGATGATATTTCATATCATGAAATTGAGAAGATAGGTCAGAAGGGAATATCAGCAGATGGATGGATAGAGTGCATGCTTCAGGAAGATAATCCCTTGATCAAAAAAACTATTGAATTATATAATGATTTACAAACTGAAAGAACTTCCATTCCCAGGATAGATGAAGTCCTCTCCAAGGACAATAATAATTTGAATCTTAATTTGACTACATGGGAGGAGATTAGAGATATAGACCCAGATATACTTCTCCAAGAAGGGGTAATTGATGATACTTCCAAATTTTTTGAGTTTCAAAAATCTATGGAATTTAGATCCCAGGTATTGCAAGATTTGATCAAGAAATTGGATGATAAACATGTGGAAATAATGGATGGTCTAAATGATATTTCAGAAGAATTTGATAATATCGATTGCAAATTTTTCAATGAGAATATTGATGCTCTTCCGGTTGACCAAATTAAATCAAATTTCAAATATTTGGTTAATAAGGATGATGAAGTGACTAAAACTTTCAATATCAATTCAATTTACAGATTAGTCTCATGCCAGAATTTCATAAGCCAACTGAAAAAAGTGGTGAACAAGTTGAAAAGGTTTCCAGCCAAAGTTGAGAGAGAGATTGATACATCAGATGTGGTAAATCATTATGCATGTGGACCAAAGGAAGAAGAGGTACAAGGAATCATCAAATGTTTCGTTGATTACAAACACTAGATGGCTATGTGGGAAAATATCGAGGAGAAACCCGAAATAAGAGAGAGATGTTGCAGGTCCAAGCTAAGTCAGGCAGCCATGATTGGGATGACTCCAAGCTCTGAATCAGTCAAATTTGTAGGGTTGACTTAGTCAAACCTTTGCAACAACTTTACTATTTTTATGGGAGCATGTTCCCTTGAACTTAATTATAGTCTATTTTTAGTAACTTGTTAATTAAGGTTCAGTTGTAATGGCTCAACCTCTGGAACTTATAAATAGTTAAGTGCATTAAGTTTAAGGTATACTTTTAGATCATTAGAGAAGTTACTCTTCAAGCTTGGAAGAGTGATTTAAATACTTTTGAGCCTTTCAGTTATATTCAGAACAATATTTTTCCATGAAATGTCTGATTTATTGTGTTAGTTGTTGATAAATTCATACTTTGTGAATTTTTAATTCCTTATTGTGAGTGGTTAATCTACCTTTATCTCAATTATCTTATTTCAATCTATGTGAATAATGATGTGGTTACTTTTAATATCAGTTATGAAAATGTTATATCCCTTCTGCTATAAATTTGCATTATTACAACCAATCACAGATTGAAAAATTTACACAACATGTGCATATCATATATTGTTGAGGTGTTGATTGTGTATTTAAGTAGGCTTGATCTATCTGTTAAATATACTTGTTGTTTAACAAGGAAATGTATGTTCTTAGGTATGTGTTATCTTGTCTACCTAGTCTAAGTAGCATAATGTGAATTTGGATTGTGACTGCTTATTTTACCCTTTCCAAATTAACCCTTTCCAGTGTGAAGATTATAAAATTGTCTAGTAATACTCTTTCTTGGTGCATCACCATATTTTTTATTTGTTTATTTCTAACCTCAAATCTCACAAATTGAGTAGATTACAATTATTTTCAAAGTGCTTTAGCCTTGCATATTGATCTTAAATCAAGTGCTCCAAGTTCCAAAGGAATTCCAGCCTTCTCTGAAGGTTCATCCCAAGGCAACAAGGTCGTACACCTTGGGGATGATCAAACGTTGCACAAGATCACTCAGAGATTCAATGGGTGCACGATCCGCTCTGACAATAATATCCTTTGAAAATGGAAATTCTGTTTGTGGTCTCACATTCTATAATTGGTCCTTTCTCTTTGTCTAAATAGCATAAGGTGAATCTAGATTATGATGTAGTTTTAACCCTAGGCTTTATCCTTTCTGTATGGGAAAAACCATTAACTCTTTCCATTGTATGAAGATTAGATAAATGGTATCTATATTATACTCTCTTGGTGTTGCATTCATCTAACCTAGCATTCTTGAAATTTCATTGTTTATTTCTAACTCTTAAAGAAGTTTCCCATGAATTGAGTAGCATTAGAGTGTCTTATTTTTTTGAAGTGTTCATTAGCCTTGCACTTATAATTATCCCACTATTTTTGATCTTAATATCAAATTTACAGCTACTCTAAGTGTGAGGCTCTCCTGTTTGAAAGTTCCAAAGGAATTCAGCCTTCTCCAGACATTCATCTCCAAGGCAAGAAAAAGTTATAGGTCCATGACCACACCTTGGTATGATGAGAATTCCAATCCCAAAAAAGTTGCACAGGGAAAAAACATATAACTTAGGGCCATAATACAGTATTCCTAACCAACTTGTATGGTCCTACACCCTTTAATAAAATGACTAAATGTGTGTCATTTCATCTTCTTATATTATCCTTAATGGTGCATTAAAGCACACAAGGATCTCTATAATCTCTCTAAAGATCCACTCAAACTAGTTCAAGAGTTTATCTTTCTCCATTTCCAAGCACTTAAAGGTCCTACAATATTTTGAAGGGTATTTTAAGGACAAAAGGGATAGTTTAAGCATTTTAAACACACCATATCACACTACTACCATGTTGGTTATATTCACTGTACATATGTTATGCAAATTTACAGCTACATCTAAGAAAACTACGTGAGGCTTTCTCCTTGAATCTAATAGGTGATTATAGGTGAAATTGAAGTTACGTGAGCCCTAGTGAAATAGATAGTGAATCATTTCCATTATAGAACCCTAGTGTGCATATGTTTAAGATGGAATAGAATAATTCATGACCATATAGAACCAATCAAGACCATGCAATAGTTGTATGGTCCTACACTAGAGAATTTTCCAATCAAAAAAGAAATGGGGTTCATAATCCATAACAACCTTTTCATCTAGTCTGTACAAAATCAACCCTGTATTGTGCAAATGTCCTTTTGTGTTTTTTAAGAAATCATTATATCATTTTAGCATACTTACATGTATTAAAGTTTTTTTCTAAATGTACATGGTTATTATTTACATTATTCAAAGTACATTCAATGATATTCTTTAACTTGTTGAAAATTGGATATCTAATGTTTCATGAAGTTTGTTATAGGTATGCTTCCTTAGATATTATTTACTATAACTGAATTAGAAAACAATTAAAACAATACAACTTTTGACCTTGTAAAACCTTCCCACATTTGTTTCAAATGTATTTAATCTTCTTGGGTTAATATTCATATTTACTTATGGTCTAGTGCATTGCCTACAATTGATTTTTAATTTTTTCACCAGGGCCTCATAATTGGTCCTTCTCTTTGGACTTATTTCTAGGGTTTCTTATTGGAAAAATCACTTTTTTTCACATATATCTAAATTAGTGAATCTATTTTTAAATTCCTACGAGGTTTTAATTTAACTTGATAAAGTAAATGAAAATCTATTTTTGTTCTTCCTAGTTTTTTGCACAATTTTTGGAATTTCAAAATTATTGTTTTTAGTAATCAAGGAAAAAATTGAAAACTATACAAATATTTGAAAATCCCCTAAAAAAAATTATAATATTCATATCCTAAAAGATATCTTTTGATTTCATAAAATACATATTATATTTTTTGAAAAAGTCATTTTTGCAATTGTATGACTATTATCTTTTTCTAAATTGACACATTTTTTTTAAAGTCACTTTTTTGGGTTTTATCATCTATGTTCTTTTGATTGTTGGCCTTCCATTCTCTACTTAGCAACTATTTTCTTAACTAATTATAGAATTTTCTCCTATTTTTTTGCTATCATGCACATGAAGCTACAATCTCTTTCTACAAGTTCAACCAAAGACACCCCTTGATCTTAATAAGTTTTTCACCCAAATTGGGGTCCCTCTAAGTGCAAGTTCCCAAATTTCACACTCTTTTACTCATGTGATTATTTCCAAACTACATATCCCCTCTTCCCTTAAGTCATCACATGCTTATGATTTAGAAAATGTACCAAGCATACACTTGATATACACTCTAATGATGGTTAAAATTATGATGATGATCCTATCAATAATTGTAATGATATTGGATATGATGATTTTAATTTTCCTATTATACATTTTAATGCGATAAACATTGGTAGTGATATTTTATCTTCTATTGAACAAAAAAATGATACAATTAATACAATAACAAACGATAAACTTGAACATCCTTTTGTTATTAATAATGTTATAATCAAATGTGTAATTAGATATGATGTTTCTCTTATACATGATATTGTGGAAACTACTTATATTGAAAATGTTTCTCCTATTTTGATCAAACATGTTACAAATGTTTCAACTAATTTACTTATTTTATTCTTGTTACACCCTGTCTACATACTACTATTTATGATTTGTCTCTCGATCCTCCAACTAGAGCTAGACCCCTAGTTCATGATGTTGTACTTTCATTTGTATGTAGTGTTTCAAATATTATGGTTACACCCACTATTTATACATCTACAATTCATATGTCTCTAAGGGAACCCATATCCCATTTTAAAATGTTACAATGTTCATGGATTTTACACATGTCTTTTTGCACGAGTTTATGTTTCCATCTAATGCTATGAAAATTTATATAATTTTTTCTTATAATCTTGCTTATAGTAAAAAATATATACTTGTTTATTCTATATTGGTTGTAAATGGTTTGCATGACACCCTTCATGTTGATCCTATGTATATAGTGTTGGGCCCTCAATCCATAATGATATATCCTTTCCCACCTCTAGGGTTACTGTCATTGCTATATCAGTTACATCTATATCTTTGCGGGAAACCAATACCCCACTCATAGTGTTATTGTAGACATCATAAAATGCACCTTGTGCATAAGGTATCCTAAGATAAAATTAAAAAAAAATAATATAAACCAAAATAATCCCTAAAAAACAAATATTCCAATAAAACACCTAAAAA